>VZSC01000694.1:275277-323973 GCA_013398225.1 Steatornis caripensis
ATCCATGGTGTAGTACAAGTGAAACACTACCTGCTTGCTGTGGCCAAGTTCTTAATAGAAAAAAGGTTGCCCAGTGTTTCTCCTGCTACAGCTTGAAGATACACTCAATTGTAGAGTAAAACACTTCTAGGGTAATGGTGGCTTAATGATACAATTTTAGGATGTGAGATCACGTCTTGAAATCTAAATCAAACTGGTGTTAACACTTTAAGATAAGTGAGGAAGCTGTATGGCTGCTTGTTTTGGAAAGAGATCTAGGAATTCTGAATGTCGTGGATCCCCCATCTTTGACTCTTCTCTGTCATTGACTATCATAGTTCTGAATGCACCAGGGAGGAGGTTTAGTCATTTTAGTCATCTCCAAATTATTTAGTATTACCCCTGAACTTTTTTTTTTAAGGTAGCAGAAGTCTAGGGAATGGCTTTTGTCCTAAGTACAAACCACAGGTGATGGTGCAAGTGAAAGTTCTTGATGTTATGCATTGTAATGGGTCTTTTATTCCAGATTTCTCAAACTGAAGTAGCTTTCTAGTAGGGTTTGTCTTCTAAATAAACTTTCACTTTTTTTCTACTTTTTAAAAAATCTGTGATCTAGCACAGTTGTTTGGTCATTTGTTCATCAAATTAAAATTTGTAATAATATGTTAATTCAGAGACGATACATCTGGGGAAGAAGAGAGCGTGCAGAACTGTGGTGATAGTGGGGAAATATCTGAGCAAGCCAAGTAGATCTAGACTTTAAAATCTGGGAAGTACAGAAAATTTTAAATGGAAACCTTATGCAATATGTCCTTTGTTTAGTACCAGCCAAGAGGCAGAAATGTTGGGGACAATGGTTCTGCAGGATTGATTATTGATTTCTAAATCTGATATGCTGCATAAAACTAAAACGTAAACCTATAATGTATACGTCTGACATACATTACATAGGCATCTGAAAAAATCAAACCTTTTTGTGCTTAATAGTAAATATTTATAGACTGAAATATTGTCTTATTTCAAAAAATGAATTCAAGTACCTTTTCATTTTAAATTAAGTAGAATTGTAGAGATTAATTTTTAGTTGATGGTTTTACTAGTTTTCAGCAAATATTTTTACTTTTGGAGATTGTTAAAAGTAAGGAAACTGCTTTGTTGATACACTTAAAATTTATGTTTGCTGTCATTTGAGTTACTTCAGAAATGGTTGTAAATTTTATTGATCTTAGTATGCTGACTTGATGTATTATTATTATTAAGTTTAGATTGATTTTTGAAGAAGAAACTTATTTCCTTTTTTCTTCCCCCTCCCTGCTCTTTCATTTTCCTTTCCTCTTTGTGCCTTAGGTTTTTGTTCTGAAATTTCACACTATAGCACGATACCAGCTTTCTGTTATTTTTAAAAAATGCAAGCCACAATCTGAACTTGGGGCTGCTGAAGCCGCGTTACCTGGAGTACCAACAGCAGCAAATGCAGCACCTGTTCCTGTCCCATCTCCTGCCCCAGCCACTCCAGTGGCCCCTGCACCAGTACCTGTATTTGAAAAACAAGGGGAGAAAGAAAAAGAAGATAAACAGACATTTCAGGTCACTGATTGCCGAAGCTTAGTAAAAACTTTGGTCTGTGGTGTCAAGACAATCACGTGGGGCATAACATCATGCAAAGCTCCTGGTGGTAAAACTGCATAATATTTAATTGCATTTATCTTTTGTAATTCTACAATTAAAACTCTTTGACATGAAAGCAAGTAGTATTTTTAATGGTTAACTGCTGTCTTATTCTTTATCTTCTTTCAGAAGCACAATTCATTCCCAATAAGCAGTTGCAACCTAAGGAGACTCAAATCTATATAAAACTGGTAAAATACGCAATGCAAGCATTAGATATTTATCAGGTATGTAGCCTGGTCACATAGCACTTTTTTATTTATACATTTACTGTGTGTTACATCTTTTAATAAGGATTTATTTGTCAGCTAAAAGACAAATTTCATGTGTAGTTAATTTTCATTGTCAGGACCACAGCTATTGGGAAATTTTATGAATTTCAAAGTACTTACTGCTTGCAAGGAAAAAATTACTTTCTTAACAGCCACTATTGGCTGTGTTTACGGAGGCAGGTCAGACTAAAAATAGTCTTTCATGTAGTGGATTAAATCTTTCCTTCAAAGAGATAGTTTAGCTATCAGTTGAAGCATTCACGTGGCTATGTTTATCTTTGGTTACATGAAGTACTGATGGAATGTGAATGTATGTGATTTGGAATTAATTCACTTTGTAAATACACTATGATATCTCCTGCTGTTTTTTTTTCTGCTCCTGACTTCATGTTTTTAAAATCTGTGCTGAAAACACTCTGTTTTAATATTTTGTTGTCCCTGTTGGCTCTTGTGCCCAGCTTCTAATTGTGTGGGGCTTGCATGTGAAACCTGTAAAATCTCAGTTTTTTTCAAAAGGTATTTTAAAAATAGTGAGGAAACAGTTATTCAAATTCCGTAGCCAATATATATGTTTTCTCAATTGCTGTAGGTCCAGATAGCAGGCAATGGACAAACATATGTTCGAGTAGCAAACTGTCAGACAGTCAGAATGAAAGAGGAAAAGGAAGTTCTGGAGCACTTTGCTGGTGTGTTCACAATGATGAACCCTTTAACTTTTAAAGAAATCTTTCAAACTACTGTTCCTTATATGGTGGAGAGAATCTCAAAAAACTATGCTCTTCAGGTATGATGTTTTTGTTTACTTTTATCAATTGATAATAAACAGCATATAGAAAATAGCTTATGTCTTCAAGTACATAAGGCTGAAGTGGAATTATAAAGAACAATGTTGAAACTAGCATGCAAGATTTGAAGCAATCTTGTCAGAATACTTTGTAAAGGTGGATTTTCAAAAACTTTCCAGACAAGTGATGCAATACAAACACAAGCACTTCAGTTTAGAAGGTATGAATGGACTTTATTCTTGAAAAGTATTGAATGTTGTGGAGTTCCTGTTTTGTTCAGGTTGTTGTGTTAATGTTCTACTGTTTTACAGAACACAAGTCCTATAATATACGTTTAAAATCAAAAATTAAACTTGAATACTTAATTTATATGCATGGTTGTTTTCCACTGAGGGTAACCTGAATCACTTGGCTAGCAGTGGAGATGCAGAAAGAAATTTGTCTTAGTTTTTTGAATTAAAGGGGTAGTGCATTTATCCCTCTGTTCTTTTAATTACAGCAACAATAACTCCTTTGTGGTTTCCTTTTGTAGATTGTTGCCAATTCCTTCTTGGCAAACCCTACTACCTCTGCCCTCTTTGCAACAATTTTGGTAGAATATCTTCTGGATCGGCTGCCAGAAATGGGCTCTAATGTGGAACTCTCCAATCTGTATCTCAAGCTGTTCAAGTTAGTCTTTGGCTCAGTTTCACTATTTGCAGCTGAAAATGAACAAATGCTGAAGGTAAAGGTCATTCATGTTAAACACAAAAAAACCCTGTTGTGACTCTTAATGCATTCTTCAGGTATCTGAAGAAACTTAAAAGTTTTATGCAGTCTAACATTTCGTAGTCTTTTCATGTTTGAACCACTGTTAGTGATACATATCCATTTTTCCCAAATGTCAAGTGCGTTCTTTAGTTACAAGAGATAGTTTCTGTGAATGTTTCCTTCTTATTTGAAACTATAAAGTGAGGTACTAATTCTGAGTATGACTGACTGATACGTGCTTGTGGTCTGATTAGGATTGCAATAAACCCATGTAAATTCGTGGTCAGGATATGCATATCTTTTTTGCATATTTTTTCCCCTTCGTTTCTATATTAACTTCAGACTTTTGCTTAGACTGGAATCACTTTTTTCTGTGTTGGTGAATCTTGTTCGTTCATGTCATATTCAGTGACATGTACCTCTTGAGTTGGGTATTTCTGTGCTCTTGAAAAGTCTAGATTAAGAAATGCTATTTTTTTCTGTTGACAACATACTGTCCCTGTATTCCAGGGCCTATTCAGCGAGTTTAGAAATACTGAGCTTGGAACAAGAGTGTGCTTTTCTCATAACAGTATAGCTGTCTATATCCAGAAAAATCATTAAGATACTAATTTGTCTTCCTTCTACCTTAGAATAAACAAAATTTCTGATACAGGTAACTGTGTGGTAGTAATTTCTGTGCTTAACGATTTGTTACAGCAGGATTAGGTCAGTTTTCTGGGTAGAACAGAGTAGGGACTACTAATTTTCCGCATTCTTTGAAAGGTAAAATAAGCAATATTCGTAAGTAATATGAAGCAATATTCATATAATCTTGCTTAAATTCTTCTTGTTTGTCATCCGAATCAAGGTCATTTGGATTTTATAAGCTGTGGAGATGCAATTTAATGAGTGTGATTTACTACCATCACTGTTTCATGCTTCTGTTACTTTTTTTTGTTTCTGCAGGATTGATGATATGGGCCTTGGGTAGACAATTTAATTGAATGATGAAAGTTATTTGCAGCATTTGCATAGCAATGTAGAAAGCTTTTAGATGTTAATAAAATTCAGAATTGTGTCACTATTTGTCCGTGGTCTGTGAGAATCCTTGTATTTATCAACTGCTTTTAGTAATTCCTGCAAACTGTTACTGTCCTCTGCTCTAGAAAGGCTACCAGTTCTATAACCATTTTTTAACTTGTAAAAGTTTGCTTTCAAAGTGAAATGTTAGCATTCACAAAAATGAAGAATTAGTGATAAAGTTAGAACAGGAATAAATTAATATTGTGAAATGTCTTCTCTTGTCATTCTTACACTTCTGATTTCTGTTACACATCCCTAGGCTCTGTGGAGCAAATATTTTTAATTGTGTCAGATTTGCAGAAGGTTTTTTGTTTTAATAAAATTACTGCTTGGAGTAGCAGGCAGACTTGGTCATTTGACCAATATGAAAGCAGGGTTTAATTAATTAAAGAATGTTTTGGGTTCTTGATACTGTTCAAATACAGATTTACTTTTCAGTAATTCTTCCACAGCGCTATAAAATTAGTCTGATATCAGAGTACTCGGAATAGCTGAAGGTTTTTGATCTGAAAAACTTGTCTCACGCTAAACTCTTGTACAGTATGATGTCGATAAATTTGATATTTTATTAATCTTCAAGCTTTATTTTTTTTTACAGCCACATTTGCACAAGATTGTGAACAGCTCTATGGAACTTGCACAGACTGCCAAAGAGCCCTATAACTATTTCCTGCTGCTCAGAGCACTGTTCAGATCTATTGGAGGAGGCAGTCATGATCTGCTATATCAAGAATTCTTGCCGCTGTTACCAAACTTACTGCAAGGTAGAACAATACCTTCTTTCCCCACCCCAGTTTCTGATCTTTGTATGTAAATAGCAGTAATAAAGTTATGTTATGTAATTAAAAAAAAAACAAAACTAAAGCCCTAATCCTGATGAGTAGTTTCTTATTTTGAGCCTAGCAGTTGATTAAATATCTTGAATGAGGCTTATTTTCATTTACTGTCAGCTGCTTCAGCTCCATACTTTTGGCTGCTTCACAATTTCTGCTGCTTGGTTTTCTGGTTTTCATTGTGGGGCTGCTGGGGTTTTTTTTTTTGTTTGTTTGTTTGTTTCTTCCATTTGTTTTTTGCAATGGATAATGCTGTTAGCATAAAGCATTTGCTGTTAGCATAACAGGAGAAGTAATGTTGCCAGGCCGTCATTGGTTTTGTGGGAGGCACATTACAGAGAAGCTCTGGTTGTTCTGCAGTTAAGGGCATGTGTGTGCACCTGCAAGTGCGTGATAAATATAAATGCAAGTAGTGTCAGATTGCAAAAAGAAATGGAAATAACAATCCGTTTGATTAATTGAGCATTTGTACTTGGAAGGACTGTGTTCCAGAGATACTGACAATGAGCAAGAGAATGTGGAGAACTACTTAAACCTAAGGCCAAGCTAATTGGAAGAATTTCAGGAACGTGAAATCCTGTGGTTCCTATCTACAGCTGTAGGGGCAATTTTTATTGTAGTTAGCAAATACGTATGTTTTCTATAAATCGTTATGTAAAATACACATCAGTGTAGAGGTGCTAGCGAGGTTTATGGAATATATGAAACCTTGACAGGGAGAAAAATAAATTGAGGAAATTGTTTATTCTGTATGGGACAGTGAATGTACTTAAACACATTTACTGTTTCTTTTCAGAATTCCAGATATTTTAAAAACAATTTGTTCTGTAGGGATTTTTTTTAATTGATACAAGGCTGAGGTTTGAGTCAAATTACCTTTTTCTGGTTTTCATCTGCTGTATTCAAATGCTACTTTATTGAGTCTAAAATTAAGTTTTAGAGTATGCATAGATATTCTTTGTTTTGTATATGCATGTAGCTACAAAAGCATTCACTACATAAAATCCTTAGCTGTAGGTTATAATTATGAATGGTGTTCTATTTTGTAAACACGTTATTTACAGAGCTATAAGCGTCAGAGAATTTAAAAATGTCAGGTTATTCTGAATTTAGGAAATGGCAGTTTTTAACAATGAACTGTGGACTATCTTTTTCCTTTGAGTGTATAACTTATCAATGATTTTCAGGACTTAATATGTTGCAAAGTGGCCTTCATAAACAACACATGAAAGACTTGTTTGTAGAACTCTGCCTCACTGTGCCAGTTCGTTTGAGCTCATTACTGCCTTATCTGCCAATGTTGATGGATCCCTTGGTGTCAGCTCTCAATGGATCTCAGACCCTGGTTAGCCAAGGCTTAAGAACACTTGAATTGTGTGTGGATAACTTGCAGCCAGACTTTCTCTATGATCATATTCAGCCAGTTCGAGCTGAGCTAATGCAGGTAATCATGTTGTTTCCTGTTAGACCACAAGAGGTCATTGATTTGCTAAATATTATCAGAAATTTGTGTGAACCTTTGGTTATAAAAACTTGAAAAATCTATCGTGAGAACCGTACCAGTCTTTTTTGTATGTAAAAGGCTAGTTGATTGTGTGCTGTTAAACTCAAAACTCTGAAAAATTTAGAAGTGATTTAATCATTTCTTCTGTACCCCTTGTTTAAGGGGTTGAGGTTAAGACTTGGGACTCAGTAGCAAGAATATTACTATGTTTAAGATGAGTTGTTACATAAAATGATTAAAATTTGTTAATTTTTTAAAACCAAAACAAGAAAAGCTAATTACCTTCAGCATACCATGATTGACAGCTATGTGAAGCCTTATATATACAGTGAAGATGATGTGGCTGAAATTTGGAACACTGTTTTAAATATGGTTATTTTCCATAATAGAGTGCTTTGCATATACTTTATCCATTAATATTTATTTGCTTTTTATATTTCAAAACTAATTCTTTAAGGTTACTTCACTTCAGCCTTAACTGGCCTGCTTTGCATTTTTAAAAAAAAAAATCAGAATGTTGTTTGTCTAATATTACCCATAAACACGAAATTACATTTCAGTGTGGCAAAGATTTTGTAGCTAATACGTTAATCTAATCTAAAACTGCGCTTAGGACAACCTTGTTACAAAGCACTTGAACTGTTGTGGACTGAGATTGCTTTTATTCAATCTAGATGTGTGTTTTCTGGAAGTTATGCATGATCAGTTACCCAGATACAAGAATAAGTGTTTTCCTTGACTGTTTTTTTTACATTACAACTTCAAAAATTTTGGAGTGAGACTGGTCTAATCATATAACATTTAATATACTTACAGGCTTTGTGGCGTACACTGCGCAATCCTGCAGACAGCATTTCTCATGTGGCTTACCGTGTACTTGGTAAATTTGGTGGAAGTAACAGGAAAATGTTAAAGGAATCACAGAAACTACAATATGTGGTAACAGAAATTCAAGGACCCAGTATTACAATTGAATTTTCGGACTGTAAAGCATCCATTCAGCTCCCAATGGAAAAGGTAAGTGCTTAAGTTATTTTCTGTGCTGGGAAACCATCTTACTCAGTTTTGTTTTATTACAAATTTTTTTGAAGTTTGTTTGATTGTAAAACCTTTATAAAATATGAGGTATGTCTGCCAGCTCCAGATAGGAGTTAATGAACATCTAACATTATAGAATTTACATAATTAAAAGCAGCTTTTAGAATCTCATGCATACCTAATTTTTTTTTAAAATCCCTCCAGTTAGACAAAGAGATTTCTAATTAATTTATGTTGTAGCGAAGAAACAGAATCTAAACCAACTTGTGTAATTTTTTCGTTTGTTTTTGTTTCAAGTAATTTTTGAGTTGCCAGACTTGGCAGGTAAAGTACAAAAAGTTGTTTCAGAAAGCACTGTGAAGAACTTTTTTTTGGTTTTTATTATGTAGTGATCAGTTGAGAGACTCCATATAAGGCAGGTAGACCTACACTAACTTCTTGCTTCATTTTGACATGCAAAGTTAGCAGAAGCTGCCAAACTTCCTTTATTTTCTCTTTAAAATGTTTTATATGTCACCCTCAAAATAATAGCTTTAAACATACTGTTCTGCTTTTACAAAGTGATAGGGAGCTAAACTGCCACAAGTAAATTCTTTCTGTGGATTTTTTCCCCCTTCCTGACTTCTGGGGTAATGCTTAGATTAGGAGTGGAAATCTACTCTAAAACATCCCTTTCTTATTTTTTTTAAGTGTACCAAAAACTAATTGTGGAAATTCCTCAGTGATGATTATTCTAATGACTTGGTTTTGTTTGTTGTCTCTAGGTTGGGTACAGTACTACTTAACAGCTGCAAAACCACTTTGTACTTGCAGTGGCTTTCATCTAACAATCTCAATGTATCGCAAATGCTTAGTTCTCACTAATTATGCAACCTAATCTGTGTCTGTGTCTTGAGATCTGAGAGTGAAGCTGGATTCTGAGTTAATTTGGCCTGTAGAGTTTTAATACTTACCTTTTCAATTACACTTCCATAAGTAGGTATGATCTCAGTGTAGTAACTGATTTCCTTTACAGGCAGCCAGCTCTCTTTGGCTCCATATGGCCAACAGGCTTAAAAATAGGTTGGAAAAATGATTCTTAAAATGCAGATAGCTTTACTGATTTCTCCTCTGTACTGAAACTGATGAGTTAAATGCCTATAAATACTGTAATTGCTGACATTTTCCTATCCCTCTAGATTTAATTCAAACCAAATTTTCCAAAGTATTTATGCATCTAACATGTTGGTTAATGATGTGGAATGATCTTTATCTTCTTTGGGTTGACCAAGAAACAATGTTATCTGCTGAATACTTTATATCTATAAAAAGGAAATGTCAAATTAGGAGGAAGAAGAATTGGAATAAATTGAAAATGAAAAATCCGTGTTTTCTTTTAGTGCTTTGGTAGTCTTCTATGGTCTGTGTAAAACTCACTGTTCTTTTCATTGAGATGCTGATAAGGTTATTCAAACAGTGATGAGATGACAGCTAGTTAAGTCAGTATGTGGAAAGATGTTTTTCCTTTCAAAGAAGGAAAATTCCCACTTATTTGTAGCAGAGACTTTTTCCGCATAATCTTGTTTATGCCTGGATGGTTGAATTTTGTTTAGAATTGATCAGGTTTTCAAATCTCTGATTTCGTGCACTCCAAAACAATCTTTATGTGTTTTTTTTGCTTAATGCCTGTCTCATTTGTTTTTAATTTCTTCCTTTCTTTTTTGGGGGGAAGGACAGAATGTATCTAGCTGTGTTTTATAGAGATGCAAAATAGAAACTTTCAAAAAAGATATAAACTGCCCCCCCCCTTCATTACTTTAATATTTTAAGAGATTATTTGAATTATTCTCAAATACATTAAAGAAATCTTCTTGCAAAGGAAGAATACTATTTCCATTAGGTAAACAGTGTTTAGAAGTTGCTTACAAGGATGCTTCATCATGTATGATGTAGCTCTTGACTTGTATGGAAAATATGACAAAGTAATTTGTAAGATAGAATATTTTTTGGTACCATTTATATGTGTGTATAAATGCATTGTATACCTACAGTATATAGGAATTAGGAACAGCAATTGTTGCTGGAGGGAAGGTGCGAGCAATTTTTTTAAGGGTGGAGAAGGAAAGTGAAGACGTACTTCACTCATGACTTCAAATGCTTTTGGACCATGGAAATAAATGTACCTGCCATGAAACTTTGCATTTATAAAAGCACAGCAAATATCATAGCAGTTTCAAGTCTGCTCTTGCAGGTGTTCTCGCATTTCTTAACTTAGGCAGCCCAAATTGTACTTGTTCCCTTGATTAATCACCTTATTGTAAATATTAAGGCAACTCTTTGGTTACTATTTTTTTTTTCACTGTAGGCAATTGAGACTGCTCTGGACTGTTTGAAGAGTGCTAACACAGAACCCTATTATCGGAGACAAGCGTGGGAAGTAATCAAGTGTTTTTTAGTAGCTATGATGAGCTTGGATGATAATAAACATGCATTATACCAACTTCTTGCTCATCCCAAGTATGACAATTCTTTAAACATAAATGTGTATGTGAAATCTGTAGTGTCTTTAGAGTAACCTAAGTTAGAGACAAGGGTTAGTCTAGGCAATGTGTTCTTCACGGGATTTTTACCTGCTGGTTTATTCTGCTTCCTTTTAAACCAATAGAGGACTTCTCAGTAAGAGGAATTTTGTCAGCATATTATTTAATGTCAATGATATGTGTTAATGTTTCATACATCAATTTTCTTCCCCTAATCACAGTCCAATGCATAATCTGTTACACATGATCAGTCTCTTAAAAAAAATTACTTTTAGTTTGATATATTTAAATAGTTGGAATATTCTAGTGCTTAGTTGTGTTTTGAAGGTTACCTTAGACTGTGATGTTTTGTATGCACATCTAACTTTTTACTAAAGTGAAAGAAATACAACACTTTATTTAGTGACCAAACTATAACATAGTCACACATGTAACCTGTTTGTCTTAGTGTGGGGGCTTTTTAGCCATTTTTTTTAACGTCTTTTACAGTTTTAGTCATTGTTCCTTAATGCGTTTATTGCTTTTAGACAACTTTGACATCTTTGCCCACAAAGTGTGTGCTGACTTCAAGACTTGCAGTGTAGTAAATGTAGCTAAAGAGCATAGTAGGTTTTATAGTTTGGACTTGCTAGACTTGACATAAATACAGCTTTGCAATGAATAGGCCATGATTTGATAAATAAATGTTTCAGTCTTTCGAGTCATTCCAAAAAAGGGAAAAATGTCAAAATATTGAAAATGACATTATATAGTTGAGTTGCAGTGTGATGCCTGTATACCTATTATTTGTAATATGTGTGTTCTTCTGAACCACTGGCTTTAAATGTTCCTGATGAAATTGAGCTATCCATCATGTTTGAGACCAGTGGTTGACAAAATTAATGTAGACTGAGTGAACTGATCTAGCTCTACCAAGATGAGGGGACAAGGGGAGGTGGAGGAGGAGTTGGGTATTGAGAGCAAACTTTAAACCAAGTACGGTACTTATGATTGAGCTGCCAGTACTGCAGTTTAGGATTATAATGAACTTAATTTTGTCTTTCAGCTTTACTGAGAAGTCCATACCCAGTGTGATTATTTCACATCGATACAAAGCTCAGGATACTCCAGCTCGTAAAACGTTTGAACAGGCATTGACAGGGGCATTCATGTCAGCAGTCATCAAAGATCTGAGGCCTAGTGCTCTGCCTTTTGTAGCCAGCTTAATCCGCCATTACACAATGGTGGCAGTCGCTCAGCAATGTGGTAAGTAAAGTGGAATAGAGATTGTGTGGACTGTCATGAGAGGAGTGGAGAAGTTTGTATTTTTTCTAATAGTAATTTGTTTTAAGAAAGTAATGATAATTGCAGTTGCTTCTGTTGGTTTTTTTTTTTTTTGTTTGATGGCTGAATTATGTTTTAATTCTTTTGAACAGTGAAAAATTATTAAGCAAGTTTTAAGAAACAATTCCCTAATAATACTTTTAAAATGCTACAACCAGTGAAATAATTACAGCTTGGAACAGTTTATATTTCCAGAGCATTTGTGTAGGTTCATATACACAGTTATTTTTGCGGATGATCTTTAATTGGGTTGTTTCCACTTGTGGTTTTGAAGGACCATCAGAGGAAGTAAGTAAACGATAGAGCACTGCAGTGTCTTGTATCTATGAAGTAAACTTTTTGTTTGGAGTTGGACTGTAAAGCAAGGAATTTGGGAAAAGACATTCTACAAACATATCACTCTTCACTGTCACATTAATGTAACTTACATTTTTATGATTCTTCATTTTAATTAAATCTTCTTGCAGTGCATAGTCTAGTGCATAGAATAAAATATTCAAATAGATGTAATCTTTTTCTTCTAAGAGTGAGGAATGCCTTACAGTCCATTTATATGCAAATAGACAGTGCTTACTGGTTTTGCCATCAGCTAGTCGGAGGAGTAGTAAAATCTAATTCAAAGACTATTCATATTGAAATATCCATTGTTTTATCTTTCTTTCTCTTTTCTTCCCCAATACAAATTACAGGTCCTTTTTTGCTGCAGTGCTATCAGGTTGGAAGCCAGCCTAGCACAGCCATGTTTCACAGTGAAGAAAATGGGTCAAAAGGCATGGATCCCTTGGTGCTTATTGATGCCATAGCAATCTGCATGGCGTATGAGGAGAAGGAACTCTGCAAAATAGGAGAGGTGGCTCTAGCAGTGATATTTGATGTTGCAAGCATTATCTTGGGTTCAAAGGAAAGGGTAATATATATAATTTTTTCCAAAAAAATGTAGTTAAGTGATCTAGTTTCAGCCAACACAATTTTGCTTCTAAAATTTTGGAGGCTACCAGCGAGCTGAAAACCCAAACTGATAAATTTGTTTGTTTTCAGGCTTGTCAGCTTCCCTTGTTTTCATACATTGTGGAACGTTTATGCGCTTGCTGTTATGAACAAGCTTGGTATGCTAAACTAGGAGGTGTTGTGTCAATTAAATTTCTTATGGAACGACTGCCACTAATTTGGGTCCTCCAGAACCAGCAGACTTTCCTGAAGGCGCTTCTCTTTGTTATGATGGATCTAACTGGAGAGGTATTTAATGGGTGAATTATATAGTATGGGGGAAGCAAATTTTTGTTCTTAAATTCAAACAGATTGAACTCTTGCTAATGTTGATTTTACTTAACTTCAGAATGTATCATATCTGCGATAGTGACGAGTCAATTTCAGTCATTTTAACTTAAACGAAGACCAGAAGTTACGAATAAGTTCTATTTTTTCCACATAACTTTGCCAAAGTTGTTGGAATTATACCTGCTGCTTCTTTCAGAGTAGAAATGTACAGGTTGCATTCAGATCAGTGAAAGAACACTAGGTTCGCTGTCACTTGCATGAAAAACACTGTTTTCTTCTTCTTGCTGTGTTTGTTTGAAACGTGTTTGTCTTATGAAAAAGCTGTATATAGTTACAGATACCTAGAGAATCGGCTACTTGACCTTTTCTCAGTTGTGAATCATATGGTGACAACATTGCTAAAGGTTCCAGCACTTGAGTTCATTTATGAAATTGTATTGCATTGCAACTCACAGTTTTGGAATGATTGCTGGGAAGACTAGTTGAATGTATTTCTCTTTAAACTGTCTACGTTTTTAGCTGTTTGCAGAGAATTCATCAAAATAAAATGCTGAGTTTGTTGATGAGTAGTATGTAATCTTTGCTCTGTGCTTACTTAATAAAAATAATCTGTGATACCTTAGGTTTCCAATGGAGCAGTTGCTATGGCAAAGACCACATTAGAACAGCTTTTGATTAGATGTGCAACTCCTTTAAAAGATGAAGAAAAAACAGAAGAAATCCTAGCAGCACAGGAAAAGTCTTTCCATCATGTGACACATGACCTCGTTCGAGAAGTAACCTCTCCAAACTCTACTGTGAGAAAACAGGCCATGCATTCATTGCAGGTACTTGCACAGGTCACTGGAAAAAGTGTCACAGTGATTATGGAGCCACACAAAGAGGTAAGCAGAAATACTTACTGAAAGTCCATGTGAGTTTGAAGTTGTTTAGCAGTTTAGATTTGCAAAATGCTTTTTCGAGTAGATTTTCCCACATCAGTTAAGTTATTTGTACTTTGGTAGCATATGTTTGTGATTTGCTAAGTTTCATTGTTCTAAAATGCACTGTGGCTGGAGTACTACAGAGATTTATAGAAGCTGTGTCTGACTACTTAGCCAGTATTTATAGTGTCTTCAGGTTGATTTACTTCCTGAAATTATGGACTGCTCATCCTACCCCCAGTCAGANCAGCAGTTTAGACTTGCAAAATGCTTTTTCGAGTAGGTTTTCCCACATTAGTTAATTAAGTTATTTGTACTTTGGTAGCATATGTTTGTGATTTGCTAAGTTTCATTGTTCTAAAATGCACTGTGGCTGGAGTACTACAGAGATTTATAGAAGCTGTGTCTGACTACTTAGCCAGTATTTATAGTGTCTTCAGGTTGATTTACTTCCTGAAATTATGGACTGCTCATCCTACCCCCAGTCAGACATAGGCTAGGCCAGGTAGATACTGTGTTTTGAACCTCAATTTTGTGTTATTCTCTAAATATGAGGTATATTGCTGTGCCTTTCGCTATCCAGAAAGAGACTGTAAAGATCAAATCTGTTTGAAATCACTTTTTGCTAGATACTCCTTACAGGTAATAGTATCGATTCTCTTGAAAGACAAGTAAATGTAGATGAGCCTTAAGAGCCACCACAATATATGAAACTGTAGATGTTTTTATTGTGGTTTGGAAACATAAAGAGAAGTCCCCTAATTGATATCTTATTTAGCTTAAGTTGTTTATGGAGAAGAGGGAGAAGTTGGTGTAATGAAAAAAAACTTACATGAATGCTTTTGTTTTTCTGACGTTTTAGGAGCTTAAAATATTCTTGTTTCTTGCCTTGAA
Source organism: Steatornis caripensis (assembly GCA_013398225.1). Classification (NCBI taxonomy): domain Eukaryota; kingdom Metazoa; phylum Chordata; class Aves; order Caprimulgiformes; family Steatornithidae; genus Steatornis; species Steatornis caripensis. The sequence continues at coordinate 290,109 of VZSC01000694.1, forward strand.
CATTTGAAATACTTAAGTCTGAGTGTCTTTGTTGTTTATAACATTATGTGAAGTTATTAAATAACATGAATCTGTTGACAGAGAATATGTAATAATTGCACATACTGAGAGTTTTGCTAACTGACTATGAATTAAATTAGTTCAGAGAAATACTTTCTTCTTGCCTAGTGATTTCTAAAGAGGTTTATCTGGAGCCACAACAGCAAATGGAGCCATGACTAATGATGTCTACTTAGTGGCTAGGTCTGTGGGGTCATTTGAATAGGCTGCTAATTCAGTAATCTAAATTACATTGTGTAGGTTCTCCAAGACATGGTTCCTCCTAAAAAGCATTTACTTAGGCATCAACCTGCAAATGCCCAGATTGGTCTGATGGAAGGAAATACGTTTTGCACAACCCTGCAACCTCGATTGTTTACAATGGATCTAAATGTTGTGGAACACAAGGTTTTCTACACAGAGGTACTTTCTTTTTATGTTTTCATATTTGAAAGTAGATACTTAAGCAGTGATGGTTTTAGAACTTTTGTTGTTAAAAATATGTGTTTTCTCTGTGCATTTTAAACTTTTTCACCAAAATGTAAGAATTTGCCTTTTGAAACATGAACTGAAGTCTGCCTTTACTTACAACATAATAGCTCTGAGCTAAGCAGAATATTCTAATGTGTGTGAAATACATCAAATGAACTTGGGTGTTATACTCTTCGTCCAGTAGTGCTGACTTTCATATTTGGGTCTTATACTGTGTGTAGAATATCTATTAAATAAATTGTTGTACCACCAAAACATAGATATTGTTTGTTCAGATTTTTGAGTCCCTAACAGTTTGAGTAAAATCAGATATAAAACTAGTGTTCCTTGGTTTCCTAGCTGTCTTGTCCAAACATAAGTTCAGAAGGTCTTTGATACCAACAGTAATTGCAATTAGCAAGGCAGGTATGGGGTACAGTTGTCAATGCCACGGATCCTCTGTTTTCTCCTTAAGGCAAAACCAAAGCGCTGTAGATTGGAAAATGTCTCTAAAGGTGAGAGTGATATATTGGCATTGTGAAGGTCTAAATCTTAATCCCATTCTTGGGTATAGGTGCAACCTGGACATTGTTGATGTGTATAACTTTGTTTCAGCCTGTTAAGTGTTTTCTAACAAAAACCATATACGTATATTGAAAACACTCACCTCCAAAGAGGAGAGCTCTGTGGGAAAGAATTGTCCTTCTGGGCAGTGACCCATGATCATTAGAATTAATGAAGACAGTTTCAGCACATTTTTTCCTTATTAATCTTCCTCTGTTCTCTTACCCCTTTCTGTAATATTTTCAGTACTGCCATTTCAGGAGACGAACTTTTCTGTAGACCTATTCTTGTATCATATGAGCAGTCTGTTTGCAAATAGACCAGCAAAATTGGTAATGATGAGCAAACCTGGCCAAAAAATATTGGCCAGCAAAATGCAAAATGGCTAACTTTTGCCTGGCTTTTCTCTGGCAGCAGTGCCAATGGGCTCTCTTGCCTCTGGCTAACGGCTGGTTTTCATGGGAACTCATACTCTAATTTTGAGTAGTATTTTTGCCTGTTGGTGAAATTTGGAGGTTGATTAGTGTGTTTGCATAAACTTCGCTCTTTGAGGAAACATGACTCGGAAGGTAACTGATAATACCATTTCAAATGTCATTCACAGTGCTATGCTAAAATGATTGTGTATTTTTTTTCTCTAGTTACTGAATTTGTGTGAGGCTGAAGATACTGCCTTAATGAAGCTACCTTGTTACAAAAGTCTTCCATCACTTGTACCTCTTCGGATTGCAGCCTTAAGTAAGTAAAACTTCCTAAACAAAACTTGATGTAGATAAGTGTCCTTGTGAGCAACCGGCAGCCTTCTTCCCAAGATCAGCAGAAAACTTGGGTGCTGGAAGACTGATGACTGCTTTCTAGAGGTCACAGTTTAATGGAGAATAATGGGAAAGTATTGCTGGTTTCTTAATGACTAGGGTTTAGTTTCTGAAATGAACCCAAAATATTTTTAGTCTAATTATGTTATATAGCATTAGGAAGACTTTAGAACACTGTTAATAAAATTTCCATTCTTTTTAGTATTTTTATGATGTCTGTTGCTTTTGTCAAAGCATGCTATGCTTTAGCTGTCTGTAATTTAAGATGAACTAAAATAAACTTGAAGAGAAGAAATGTAGAATTAGGGTTTTTTTTCTGCTCTCTTTTGAAAATGAGTTAACAAAGAGAACAAATTTACTTTGATATTTGCAGATGCTCTAGCTGCCTGCAATTATTTGCCTCAGTCGAGAGAGAAAATCATCGCTGCGCTTTTCAAGGCACTTAATTCAACAAATAATGAACTGCAGGAGGCAGGAGAAGCATGCATGAGAAAGGTTAGTGTATTAAAACAATGTTGGTTTTGAGGTTAGTCTCTCTGCTTTGCTTCCTTGTTACAAAGCTTCTTGGGCAAGTTCTCTGCAGGAATTAATGGCTGCTCTGTTACGTTTTTGTTAGTGACACCAATATAATTAAGTTTCTGTCAGATGTGGTTTTTGGGGATTTGAACTTAGCCATAAAAAATTCTTCGGTTAAAATTAAGCATAAGCTCTTGGACAAGGACCATGCTAAATCTTTCTGTCTGTCTGGTCTTTCAGTCTTTCTGTTTGTCTGGTCTTTGTAAATATATCTTCTTTTCTAAATAAACAGTGTCTGTCCTTCCCAGCAGTTTCACAAACATGCTTGCCTGGCTTTATTGTAAAAGCTTTTCTTGTGTTTCTTCTTTGTTCCTAAAAGAAGTGGTAGAGACCCCATAGTTGGTTTTGGAAAAGTAAGCAATACGGCAGAGTTAGACTATGCATCACAGTATGGCAGTTAGGTTAGGGAACAGGACTGTGGCTGTACTGTTTTAGGTCAGAATTCGTATCCTTACATGGTATTATGCTACACTGTCTGTTCTGTGAATGCTGAATTATAGTGTAAAAAAGCTGGAAGGACAGGGAAAAGGGTATGCTCTCATCATGATTTGTTGCCAAGTAGATATGCCTAATTCTGATTCAGCAAGACTTTAATAAATTTCTTCTAAATATAGAAAATGATAATGAAAATACTTAGTTTCTTTGTAATGATGTGTAGATTGGCTGGCACATAACCGGGAATATAGCTATAGTAGAACTAGTGGTTTACATTTGTTTAGGCCATTGACTGGTTAGAGGTCAGACGTTGTCTTTTCATGTCACTCTGGTCATGGAAGGGAATCTACTTATTATTTATGACTTGCTGACAATACAGTTGGGTTGAGAGGTAAGAGGGTGCAAATAAGGGTTGCTCTGACCTACGCATTTGGTGTTGGATTTATCTCATTGTTTTCTCCTGTGATAAATCCATGCTGACAGGTTGGTTGGTTATGACCGGAAGTATTCTCTCTGGCTACTTGCAGCCAGGTTCTCTTGACCTTTTATGTTACTCAGGATGCGTGCTGATTGTAACATAGAAATTTGCTTTGTTGGTGTAGGCAAGATTTGCAGGCAGTTCTTGATAAAGCAGAATCTGAAGTAGTTTGTCCATAGCTGTGTATTTAATTTATAGCCATGTCAGTTTTTCAATCCATCTGTAATTAATATCTCCTACTTGATTATTTTATAGAATATCCTACTGTGCATCAGAAATACTTAAGTACTTCCCAAATCCATCTTGTCACTATATATATTTCCAGCAATAAATATTGTTTAAGCTATTGCATTCTGAAAGTACAAAATAAAAGAAGAAAAATCAAGTCAGCAGAATTTATTTTAAGAAAGATGCTTGCACAGAAGTTGCTCCCCTCTCCTTCTGTATCTTAATACTGTATTCTCTTGCAGTTCTTGGAAGGAGCTACTATAGAAGTTGATCAAATTCATACACACATGAGACCATTGCTTATGATGTTGGGAGACTATCGAAGTCTGACACTGAATGTTGTGAATCGTCTGACATCTGTCACCAGACTTTTTCCAAACTCTTTTAATGATAAATTCTGTGATCAGATGATGGTAAGGCGATTCAAGTTTTTTTAGCTCTTCCAGAAGACGTTTTCTTTTAGCTAATGTTTGTCTTGTTGAAAAGTCAAAGAACAATTCAGTAGTGACTTAATGTATCTGTTGGAAGTAAAAGATTTTTGTTTCACAATAAATTGAAAAAAAATTTTAAACATTTTGAGTTAATTTCTAAAGAGCTGGTAAACCAGAAAGTAGAGGTGTTCTTTTCTAGTGAAGACATACCTAGTTCTGCTAAGGTCTGCTTGGACAAATTTATCTCTAAGCAAGATGCCAGCAGCATAACAGACTATGGAAACCCTTGAAAATATGTTCTACCTCCTAGTGGGCTAAGTCTGTTCTGGTGTTTTCTTGATTTCTAAAATGATGAAGGGTATTGCCCTTCTCATTTGCAGTTTTTAAACTGTGTATGTGGATTCTTTATCCTTTTGCCATGTATATTCAAATATTTAAATGCATACATATAAAGCAAATCATTAAATAAGTGTAAGCCTGTCAGACTTCAGATTTGTGTGCCTTTTAAAGTATGTACTCTTATAACCCCTGCTTTCTTGAATATGGAGAGGACATCCAGCAAGAGTAAACTCTTCAGTCTGAAGGAATGAAAATAATCATTTTTTGCTTTGTTTTCTTCAGTGGTTTCTGCATCTGCTACATCTTTCCTTGTAGCATATGCTGTCACTTGCTAAAATGGAGCAGTGTAATTAGAAGAATAATACTAATTATCCTCTCTTTATAGCAACACCTGCGTAAATGGATGGAAGTTGTAGTTATTACACACAAAGGTGGCCAACGAAGTGATGGAAATGTAAGTTAATGAATGCTTTTATGTGGGAAGGCAAGAAATAAATAGTATTAATGTTCTGGAAATACAGCACTCGTTCGGTTGTAAATGTTGCCATAACTGATTACACATTGATGTTTTGTTACAAGCTAATGCACTTATGTGTATAGTGAATATTTGTTACAAATCTTAGTAAGCGGAGCTTCTTATTTGCTGACAAGTTACTTTAAAGCCTATTCTATACGGGTTGGTTGGGAACAGCTCATTGATTTTTATTGGTTTTTTCCTCAGGATTTTCTGTTTAGAAATCTGTACTTCACTGGAATGGCTGATGAGCTCAGCAGCATAATCCCTCTTATTTCACTAATATGTTCGATGTTCATAACATGGTCTTTTGGAAATTATATATAATAATAATATAATCCTGGTTAATTTTAAATATAATTTATGAAAAATAAGTTCAGTATTTACCAATTGAGATCACGTTAAAATCTCTCTCCCATCCAAATTAATGGCCTCAATATTGAACTATGGGAAGCTGATCCGTTCTTATAAATGGAAAATTGCACAGTGTAATGACAACACTGCGCTCTGAGCAATACGACACTGAAGGGAATTCCTGCTTCAGTGTTGTTTCGTGTAGATTACCGTAAGTCCGATAATTCTATTAAGATTTTATTAATAAGTTATATTAACTGTTGAGATTTATTATTGCAACTAGGGAAAAATTGGGGGCGAATTTTATTAATGTCTTTGGGTTTCAAATTAGAATGAATTTAGATTGGCTTTTTATTTCCTTCAAAATATGGAAATGGATTATTGGCTTTTCATTACTCTTTACTGTCATTGCAAAAAGAGCTTTTAAATCTGAATTTAGTCATTGCTTTGTATTTGACTTAGATGTTCTCTAATGGAGTAGAGTTTGTTCCTTTGTTTAATCTTAAAAACTGTGAATTTTTCAGTTAAACACATTTTATTCAGGTCAGAGTAGTTCTAAGGCCTTCATCATATTCTTTTGGGGTTCACTTTTCCTCAAACATGATGATCACAGGTATTCTGCAGATCTTTTTGTAGTAATAGTCTTTCAAACCACAATATGACAACCTAGAACTGTTTTTAGTTGCCCTTAAATCACACTTAATTGTGAATTCTTCTGCTTTTAATGTTTTCTGTTGATGCTTTCTATGTAGTTGTGTGTTTAGTCTCCTAAACTTATAATTTTTCTTTAGTGTTTGTTTAAAACCTACATATGTTGAGGGGAAGTTGCACACCAGGCACTTGAGAAGGAATCTACTGTCACATCTTGAGGGAGGAGTGAAGTCTATGGAAGCATTTTCAGATAGAATTGTGACTGCAAAGCTGATTGAAATACTGTTTTTTTTCCCCCAAGTTGTTTCTGTCAAGTTTCCTTACAAGTAAAATCTCTAGGGAACTCGAGGAGGGCACAGACAGTGTGGTCTTTATACAATTGCTATGGCAGTCTGTGTTCATATGTCCGTATGTACAGTGTGCTGTTGCTGTAATTGTAGCTTCTAAACGTGGAAAAAATAGGACAGCGAAACTGGTGGTCAGAGTTACTGTAGCTGGCCTTTCACTTACTCTGATTTCTTCTTGACCATAGCGAGATTCTGAAATCTGAGATATTTACTTAAAAGCAATGTTGGAGAGTGTTAGTGGATTAGGTTGCATTGTTCAGACTTGAGTGAGTGAGTGGTTAGATTAAGGAGACTGTAAATACATAGTGGAGAATGGAATTGGTCAGGAAAGCCTTATGCTTGCTAGCTGAAATGGTGCAGAGCACTGTTACAATAACTCTTTTGACCTAAAGAGTTTTCATCTTTTTGCAGCAGCACATTACGAAGGTGCCATTTGATGGTGATGCTGATGTTGTCGTGCAGTTCTCCAGCATAGTGCAGGTAGTGGCTAGTCAGCAAGGCTTCTTAATGAAACAGTCCAAAAGTCTATGACATGAGTTTTCATGTGTTAATGGCAATTCTAGATAAACCGCAAACTTCAGACATCTCAGTTAAAAGTGCTACATAATAATTAACAACTATTGATGCCAGAATAACTAAGCTCTTCGTTCACCTGTGTTCCTGAACTGCAACGTGTCTGTTGAGATAAATGAACAAATTAAAACACAACATATTTAGTAGTGATTAAGATCTAATTCATTGGCCCAATGAATGAAATATTTGATTTCGATACCTTCTTCTCTCCCTTGCCTCCCCAAGGAAAGGCGTGGTTTTTAGGTCATCTCTGGTAGTTGCAAAAAAAACAAGTTTTGAACAGATAGTTGCTTCTGACTGTCCCTCTCATGAACAGTGGCACCACAGTGGAAATTCTGCGTACCAGTGTATTAGAAGGACACTGTAGCTTGGTAGTTCAAGTATTGAAAGTGTTTTCATAATTGATGTTGGACACATTTGTGTTTGAAGATGCTAAAATATTATTTCCCCAACTTAATAATCTCTAATATCTTTTGAGTACAAATATTTGAGAAGCTATGTCTAAACAATGTACAAGTAGAAAAAAGGGTGCTTTTTATGCTAATTCTTAGGACACCAATTCAGAGCATGGGAGATACTCATTGTCTCCATTCTTTCAGTTTGAGATTAGAAAATAACCCTACTGAAGTCAGTTTCTGACTGCAACCTGAAGAATAGCTTATACTGATTTGTTCATTTGTTTGATGTTTTTGTGGGCTTTTTCTTTTCATGCTATGACTTCTGTTTTGGTTCAGCCTGCGGCGGAAGGGGTAGAGGTGAGAAACTCAGTGGAGGCACCAGGAAGTTCTTTGTTGTTGTGGTTTTTTTGTTTGTTTTTATTTTTTTTCTTTCTTTTAAACAGTGATTTGTTAGTTTTATTGTTGTGTTTTGGGCAGAGTGCATTGTGCCTTTGAGTGCAGTGCTGTGAATTGTCTTCTGTTGTCTGTGGCAGAGTTGTTCTGATAACATTGCTCTTAAGGATGTTAAGCATGTTTGTACTAGGGAAAGCAGGATTTTTTTAGTTTCTGTGAAGGCGTAAGTGCTCTCAAAAGGTTTTATACATGTTCTCAGTCCTGCACTTCAATCCATGAGAGTAGTCTTGTGGGGGGGTCTGTCTAGGCAGACTGTGTTAAAGGAGTGGGACCTAATACTTTGTATTTAAGTTCAGTTGAAGAAATGCAGTGCGCTTGATAATATTCTTTTGTGAGCTGCATACTAGAAGTTGAGTTTAGAGGGATGATGAGTGTGGATGTTTTGGTTTGTTTTTTTCCTTTCCCTTTTCTTACTGAAGAAAATCCACACTCTGGTTAACAGAAATACAGTCCCCATTTAAATTACACAATGAAAGAAAGAAACAGAATTATTTTGGACTTCAAAAGAATTTAATATCTAGTGTGGGAGAACAGAGCTGACTTTTCTTTGAAGTAACCAGCTGTTTGCAAGATACACTGAACAGTGCTGTCTGTTTCTTTCTTCATGTCTAGTCTGGAGTTGTGGGGCGTATATGAGAAATTGTTCAGAAAGGAAGGTCTGGCTTTTTGATGCATGAGCCACTTGGTGTAGTGCAGTGAGCACTCCGTAACTCCCCCATCACCATTATCATTACACAGTGTTTAGCTCTTACCTGTAAAACACTACTATACTGACAAAGAAAATAAAAATAAACGATGTAATTATTACAAGGAGGGGAAGGGCAGACTTCCACAAGAGCAATTTTCTCCATACATCATGGTAAGTAGATGCTGTATATAAGTTAAGCCTTTGCATTTGGTTGCTGGCTATGCTAATATAGAGAGGAAAAAAAAGGTAGGGTGTGTGTGATACTATTTTTATATATTTAACTGGTAATATTAATATAATTGTGTTTCTTTTTACCTGTAGGAAATGAAGATTTGTTCAGCAATTATAAATCTATTCCATCTGATTCCAGCTGCCCCTCAGACTTTGGTTAAACCTCTGCTGGAAGTTGTTATGAAAACAGAACGAGCAATGTTAATTGAGGTAAAAGTGCAAGTTAACATTGCTGATATTTTTACTTTATAGTATTTTTAAACATTAGTATATAATAGTTATAGTATTTTAAACATGGTGTGGGAACGTTTGATGTAATAAATAAATAAATACACTCTACAAGCCTTTTAGGAGGTGTTAACGTTTGTCTTAAATTTCTGAAAGTAAAGTTTTGAAATTGTGAATAAATTCTCATGGAAGTTCTGTACATTTGGCATAAATGCCAAGTCAAATGTAAATTAGTAGAAAATACTCTGTACTGTGAATCTTTAATTTAAGCTTTATGAATCTTTCAGGCTGGCAGTCCATTCAGGGAACCACTGATAAAATTTTTGACACGTCATCCATCCCAGACAGTGGAGCTGTTCATGATGGAAGCCACTTTAAATGATCCACAGTGGAGCAGAATGTTTATGGTAAGCTGTGTGGGGAGGGGAGCAGGAAAAAGCCCTCATCTTCACAAATCTGATGAATGAAGTTTTTAATCTTTTCCATCTTTTTTTCCCTGTATGACCTTGTAGTCCTTAATCATGGTCTTACTCTGACTGTAGGGTGCCTATTCTCTGTTTTGTATTCATTTGTCCTCTGATGTTGATTTTACCTTTCTAGATCATGCAAGATTATTACTGAGGTTGTAGAGGTTATTTTTATATATGTGAAATATAACCTCTGCAACTTCAGTGAGGAATATAAAGGCTACAACATGATACAGCCTTTTGGTATTTTTGGTTTTAAAGGTAGTTGTTAAAATTATTTCTTCCCCTTTTTCAGAGTTTCTTAAAACATAAAGATGCCAAACCACTACGAGATGTACTGGCAGCTAATCCTAACCGATTTATCACTCTGCTGTTACCTGTTGGTACCCAAGCAGCTGTTAGACCTGGTTCTCCAAGCACTACCACAATGCGCCTTGATCTTCAGTTTCAGGCTATCAAGGTATTAATTTATTCTTGTTCATCTCTGCAGTAGATAGTTAAAACCTCTTTAGGTACAGGCCTGTTACATACAGGCTTTCAAGTCTGTGTGTATGTGTTATAGCTCGTAGGAAAACAAGCTATAGTACATAGCTAGGAAGGGATAAGAGACTCAACTGAACTATACTTTTTCAATCAAGTAAGATACAAGAGGAAAACATAGCAACAGAAACTTCTATTTAAAAAAGAAATTCCTTCAAAAATTTATCTATGCTAGTTTGTATTTGACTTTTTTTTGCATAGTTTAGACCCCTTAATTGACTTTAAAGGAGTGCTTTTGTATTAGTGTCTCTACTGACAGATCTGTTGCATGTTGATTGCGTATTTGTCTTGTTTTGCTTTTTGACAGATCATAAGTATTATTGTTAAGAATGATGAATGTTGGTTAGCAAATCAACATTCCTTGGTGAATCAGCTGAAACGTGTATGGGTGAGTGAAGCTTTTCAGGAGAGACATCGTAAGGAGAATATGGCTGCAACAAATTGGAAAGAACCTAAGCTATTAGCATATTGCTTACTGAATTACTGCAAGTATGTAAAAACATTTCTTTCCTATACCTTGTGTACTTTTTTTTAATTATGAAAATACTGTAAAAGTGTACAGGGGTACTATAAAGTGTTTGTGGTTATTGAAAACAAAGTCGAATTGTATTTCGTAATACTGCCATTAGCTCTAAAACCATGCCTCTGGTATTGCCTGCTCTTGGCGCTCTGCTCATTTATTGCCAAGATTAGTTTCTTCACTAGGTCATCAACATAGTAGTTTGGTTAGGTATTTTTTCACGGCACCTTTTTATTTTATATGTTTTTACAGAAGGAATTACAGTGATATAGAGTTGCTCTTCCAGTTGCTTCGGGCTTTTACGGGTCGATTTCTCTGCAATATGACTTTCTTAAAGGAATATATGGAAGAAGAGATCCCCAAAAACTACAGTATTCCCCAAAAACGGGCTTTGTTCTTCCGGTTTGTAGACTTCAATGACCCAAACTTTGGAGATGAGCTCAAAGCCAAGGTAACTAAAGCAATTAAATCAAAGAAGCCTGGTATTTAGGTTTAATTTTCTTCTTGGGAACTAGGGCAACAAAACTCGCTTACTTAAATGTCAACGAGTTTGATAATTGGCAGAGCCATTTAGGTGAAAATATCATACCTGAAGAAGAGCGATAATAAACAGAGACAGCAATTCATCTTGCTTTCAATGCTGACTACTTTAGTTTTCACTTTCTGAGAATCTTTGCCCTTGGAGGGGAGGAAGAGGGAGGAAAAATCTGTGTGTCTGTTTCTTAAGGTTTTATTTATAGCTTCCTTTGGTAATGCAGTGAGTGTGTCTAACACGCAGGTTTACATGTGAAATTACTTGAGTGTTGACTGCCATTAGAAGAATCTGATAGTTGAGTATAACTCTATTTATATTCTGTAGGTGCTGCAGCATATCCTGAATCCTGCTTTCTTGTACAGTTTCGAAAAGGGAGAAGGTGAGCAGCTGTTAGGACCCCCAAACCCTGAAGGAGATAATCCAGAAAGCATCACTAGTGTTTTTATAACAAAGGTAATAATCCTTGTTTACATTAAAGTGTTTGAAAGTTAAACCAAAAAGTTGTTCCTCTCATTTGGCTTTTCAATTGTGATTTGCGTTAGTGGTGCTGTTTCTAAATACTATGATCGGTTACGTCAGATCACATCATAACTTAGAACTGTTGTGAGACCCATCAGTCATCAGTAGGATTGGACTACAGTTTTCATGGTGTCTTTTGGACTTGAACGTCTGTCTTTAGAAATAGTCCTTATATGGCTGTAATCCCAGTCTTTTTCATAAGCAAAGCTTTCCATGACTGAACATGAGTATCTTTGTAATTCACTTTGATTTCATTGGACCATTTAGCAGTTATAAAATAGATGTTGTTGAAGGTGAGTTTTGTTTTTTTAATTTTTTTTTTGTAATAGGTTAACACTTTGGAAGTTCCTAAATGTGTGTATTATTTAAAAGTTCTCACCTCAGGACATGGTCTTGTTGGTATTAAATGGAATGAAAAAAGTTGTTATAGTTATTAGTCTTCTTAAAAAGCAAAAAACTAGGGCTTTGCTTTTATAGATAATGAAGTTGGGTGTTCTGTTTTGTTTTTTCTCACCTTCCTCCTCTCCTCTTTGATCATCCCTGGGACTAGGTACTTGATCCGGAAAAACAGGCTGATATGCTGGATTCTCTCAGGATATATCTCTTGCAGTTTGCCACACTTCTGGTTGAGCATGCTCCACATCACATTCATGACAATAACAAAAATCGGAACAGCAAACTACGACGCTTAATGACATTTGCTTGGCCTTGCCTCCTGTCCAAGGCATGTGTGGACCCGGCATGCAAATACAGTGGACATTTGCTTTTGGCACACATCATTGCAAAATTTGCCATACATAAGAAGATAGTTCTGCAGGTATTGACTATGGGCTTGTGTTTGTATGTTTAAGGGATGTTGATAAGTTCTGTGGTGCGCTTTCTTTTATTTTTAAATGCAGAGTAGAGGGTGCACGGTAATTTTGGATTCTTAGTATACAAGTAACAGTTAAATTTGTGTGTAACAAACAAATACAGAAGCAGCAAGCCAAATATTAATCGAAATTTATTTGGGGATAGGAAAGTATAGAAAGAAGTTTGAAGATAAGTGAAAACAGAGAGGGTAAACGGGATACTGAAAAGTCCTTTTGGTTGAATTAGCAAAACTGATAATGTTTCTTCATTTAAGAGACAGAGGTTTTACTTGAGACAGAATTGGGGACGGAAGGAAAACTTCAAATTGGACAGTGGAGAGGGAGGAGGAAAAAGGGAATGTAAGAGAGGCAGACTTGTTATGATGAAGTATCATCATATCTTTACCAAATTATGGGCCTTCAGGAAAAAATGTTTACAAAATGTGTGTTGCCGTTTCTCTTTGTTTATAAATTCCTTATTTTTGTAAATATACGTGATATTAATGTTGATGAGAAACATTGCTGTTTAGGTTTTTCACAGTCTTCTAAAAGCTCATGCGATGGAGGCCCGAGCTATTGTCAGGCAAGCAATGGCTATTCTGACTCCAGCTGTGCCTGCTCGAATGGAGGATGGGCATCAGATGCTAACTCACTGGACACGAAAAATCATTGTGGAAGAGGGTCATACAGTTCCCCAACTAGTACATATTTTGCACTTGATAGTACAACATTTCAAGGTACTTGTACCAGTTATTGAGGTAGTCACTGTATCTCAGGTATCAAGGAGGTAAACTGCAGTTTGATTAGAAGACAATGTAATCTGATTTATATGGTTTAGCTTCAAAAGGTGTCATCTGTCTGCAAAGATATTTATTTAAGACTGGAAACAGCTATTAAAATTAAATAGCAAACCACTTATTAAGCTTTATCATGATTGAAGTTAGAACTCAATCTTGTAGACTTTCGCCTAACATTTTAATTCATTGCACGTGCATTAGCAGTGCTCTTTAACAGACCCGTGAAGATTCTCTAAGAGTTGTTTAAAAAGGTACAAACCATATTATTTTCCATCCTCCAGTAATCCTTGTTTGTTTGACTTTATATGTTCGGTGGGGTTAACTGGGTAACGTTTATTTCCAGCTAATGTATGTTGGGAAACATTAAACAAATGGGGGAATGATGCAGAAGGTCAATACAGGAACGTTTTTGAAAACACGTATCAAAATATGCGAAGTTGCAGCTAGCTAATATGCATTCAAGTTACTTTTCAGGAACTGATGCCTCAGTGCTTTTTGTAAAAATAACTGAATATGTTCAAGTGTGAGTTGTAGCTCTCTAAAAGGATCAGCAAAAAATGGGAATGATTGGTCCTTGAGAAAAATCATGTATCTTTGAAAGAACATCTTCATTTGAGTACGTGAAATCAGTAGTCACTACTGAAAATTGTAGCCAAAATTTTATTTTCAAAGCACCAGTTACTTTTCTGGATTGCAAAATTTGAACATGGTACAGATTTAGCAAACTTTAGGATTAAAGACTTATTTTACCGTTTTGTTTTATTTCAACTCTGTGTAGTTTTTGTGTAGAATTGTATTGGTTAATGGCTAACGCGACTGTGAAACTATCTTTTCAGGTTTATTATCCGGTGAGACATCACTTGGTTCAGCATATGGTTAGTGCCATGCAGAGACTGGGCTTCACTCCCAGTGTTACGATAGAGCAAAGAAAATTAGCTGTGGATCTTGCTGAAGTAGTTATTAAATGGGAATTGCAAAGAATTAAAGACCAGCAGGTAGGAAGTCTAAATAGACTGGTAAAGATTGAACTGTTACACAGTTAAATGCTTTTTTAACATGCATCTTGCTGGTATTTCAGCCAGATTCAGATATGGATTCAAGTGCAAGTGGAGAAGGAGCAAGTTCTGCCTCATCTGCTGTTAAAAGAGGATTGTCTGTTGATTCTGGCCAAGAAGTAAAACGATTCAGGACAGCCACAGGAGCATTAAGTGCGGTAAGAGAAAAATCAGATTCTGTTCAGAAACTCTGAAATTGTAACCTGCAATTTAGCTTACTTGTTTTTTCCACATAACTTGAAACTCCCTGTTATACATCTGGAAAATATTTTAAATCTGTTCTGCTCATTGTTACCCTTCTTCAGTGTTGCTCATGATTTTTGTGTTTTGTGTACATGCAGGTATTTGGACGTAGCCAGTCCTTGCCAGGAGCCGATGCACTTCTTTCCAAGCCAATTGACAAGCAGCATACAGATACAGTAGTGAATTTCTTAATTAGAATTGCTTGCCAGGTAGTGTGTTTGTTCTGATATGCAAATACCAGTGCAGCATGAGTAGCTAAAACCATAAACTCCTCTTCTAATAAGAGTCCTTTTATGCTTGGATTATTCCAGTGTCTGTATACTTACTTTTGCTAAAAGGTTAGAAACTTTAATATGAAATTGTACAAAAAGTAAAATGTTTTTATTTTAAGGAGGAAAGAAATTGAATTTGATAACCAGTTTCTGCATGTTTTTCATTTCACAAATGATGGATATTATTCGCGAGAGGTGTGCTTTAGCTTCTTATTGTTGGCATTGTATGTTTATGGCTTGATGCAGGGAGCATGCATTTGAAATTAAAACTTTAAATGTGAACGGTTGCAATCCAGATTTTGAAATTGAAAGAGTCTCTGTTTTACTGTGCTGTTTATCACTTCTAGCATTTTCTTTGTTCTTAGTACAAGCAAGTACTATATCAGATACCAGGAGTGACATGATTGAAATAAACATGACTAGAGGCAGGCAAAGACTTTAGGTGTTTTTTTCTCAATTCATTTATGTATTTGCCTGATGCTGCAAAGTATGCTTGTTCATAGAATCATAGAATGGTAGGGGTTGGAAGGGACCTCTAGAGATCATCTAGTCCAACCCCCCTGCTAAAGCAGGCTAGCCTAGAGCAGGTTGCACAGGAATGCATCCAGGCGGGTTTTGAATCTCTCCAGAGAAGGAGACTCCACAACCTCTCTGGGCAGCCTGTGCCAGTGCTCTGTTACCCTCACAGTAAAGAAGTTCCTCCTTCCTTCCATTGCCTAGATTTAATGACAAGAATATTTTATGCAAAAACTGAAGAATATTTAGGGAGTTTAATAGGGAAAGATTATGTCAATTACATATCTAAAGATAACGATTGTAATCATATTTTCAAGATCAAATACATGGAATTACTGCTTTGCATGCAGCATGCAAAACTGAAGCTTTTCACCAGATTTTGTTAAGAATTAACTTTTCTAGAGTGAGGAAAACTAGCTGAGTGTATCTCAAAGCTGACAAATGTTACGGCTTCTACTTCTGCAGCAGACTCAGCTGGTAAATAACATGGGCTTTTATACACCGTAGTCCATTGCACAGACTAGATGTGCTCTTGAAGTATAAAGATGCATCGAGTAAAATGCTGCGTATGTTTATGGATACCTTGCAAACAGAAAAGATTAACCATCTTGAGCATGCTCAGAGCTGTAGTAATGACAGATGGGATTAAACTTTTTTTAGTCTATCTTTAATGGGTATTTGGGGTAATTAGCTAGCAGTTTAGATACCGGTTCAGATGTTATTAGTTGTCACCTTTTTGTGCGGTTAAATACTCTGTGACTATACTGATAAAACTACTTAAGCTCATCCATTTCAGAAATAAGAAATTATACGCTTGTTTGGAATGCATAATAAATTAATGAGTTGGTTACAAAAAGGTGTCGTTTTGTTAACTCTGATTAATTGCTAGGTAAATGACAACTCAAACACTGCTGGATCTCCTGGGGAACTGCTGTCTCGCCGCTGTGTCAACCTTCTGAAAACAGCTTTACGACCAGACATGTGGCCAAAATCAGAACTGAAGTTGCAGTGGTTTGATAAGCTGTTAATGACTGTGGTAGGTAACATTCTAGTCCTGTAAGTCTTTTAGGTTTCACTAGCACGTATGTTGATTGAATACTAGCAATATCTGGATACTGATTTTTACAGTCTTAATCTTTTTTTCTTTGTAGTGAAATACATAAATTGTTAAGTGTGTGAATTGCATCAGAGGTAATAATTTGTATAGCTGCAGTACTTAACGAATATTAAAATAGACTTAGGAGCTGGTGGAGTAACTTCCTGTATTACTTTGATTTTGAAATAGGTTGTAGTTTGCTTGTTTGGATGGCATACTGGTTGGATGTGGGTTTTGTTTTGATTTTTTTTGTTAGCAGGAAGTTTTACATACCGTTTTTTTTTTAATTTTTTTTTAATCGGTTCCTCGTTCGCTGACTACATTGTGGTAATATGAAGTTCAGTGAAAGGCTAGCTTCCTTTATTTGATGATACAACATATTTTGTTTATAATTGTATGCTATTTGTATGTTTTTTGCCATGTGGTAAGTTTTTCTACACCTGTTTTATTTGTATGATACTATTTAATAGACTAGCATCTCTTACTGTGTTACATTTTTAGGAGCTCTCTTGATACTACTTTTCTGTTTCTTTGAATAAAGGAGTAGCATATCCTACTGTTGGAAACTTGAAAATGTTTAAGATTACATGAAAATTCGCTGTGGTCTGTTTTTTTCCAAATGTTGATCTACATGTGCTGTACTTTCATAATGCTATTGTCTTTGTGGAGATAGTCCTTGAAAGGGCAAGTATCTGCTTTTATCCTTCTCTCCTTCTGTTGGAAGAGTTTTTGATGTGGCTCCGTTCGTTTTTGGTCGGTAAGCTTTACTAGTGCTCCAGTGAGTTCATATTTATTGCTTAACTCATATTTTCCCAAATAGTGTGCAACCTGAGTGAAAATTGCAATTAAAATTCATAACGCTGCCCTCAGGACTTGGTGATTTCTGGCAGGAGCATCACTGGTGTAGGAGGGGAGCGTTTGCCTCCTGGCCTGCCTGTCATCCCCTCTTTCCTTGCAGCCACCTGGGCTGGTTCATCCACAGACCTGGCCTGAGATCATGTGAAAGTTGGTAGGTCATAGATGTCCTCCTCATGACACTTTCCTAGGAGGGACATTTTATCACCCAGGGACTTGTCTTCAAGTATCTGAAATAGCGAGCAGAGAGTTCACTCTGACATAATGTGCTACCTAAGACTTTTTGCTTCTGATGGCATTTGATAGCCTACAACAGGAAGAGCTGCAGTCAATTCTGACCAGTGTTGCACAAGGATTACTTCCTACTCATCTTCCTCACTTACACAGTTGCAAAGCTGTTCAAGTGCCAGGTGATGGAAGCTGTAACAGCAGGTTGAGTGATTCACTGCACTGAAGACAGAGAAGGTTGCGCTGCCTGCTGAAGAGCTGTGTGTTATGTACAGAACAGCATTGCTCTTCCTTTCTGGAATAGAAGTGAAGATGGTGGACATGTAAAAAATAACTTTAAAGGGTGCAATTCAGAGAGTTCCTATGCTTCCAGAATGTGAACTGCTGTCCTTTTACTCTGCTTTTCAGACAAATCTTCCAGTTGGTAATCTTTCATGAATTTGGGGAAGGTCGACAAATCCACTGCGTCTAAGAGCAAGCCAAAATAAAAACCTAGCCCTCTCCACTTCTCCTTCCCTCACCTCAAAACAAACACGCCATACCACCTCTCAGGCCTGAGAAAGGTGGATGTGGTTCATGTTTACTTAATACAAGGATATAAGTGCTCTGGAACAGGAATTTGATACTTTAACTTTGTGCTATGTGGCATCAGTTATACAGGAGGTTCAGAAAAAAGAACAAAGCTTCTGCAGCAGACAGGCTAATTTACTATCTTAATGATAATTTTGTAGGGTTACAAAGATATGTCTAGTAATATTTTATTTTCACTTTTTTCCCTTTAGTTCCAAATGTCCCCTTTTCTAATCTTTAAGCTATAACTTACCACAGAATACACTGTTTCAGCTCTTCACTGAAGGCCTGTCTCTGAAAGGTGTTGACAAAAAGAGAAAATGTTATCCTCTGTTGAAAGCATTTCTAACCAGCAAGCTTGCGGGCAGCTTTCGAAACTGAGAACCACAAAAAGTGTCAGAAGGAACACATACTGTAAATGCTTAAGTAGTGTTTATGGGTAAGGATTTTATAGCACCTTGCATTTTACAACTTTGTATTACATGACTTATCCAAAATATTGATGTGAAACATCGCTAACATAGAAACATCAACCGTATTACAGGTTTTCAACAGATCTGATCTGAATTTACTAATCTGTGTAATACTCCTGTGATTTGCCCCAGTCACTGCCTTTTTATATGTGTTCTCTTTAGGAACAACCCAATCAGGCGAACTTTGCCAACATTTGCACTGGCTTAGAGGTCTTAAGTTTCCTGTTAACTGTGCTGCAGCCCCCTGCTGTCCTTAGCAGCTTCAAACCCCTGCAACGAGGCGTAGCAGCTTGTATGACTTGTGGAAACACCAAGGTTTTGAGAGCAGTCCACAGTTTGCTTTCTCGCTTGATGGGTATTTTCCCTACAGAACCAAGTATGTGGTAATTTCTTCCTCCTATTATCCTTTATTGCTGCATATCTTAAATGATTAAGGGCAGGGTGAAGACACTCTTTGGAACGTGCTAATATTCTGTTTTATGATTCCTGCACTTAATGGTCCATTTTAGCTTGCACTTTCAACCTCTGTTTGAAAAAAGAAAAGCTGAAATAAGTAATCATGTGGAATACATCATTATCCATTGACATAAAAACTTAATAATCTGTGGCTGTTATAACTTTGGTTCCAGAAATGCATGCCATAAATTTAGTGTATTTTTGCATTATAATTTTTCAGCTTCAGAAGTGCAATTTTTTAGTTAAGCTTTGCTGTTTTGCTAAAACAAAGAAGGGAGATAGAGGGTAAAAGAAAGAAATAGGTAATATGCTGTGTGTTAATATAAACTAATATAGATAATCTTAAAAAAGCCCAGTAATCTAAGACTTGTCATAAAAATGAGTTATTTAGAAGTAGTGATACACTATTACAGAAGACATATTGGTTGTACAATAAAATATATACAAATAATCTGTTTGTGCTACCTTGGTTTGTTAGNAATAGGTAATATGCTGTGTGTTAATAATATAAACTAATTTAGATAATCTTAAAAAAGCCCAGTAATCTAAGACTTGTCATAAAAATGAGTTATTTAGAAGTAGTGATACACTATTACAGAAGACATATTGGTTGTACAATAAAATATNTGTTTTGCTAAAACAAAGAAGGGAGATAGAGGGTAAAAGAAAGACATAGGTAATATGCTGTGTGTTAATATAAACTAATATAGATAATCTTAAAAAAGCCCAGTAATCTAAGACTTGTCATAAAAATGAGTTATTTAGAAGTAGTAATACACTATTATAGAAGACATATTGGTTGTACAATAAAATATGTACAAATAATCTGTTTGTGCTACCTTGGTTTGTTAGCAAGATGAAGTTCCGGTGACGGTACAGAAGATTGTATATTGACAGCGTAACTGTTCCTTGCCTGTTCTGTAGCTAGTGTTACCAAAAGTAAACACAACTCTGTAAACTCTGCAGGTACCTCAAGTGTAGCTTCAAAGTATGAAGAACTGGAGTGCCTTTATGCTGCAGTCGGAAAGGTTATTTATGAAGGACTTACTAATTATGAAAAAGCCACTAATGCTAACCCTTCTCAGCTCTTCGGTAAGTTTCCCACATCGCTAGTAGACGTATGTAGTGTGCCCGTTAATGAGTATGATCTTTGTCACCAGCTTTTACTTTCCATAAGGAAATTGAAATCTGGTAACATGCAGAGGAAGCTGTGGGAAGCATTTGTAGCTAACTTACGAGATGAGTTTGGGATGTCTTTCATTTGTGAAGAAAGGGACTTTGCAGGTTCATTGGGTTCTGTCTTCTCCCAGTAGCTTACTTGGGAGTAATTATTGGAAGTAGGGAGCTGCAACTGTGCTAGATGGAAGCCTTCTGTATTCAAAGTGCGTAGGAAAAAGATGCAGCATTCAGATTAACCAAAATATTAAGTAAAAGTTTCTGGAAAGTTGTTACATGGAAAACCCAAAATCTTGCAGGTACTACTCTGAGATATGATAGAATGTTTCAAGGCGTTTGTGTACACGTTCTTAGATGTTAATGCCTTATACTTTCTTTTTCAGTTGTTTTTAAAGCCTCATTTATCAGCTGATTTAAGTAGTGTAGGAAGATTTGTGTATTTATAGATCTTGAATTCTCACTAGGTATGAAATTACAAAAATACTATTTTTTCTTGAGTGAGCAAATCTGAATTTTTAGTGTATAGCATTGTGAAGAGCTGAAATGTTCTTCTTTTCTTGTTATTTGTACTTATTTAACTGGCAGAGAGCTCAGCTACATAATACAACGACAAAGAGAGATTGGAATAATACAGTTTGGCCCAGAACTGGTTGTGTTGGTAATTCAGACCTGAAATTGCATAGTTGGAAAACTTGCTGATTTAAATGGCAAACGTCCTTCACTATTCTACTCTGTGATCTGTGTAGATAGTTGTAATATCGCTTTGGGAATTGTCTATTTGTCAGATGTTAGGATGTGCTTTACAACAAACTAACCAAGAAAGATGTTTCTTACATTTTGTCCAAAGCTCGCTCACAAGCAGCACTACAGTCTAACCTTCAGGTGGTGCATATCTTGTTAATTCTGTGTTTAAGAGGCTGAACTTCGTGTGCCAAATTTTGTGTACATCTGAGCAGGAAAAGAAGTGAAAACTTTTGAAGCAGCCATTCATTGAACAAAGCACACTTCTATTAGTGTTGTTGTAGGCTTTTCTTGAATTATGAGGTTGTAGTAAGAAAAGGGATAGCTGTAGGTTTTTTAGAGGATATAATTTGACAGGATATATGCACTTTGGTTTAAAGAGTTAAGTATTCTAAAGCATAGATAGTGCTAAAACTGATTGGTTTGCATGTATATGGATAAGCTTATATTACGATAGGCGTTAACAACTATGTAATTTGAAGAGACTGTGATCTTGTAGGCATCGTGCATTAATAAACCGTGCCAAAACTACCTGTTTCAATAGTGTTAACTTTTTTGATCTACAGTAGCTGATTTATGAAACTTTATATAAAGCTTCTAGATTAGAAAACCAATTTTTAATTACTAAACCTATACAAATGTGCAACGTTAGGAGTAGTTTCATTTGGCCTGGATAAATATATTTCTTTTTCTTTTTTTTTGTTTTGAGGACTTGGAGAATATCTGCTCTCAATCCCTCTCTTTCTGTCCTCCCTTTCTCCTATTTGCCCTCTATCACACACTTATGTACAAAGCTTTCAAATATTTTGATTAATGCAAAAATAACTTTTTACTCTTAGGCTAAAGGCTGAAGTTGAGACTGCAACTGTCCCTCAAGTCTATCCAGATTTCTCGTGTTTGTAACTTGGGTAGTCCCATGCTTCTTTGGCAGCACAGAATATAGCTAGAGCATTGTCCTGTGTTCTTCATAGAACGAGAACATCCACATTGAAAACCTTGATCTTACTGAGGTCCTGCTCAATAAAAGTTTTAGTTCCTTAAGTGTTGTTTTTACCTATAGGTACTTTAATGATTCTGAAGTCTGCGTGCAGTAACAATCCCAGCTATATTGACAGATTGATTTCAGTTTTTATGCGATCTCTGCAGAAGATGGTCAGGGAACACTTAAACCCACAGACTACACCAGGAACAGCAGAAGCAAATACAGGTATTACATTATATAGTCTAAGGATGATAATGGTAATGAAGTGTTGTAAAGTATTAAAATATCTTCATTCTGAAGGGATATAAATTAATTTGTAGACTTCTATGTGTGTTATTACATGTTGAAAAATACTTCAGTGTTTAGTGAGAAGTATTACCGATGTATTGAAGGATAAAAATGCTCTTTGAGTTCCTGTTACGTGCTTAATATATGAATTTGAGTACTAACCCAAACATTTCAGTGAATGGTTAGTGAATATTTGTTGAGATACAGCATATAGAAATGCTGAAATTCTGTTTTACATTATATAAATATAAAAACTATAGTTTATAGTGTTGAGGGGAGAGGGGCTGAATTTTTTCAATTTTTCTGTGCTTTAACTTTTTTTTTTTTACTCCTTATTAGATAATATTGGAACAACTGTTTGTGAAATTAACTTGTTGGAGGTGATGCTTTTGGTTTTATCTTAAAATAGCATCTCTTTCGGTCCGTACGATTCTGTCTATCATGAAATGAATTAGATCATGAGTCACTGAAAAAAATCAGATGTTCTTGTAGAAGAAAATTCAGTGCTATTAGAGCACTGTGATTTATTAATGGATAGGCTACTGAAGAAAATACTTTGAAAGAATTGCTGCTGTTAGATTCCCAGCCCATATCTTCATTAGGTAAAGGAGAACCTTGCAAATTTTATTAACACAGAGAAACAATTGGAAAATTACTAAACTTGACAGATAAGCAAGTAAGGAAATTAACAGAATGAAACAGGTGTGCTGTATCATACAGTATTTCTTTCACAACTTTAATTGCAGGTTTTCAGTACTGGGCTTCTGTAATACCTTTTACCAAAGATTTACTGAAATGAAACCACACAGGATCGCCCTTAGAATTTTGAATGAATTTTGGGTTTTTTGGAAAGAATCTGTCTCAGTTGTTTAGGAAAGGAAAGCAATAATTCTGAAAACATTATTTCTAGGGATATATTTCCAGATCTTGTTGTTACTACTTTTAACTTTTTTACTTACTGTTACTACTGGTAACAGATCTTGTTGTTACTACTTTTAAAATTACAATAGCTTATCTTGGAAATTTCTTTACTAGGGTTTTATATATGTATACGTAATTCTAATCCTTTTTTTGCATCTGTAGCAGGTACAAGCGAACTGGTAATGCTAAGCCTGGATCTTGTGAAAACTCGCCTGGCTGTGATGAGCATGGAAATGAGAAAAAATTTTATACAAGCTATTCTAACATCTCTCATTGAGAAATCTACTGATGCCAAAATTCTTCGTGCAGTGGTAAAAATAGTGGAAGAGTGGGTGAAAAACAATTCCCCAATGGCAGCTAATCAGGTAAATTGAGAAGATAAAATTTTTATTGCTCTCAAATACTAAGTAACTATAAGCCACTGTTATAATTCATCAGTTTTTGACAGTGAGGTTTGTAAGGATCTGTTACATATGTTTAGATGCCCTTGATGAGTTATAGAGTATTTTACATCCCCTGTGAAAGTAACTGGAGGTAAAGTTACTCTTAGCATTTTATAGGCTTACATTAGGTGTTTGATCTCAAATGCTGTTTTGCCAAGAACTTGTTTTAAAGTTTTGAGATATGTTTCACATTAGCTTGGGTAAAGAGATTCTTCAGGAGGAAGATGACTAATACTAGTTTAAATCATGTTATTCCTCTAACATTTTGTGGCCTCCTCGATTTGCTATATTTTCTGTTAAGAGTTGAGTGTTTGACAGTCTAGTGCTGCATAAAAGGACCTGTGCTTTTTAAAATATACGTTAGGTTTCTGTAATCGTTGAACAACTTAAAAACATGACTAAAACCAGGTTTAAAGTTCTCTAGCATAAATTAGAAGGATAAGTGCTTGAGTTATTTTTAAGAACCTTCTATGACCTTCTACCAAGCTATTTTTCAGTACTTTAGAAGTGAAAGGGTGGTATAAAGGATGGCTGAGGTGTACTTTGAATGTGCCAGTTGTCTGCATGTTTTAAGATGAGTTGACAAAGTTAATCATGTCCTCTTTTGACATAGACACCTACTCTCCGGGAGAAGTCCATTTTACTAGTGAAGATGATGACTTACATTGAAAAGCGTTTTCCAGAAGACCTTGAATTAAATGCCCAGTTCTTAGACCTTGTTAACTATGTCTATAGGTAATTATAGCAGTTAATCATTTATTGCAGCTTATTGGTTCATAATTTGTACCATATATATGACCTTTATAACATGCCATCAGTCTTTTTAGGTCTGAATAAAGTGATATTTGTTGTTTGCTTTTTTTTTTCCTAAAATGCAAAATCAATTCTCTTCACTGAGACCACAAAACGGATTTATGGAAGACAATTTGAAAATAGAAGTTCCTTAGAAAGGATCTGCTTTTTGGCTCCACAAAAATACCTCCACCGCCCCAAGCTCTTCCTTTCCCATGATGCCAGGGCATCCTTGTAGCTGGTTATATTCTGAACACGTGGTGACAGCTGAAATCTGTCTGTCTTTTCATGTCCATAGGATGTAAAGATTTTTTTTTGCTTGCAAATTTATTGTAAATTATACATTCAGGAGAGCTACTCTGCTAGCTAAACAGGCAGGTTTTGTAATATGATGAAATAACTAAAATTGTTACCTTAGCAAAAAATGCCAGGTATTTAATTTTGTGCTGATGATTCACATTTTTAGTTACTGTTTGCTGCTGTTCTGTTTTCTGGTTAACTGCAATGCCCTGGTATGGACATGGCAGTCAGAAGCTCTTATCAAAGAATCTTTATCTTATCTTATCTTTATCTTATCTTATCTTATCAAAGAATGTAATTTGGCATTTCAAACTGTGGCTGAAATTGTTTCACAATTATAAGATTTTATTCTGAGAGAGTTTTTACGATAGTTCTGGGGCAGTTTTCTAACAAGCAGTGATACTTTCTTTGCTGTTTCTCTCAAACTGCTGTGCCTGGATGCATGCCACATCATGTGGGCTTCCACAGAATGTCACCTCTTTTGATTTTTAGTGTTTTATATGCAAAACCTAGAAGGCTTCTTTTTCTAATATGTCTGTCATTTCATCTTTATTCATTTTAGGGATGAGAATCTTTCTGGTAGCGAACTTACTGCTAAACTTGAGCCAGCATTTCTTTCGGGTTTACGTTGTGCTCAGCCACTCATACGAGCCAAATTTTTTGAGGTCTTTGACAATTCCATGAAACGTCGTGTTTATGAGCGCCTCCTGTATGTCACCTGTTCTCAAAACTGGGAAGCAATGGGAAATCACTTTTGGATAAAACAGTGCATTGAGGTAGGGAGGTTATTTGTATCAGAAATACAATTATAATTTGAGAACTATGTTTTATTCCCCGTTTTTCTTGGCTGTGTGTAAAAAGCGTTATGCACTGTGTGTCTTGTGGTGTGTGTTACCTGTATCAAAGCTAAAAATACTAAGTCTGCTGCCTCAGATACTTCCAGTGGTGCTTAAAAATAAATACAGCGTCTAAACCATGAAATGCTGATGCTTGGGAAGTGACTTTAATATAAACCTTTAAAATCTTTTTTCTCTGCGAAACGCTTAATGACCAGGTTAATACTTCTTGAGAAAACTTCTCTTATAAATGATGATGATTATAAAAAATACAAGAATTGTTATAGTAGATTATTTCAAGGAAACCGTTAAGGCTGGATTGTCTGCTCTGGTGGTAGGACAAATGTTGGGTGGGATTGCATTGAAATGAAATTGCATTTTTGGTTGGTTTATTTAAAACAAGATGGGGACAGTCTGTATACATTGGCTGATTAGTACTAAATATACTTGTTAAAAAGTACAAAATACAGAATTTAGGCATAGAAGGTTCCTGTTTCTTCAGCATTTTCAGGAGAGGCTTGAAAAACGATCTGAAAGTGTAGTCGTGAACTTCAAAACGGTGACACACTGTGACCAGATTAAGATTAAAATGTTTTAGTGTATTTATTGAATAAAGAGGATAACTAGGCCTCAGACATTTTATTGCAACTTTTATCTTGTTAAATATTAAACCATGCTGATGTTTTCCCTGGAACACTATGGTAAAAAGTATACTTAAAAACTCCCCTTGCTTTTTAATGTCTTAGCTCCTGTTGGCGGTGTGCGAGAGAAATACTACGATTGGGACAAGCTGTCAGGGTGCTATGCTGCCCTCTATCACCAATGTTATCAACCTTGCTGACAGTCATGATAGAGCGGCATTTGCTATGGTAACCCACGTCAAACAAGAGCCTCGTGAAAGGGAAAACAGTGAATCCAAAGAAGAGGTAACGTACAGAAAATACTGTAGAAAAATCTTTTTGATGGAATATACTTCTTCCTAGTTTCTCAGCAAATAAGTTTGGAGAATATTTCTTGAAGGTGGTGTGCACAGGTTGTTCAGTATATCTTGTGTTTAATACACTATAGTTTAACCATGCATGAGTTTCTCAGAACTTGCATTCATTCATTTAGCATTTTCTTTACTATATCGATTCTATATCTGAACCTGAAGAATTAGCGAGAATCAATAGCAAGACCCGAAATAAGTTGATCGGAAGGTTATTTTGTATTTGTTTGGAAAAAAAAAGCAAAAAGCGAAAGTACTTAGAAAATATCTGCATTCTTTGCTTTGTTTACTTCTGTATAGGATGTTGAAATAGACATTGAATTGGCTCCGGGAGATCAGACCAGTACACCTAAAACTAAGGAACTTTCCGAGAAGGACATTGGCAATCAGCTGCACATGTTGACCAACAGGCATGACAAGTTTCTTGACTCTCTTCGAGAAGTGAAGGTTGGTACAGGTCGTTGCTTTTCTGACAAATCATTTTAATGCTGAAATCTTCAAACTGAATTTACGTGCCTTTTTTCTTTTTTTATCTCACACTGCTGATTTTTTTTAGCTATTTTTTCAGTGTAGACATCTCTTGTAATCTGATGTAATTTCTTACTTGCATAGCGTAAAAAATTCTTAAGCCTTCACTTAATTGCTGTACCCATTTCCTAGAAAGTTAAATTTCATCCTGTTCCACCTGTTAGTGTATTTTAACTGTTCAGTTAAGAAAAGAGTGATCACAAAGACCAGATACAGGATCAAAAATATGCTTAAGTAATTTCTAAGATCATTATAGCTGAAAGCTGTGTTGAAGTAATTCTCACAGTAGTAGCAGTTCTATCCAATTAACTTGATCATTCCTGTTGTCAAAGTCATCAAATTCTTTCCTTTTTTCCTTCTATTCTTTTTTAAAACGGTTACAGTAACGAATCAGAGTCTTGATCAGCATGAAAATAGGATTAGATTCTTGTTACAGTAGTCTGTATTGCTAAAGGAAACATTTCATTATATGTTGGTAGGAAAAGGCATTTGCATTACTGCTTAAACAACTGTATAACTGAACTGTTTTCCATAGTGTTAAGTTGTATTTTTTCTGTTTATATACATCTTTTTTTTTTTTTAATCTCTAGACTGGAGCGTTGCTGAGTGCCTTTGTTCAGTTATGTCATATTTCTACACCATTAGCAGAGAAGACTTGGATACAGCTTTTTTCACGACTTTGGAAAATCTTGTCTGACAGACAACAACATGTGAGAATCTCAATCTCTCTCTCTCTCTCTCTCTCTCTCTCTCTCTCTCTCCCCTTGCTTACAAATCCTTTGTGTGTTTCAGGAAAATGTATTTATGTGACAAATGACTTGTTCACTCACTTTGAGAAGTTTGCCGTTCTTTGTGATTAGTGAATGCTGTATACCTCTATCAATACATCTTTTGAATCTTTTGAAATAGGGCCCTTCAATTTATGAAGAGAAATACACTTACCAAATGATTGTTCCTTGTATTAACAAGATTTTAAATATAAATTCTGTAATTGAAGAATCTGAATGAACAGCTAACTATTCTTATGTTTTTTGTTCTAGGCTCTAGCAGGTGAAATAAGCCCATTCTTGTGCAGTGGTAGCCATCAAGTACAACGAGATTGCCAGCCAAGTGCACTGAATTGCTTTGTGGAAGCAATGTCACAGTGTGTTCCTCCCATTCCCATCAGGCCTTGTGTCCTGAAATACTTGGGTAAAACTCACAATCTCTGGTTTCGTTCTACACTGATGCTGGAACATCAAGCCTTTGAAAAAGGACTGAGTCTACAAATTAAGCCTAAACAGACAGCAGAATTTTATGAGCAGGAAAGCATAACTCCTCCTCAACAGGTAGTGTTATATTAACTGGGAGACCTTATGAAATGTGAAAGAAAAACACAATGACAGTATAGTATGATAGTATCATAGAATCATTTAGGTTCGGAAAGACCTTTAAGATCATTGAGTCCAAGCAGAAACCTAATGCTGCCAAGTCCACCACTAAACCATGTCCCTAAGTGCCACATCCACATGACTTTTAAATACCTCCAGTGATGGTGACTAAGCCAGTTCCCTGGGCAGCCTGTTCCAGTGCTTAATAACCCTTTCAGTGAAGAAATTTTTCCTGATATCCAATCTAAACCTCCTCTGGCGCAACTTGAGGCCATTTTCTCTTGTTCTATCACTTCTTACCTGGAAAGAGAGACTGACACCCGCCTCGCTACAGCCCTCTTTCAGGTAGTTGTAGAGAACAATAAAGTCTCACCTGAGCCTCCTTTTCTTCAGGCTAAACAACCCCAGTTCCCTCAGGTGCTCCTCATAAGCCTTGTTCTCTAGACCCTTCACTACCTTTGTTGCCCTTCTTTGGACACACTGCAGCACCTCAATGTCTTTCTAATAACGAGGGGCCTAAAAGTGAACACAGTTTTCAAGCTGTGGTCTCACCAGTGCCAAGTACAGGGGGATAATAACTTCTACATATTTTTTAAGGTTGTTAAAGCAGTGTCGATTTTTTTTTGTTTAAATTCAGTGAAGAAATTCCTGTCCTTGTGTGTTTGTGAATACGCATACTTGCAACATTGACTACTTCGTGTCTTACATGCTTCTCATGCTTTTCTTTCATCTGTTATTGGTATTTTCGTATTTTTCTGTCTTTCTCCCTCTTTTCCATCTATTTTTGGCACTAATTCTCTGCAGCACTGTAGAACTAGGTGAAACCGTTTCTATTCCTAATTTTAAATCTTCAGTAGAAGGCTGTATTGCCACTGTCTCCCTCAAAGGGGCATATGCTTTCCCTAATCAAGTCTGTTGGTATATGACCTTAAAGAATTATTAGCTAAACAAGATTGTGTGCCTTGTAAACAGGTCCTGTTGTTTAGTAGTCTGTCAGTTTGTTATGATCTACCTTGGCATATTTGTGGTCAGCTGAGGAAGCTAAATATTACAGATTCTTTTTACATTAAAGACTGAGTTGTTGAGTTGCTAAACAACAATTTGGTTTTCTGTGATTTGATCTGATATATTAGGGAAGACAAGCAAGAATCAATGTACAAGCCATAGGGTTTTTTTTTTGTCATGCAATACAGTGTTATTCTTCTCAGTACTTGGTTGTTACTAATTGCTTGCCTTCTGGAGGTTTTAAAAGAGTTTATATAAACACATCTCTATTTTTGTGTCTTTCTCAATTTGCCTCAGTGTAGAACATGTGGTTTTGCTGTCTACTATGCTTTATAAGGATAGCTTAACTGTGGAGAAATTTCTGTGCTTAACGTTCTAGGAAATACTGGATTCCCTTGCTGAACTGTACTCTTTGTTACAAGAGGAAGATATGTGGGCTGGACTATGGCAGAAACGCTGTAAATTCCCGGAGACAGCAACAGCTATTGCCTATGAACAACACGGCTTTTTTGAACAGGTACACTCTTGATTTGAGTGGTTCTGCTGTCAGGATGAATATTTTGATCAGCAATAAAATATTCTGAATATTAATAAATAACTTCAGTCTTCTAATATAAAAAGTGCCACAACTTCTCTATTGGCTAAAGTAGTAGTTTAAGGCCACCTAGATAAGGTGAGATTTTTGAGCACATCCATCAGTTTTTCATTACATTTTTAAAGCTGCCAAATAATGACTATGTTGAAGAATGAGTTCATGCGCTTCACCTTTTCTTTTTTTATCTTGGAAATCTTAGAATTTATAAAATTTTTCTTATCACTTTTTTTTAAGAGAAAAGAATGTTGAGTTAATGTGTATATAGCAGATGGAAGAATAAAATGGTTTGAATTTTATTTAGGCACAAGAAACTTACGAAAAAGCAATGGAAAAGGCTAAAAAAGAGCATGAACGGAACAATGCTTCCGCTTCGATCTTTCCTGAGTATCAGCTCTGGGAAGACCATTGGATTCGGTAAGACTTTAAAGCTGATGTAGAACAAATATTTTTACCCTGCAATAGAAGTAAAATACTGCTGGTCTAAAGCATTAATTACGAGAATAAACTTAGCTCAGGACTTAGCTTAGAAACAAGAGAAACTTAAGGGAATAAAAAATGCTATGCTTTACTCCCTTAACAGACACTCAGAAGCAATATGCCTGAAGTGTTGTAAAAATGTAATTTGCTATTGGTGGAAACAGACTGGAGCTAAGATTTGTTTTCCTATGTTCTGGGAGGCACAAAATGCAGCTCTGTTCACAGATTTCTGTATTGTAACTGGTGATAAATAAATAAATAATACAGAAAATCTTCCCATCTGGACAAAACTTTTACAGTGCTTGCAAAGCTGTTCATAGACAAACAAATACGCAGATAATACTTCAATATTTATAGTCACTTTAATAGAAATTTTTTTTTTTGGTAACCAAATTGACAATGGTTTTGATTTTCTTAGTTGCTCAAAAGAATTGAACCAGTGGGAACCTTTGACAGAATATGGCCAGTCAAAAGGTCATATAAATCCTTACCTGGTACTGGAATGTGCATGGAGGGTCTCAAACTGGACTGCTATGAAGGAGGCTCTGGTGCAGGTGAGTGAGGGCTTTTTATGCTAATGTTCACTTCCTTTGTTCGTTTTACTGATTACATTTCTAACAAGTCAGCATTACAGTACACTTCACAGGCACAGTGAACTGCTCTTTGGAAGTTTTCTTTGATGTCCCAGCACACAGCTGGGTATTTTGGCAATTGAAGCATGTCATTTCAACAGACAAACTTGGTTCTCTTTTCTATCTGTTTATAAAGCTGTGCTGTGTAAGAAATTTAGCCAGGGCAGCTGAAATACATGATGCATGGTAATGAGTCATTAAAAAGCTGCAAATGTTTGCCACAGAAGTGTGTGCCAGCCGGGATATGTGGAGAAACTTAAAATGGAACTCTTGCAAGTATATGGTGTTATTTCAAATAATACCATATCAAGGAGGGACATTTTTTGTATTTTACACCTTTACAGGAACAAATGTTCCTTTTGTGAAGGGCAATAAAGTATGAAAATACATCTCCTTCTCTATGGGCAAAGTAACTATGCTTCCAGGTGTAAAAGGGCAAAAGGCCATTGCCTCTGTTTGTGTTAGCACCTGAAAGGCAAAGCAAAAGCCTTCTCAACTTCTACTGTCCAAAGTTAAAACTGCTAAACACGGTTTATTCTGTTCATTTCCACTGTATGTGATGGGAGATTAAGACATGTATGAAAATGTGAGGGTCAGGGACTTGTCAGCTAAATTTGGTTTACATTAAATACTTTAGTGTATCTGAGGACTGTTTGTAAGGCTGTGTTTCAGGCTCCTTGTTAAAAAATCCCTGAAAAAGCGGCACATAAAATCTCAGTTCCCATGTTGATTGGTTGGTGAGGCTGGTGTGCACTGCCAATGATACCAGTAGCTATTGACAAATTTGTGGTGGGGAAATGTGTTAGGATTTCTTACTTGGCACATGCTGGTTTTCTTGTCTCTTAGATTTTATAGCCTTACTTAGTAGAGGTGTAATAGAAGGCTTGTTGTTGTTTCAGTAGCAATGTTTTTCTGTCCTGTCTGTCTGGGGATTGCTTCCTGTATCTGTTGTCTCTTGCTTTCTTTTTCAGTACTCAAGTACTTTATCACTGCAAATTAACTGCTAGATTTCTAACTTTATTCTCACTTTGACTCTACTTTAGTTCCAATTAAAATAAGGCTTATTTGATTTTGCAATGTATCCTTTACATATAATTTTAAAATATCTTGGGAGCACCAGCGGCTGGAGCCAGTGTAGTCAAGACTGGAAAGTGGAGATCTAATGAGAAATGAGGGACAAGAAGACCAGGTAATGAACTTCAGGCAATGAGCCTGAGATGGGAAGCAATGAGAAGAATATCAGGTGAGGATGAAAGAGGCTGGAGGAGGACAAATTTGACTAGGAATGGCAGTAANTAATGAGAAATGAGGGACAAGAAGGCCAGGTAATGAACTTCAGGCAATGAGCCTGAGATGGGAAGCAATGAGAAGAATATCAGGTGAGGATGAAAGAGGCTGGAGGAGGACAAATTTGACTAGGAATGGCAGTAACTGGGTAAATAGACTGAAGCAAGAGGTTGAAGAAAGTGATTTCCTTTGCAAAAGTGTAAACGACTTGGTGAAACTAGCAGAGAGGGGAGAGGCATTGAATTAGATGTTGCAGGGTGCATCAGTGAGACTGGCTGTGCAGGAGACAGGGTTTGAATTGATTGACAGGGGGAGAGATGGGGATTGAATTTGAGCAAGAATCTCCAGGATTGAAGAAAGGAATAGATTACTTCTGGGGAAAAAAACCTTTGGTTCTGCAAAAGTAGGTTTTTAAAGCAAATAGAATCATAATGCATAAGCATATGGGCTTGCTTAGCTTTTAGATGATTTGCTTTCAGATGTGTTCTCCAAACAGTTTTTTGTGTGTATAATGTTTATACTAGAAAGCATACAAGTGAAAACACTGAGACCACTTGTAAGACAGAGTAGGCTTTTGTGAAGTGACACTGTTGAAATCTACAATCTTTACTGAAAATAAGAAATAAGGCTAAAAAGAATTTATATCTCCTCAAATTGTGACAATTTGTGCAAAGTTTTATACTAGAAGTAAATATCATTATGATTGTAGATATGTACATTTATGACAGAGAGTGCTGAGACTTCAAGATCGCACTGCTAGTTCCTTATTTGATGTTCTGTGGAATCGGAAAACTTGAGTTTGGAATTTTCTGATGTTCTGAGGTTTCCTCAGAAGCTTAATGAATATTATACTTTTATAGTTTAATGTAAAGTTTACAGAACCATAAAATCATTTCAGTTGGAAGGAACTTCTGAAGGTCATCTGGTCCAGTGTTTCATTCAGAGCTGCGCCCAAGTTGATCAGGTTGCCTTGTTTAGCCGAGTTTTGGTATCTCTAAGAATTGAGCTGCTTCTTTTCTGGACATGCTCTTTATCTGAAGTAGCACAGATGTGCTTGCCCATTGTTGTTTTAGAAACCAGCACAGTACTTGGTTTCTTTTGTTAGAAACTAAGGAACTTGTGTACGGTAAGGTAGTTATCATCTTCATTTGGTAATGGATATTATCTATTGTTTGTACTTCTCTGCTGTTGACCTTCCTGATTCATTATGGAATTCATTATTGTGTTCTGCTTGTAATTAATTTTGCTGAACAACCTGCAGTTGTAAAACATTTAACCTTCCCTTTGTCCTTTCCCGGGTTTCACTCATGAGACTGTGTATTCTGTGCTATGCACATGCTTGATGAATAAATGCTTTGTAAAGTTTTGGCTGTTACAGAGCAGTTTGAAGGCAGGGAGCACAGTACATACAGAAAATAACATTTCAGAAGATTTAAATCCAGAAGATACTTTTTCTTTTTGAGTGTTCATAATTTTTTTTTTTGAATAAAGTTTAAATGGCTAGGGAAACATGCTGGAAATGACCTGTAAGACTGTGCTGCTATTCGGCGTGACCTGGACAGGCTCGAGAGCTGGGCGGAGAGAATATTGATGAAATTCAACAAAGGCAAGTGTAGGGTCTTGCACCTGGGGAGGAACAACCCCATGTGCCAGTACAGGCTGGGGGTTGATCTGCTGGGAGCAGCTCTGCAGAGAAGG
>VZSC01000695.1:9409-21358 GCA_013398225.1 Steatornis caripensis
AATATTCTAATTAGCTCTTACTGTCCTCATTGAACTATAGTTCTCAAGTGTAAGCAATCACCACAGTCAGCTAGTGATGGTAACAAAATGGTTGTTTGATTACCAGATTATTTCCCCAGCAGCTTCAAGCTTGAGGTTCACCACAGTCTTCCCATTTTATAGGAACACTCAAACGCTAGTGGCACTGCTATGAAAGGAAGTTTATGCTACCAGCAGTACCTTTAAATCTGGCAGCCACTTCCTGAGGTGTTCAATGGCATTCAAATGCCATTAAATAAGCAAACTTTCAGCTATTGAACAAAATCATACCATTAAGAATGTATTATATTATGTTACACACAGACTGTCTAAAGAAATATAATAAACTGAAAGAGACCTTTTATGAAAAGCAAACAGTAAAGAAAAAGAAACCCAAAACAAAAAAAAAAAAAAAACGGAATGCCTTCTGTAACATGGGGAAGACCTCCCTGTTTCAGGATTTCTCCAGGGCTCCCCCAAACAAAAAAGTGAGTTGTCTGTCGCATACTCTACTCTGAAGAAATGAGACTGTGAAGAATCTAGGAGAACGCTGCTATGAAGAGATAGAAAGAGCTAAAAAAACCCATTAGGGGTTTTCAGCAATTTAATCAATGCAGGCAAACAGAAACGATTTTCACACATTCTTAACCTAAAACTGGAAAAATTGATCAGGTATATTCATTGGTTCTTTATAACTTGTACCTTCACAAGTGCCACCATACTGCTTTCCTTTTTTGTTTTCTTTCATGCACTTTTTTTATCCTCTCCAAGGCAAAGAGTATATATATACATGTGAACAAAATCACTGTTTGCATATTCAGTGTCTTCTTGTCTTTGTGCTTAATGTCATATCACTGGGGAATTAGCCGATGAAGATGTTGAACAAAGAGCACTGAGTTGTTATTGCATCATGTTTTGGAGCAATAAAGGGAATAGTGTCCTCATGTCTACAATAAGGTTGGATATAGACTTCTGTATTCAGTCTTGGAAAACTGGAACACTAGATAGATTCACTAGCTGAGTGGCTTGAGAGGATGGGTAGAAAAATAAAAATATAAGTAGGACTCTGGTTATGATATATTAAAATAACTAATAATGAAACTAAAAGTTAATTTGTAGAAATGATGACAAAGAGATTTTTGATAGACTCTTCCTGTATGTATTTAAACCTTTTATGAGAAGGCATAAAGAAATGTTGACAGAGATCTACCTGTACTAAGACTCACAGCAAAGTATTTATTTAACCTTGCTTTAATTTATGTGAGAGGGAGGGAGAACAGAAAAAGGAAGAGAGGAGGCTTGACACCTTGGGTCAATTTTTGTTTCTTCAGGGGTGGCCCAACAAAGCAATAAATGTTGACATTTTCAGTGGAAAAAATTAGTCTTCTGTGTAAGTTGAAGACAAGTGGGAGGAAATGAAAGCTAAAAAAAAAAAGAAATACTTGGAATACTCTCATGGGACTGAACAAATTGAAGGAAGCCATTTAGATGGTTAGGGATGTGATTTTAGATGAGCTCTCTTCTGTTTATGAACTCTAACATGGCTATAAACATGCTAAAGAAAACAAAATAAAAATGCATATTAAACATTAATTTAAGTTGCCACATAATAGGTACATCCACAAGCAACATCAGCTTTTACAGGCCAAAAATGATTATGCACTACAGAGTTTACACATCTGATAGCTAGTGGGAAACCATTGCTTCCTACCATTGATCTTCTGAGAGAGATGAGCCTATTCAGCCCCCAAATGGAGAAACATCTATTTAATTTTCAGAAAGATTCTGGTATAATAAAAATGCATTCA
This sequence comes from Steatornis caripensis, assembly GCA_013398225.1. Lineage (NCBI taxonomy): Eukaryota > Metazoa > Chordata > Aves > Caprimulgiformes > Steatornithidae > Steatornis > Steatornis caripensis. Next base: position 11,236 of record VZSC01000695.1, read on the forward strand.
TCACTTGTTTACCCCTAGATTTCCAGTTTCATCATTTATATCAAATATTCACTTTTAAAACATGATGGTAGTAAATAGGACCATACAGATTTAAATAAGAAAAAAAAACCAAACCCAAACAAAATACCCAAAACCCAAACTCGTTTTACATGTGTAGTTGCAGCGTGTTAAGCTCCAGGATCACACATATTTCTGACCTAACTCCTCAGTCATCAGTGAGGTTAAAGTAAAGGTGTTTGCTATCAAAAGGCTTCAAGGTCTAACAGTGGACAGAGGTGTATTCTGCATTTTACTGTGTAAAGAAAAAATTCACCTCAGTGCCAGTAAATTCACCTGCTTGAATCCTACCTATTAAAATAAGAAAGATAGGTTTCACCTCAAAGTAGAGTACATGTGTATTAATTAGTTTGTCTGATATAAGTTATGAGGAATAATCTTGGAGGTTAAGCACTGCACTTGGACTCTGCAGATTTGAACCTAGCTTCTTGCTTAATCGTGAAATTCTTTGTATGCAGAAACCTTTCACAGATCTCCTGATGTATTCCATGCTTATCATTCTAGTCCTGAAGCATAGTTAGGAGGTCAAGGAAGGCAAGGGAGGAGAAGATGAGCTGGATAAATATAGTCGCAAATATTTCTGACTAGAGAAAGTCACGGAGATTCACATGCAGTATAGATGAGCTAGAGGAATTGTCTTGGACCAAAATGTCATTTGAACAGGACTGACTGAAAAAATAGTAGATGATACATATAGTAAGGCATGAACAGAAACAAATTATTTTGAGCCAAACAGACTAAAAGTAACCAACAGCAAAAATGCCAATCCATTTTGTAGTATAATTTGTCGCTTCAAATTGTCTGGGAAGAAAAGAGATGGCAAATGGTAAAAGTGATTAAAAAAAAAATCTCAAGCAAAAGTAAAGATAAAATAACTCCTGAGTACCCACCCATTGGCTAGCTTAATACAGAAAAACGAATGGCTAACGCCTATGATAGAAAACATAAATAGGGACAGTTGGTTCACAGTGAATGGGGCTAGTGAGAGGAACAGCTATAATATAAAAGAGTTTAATTTTGTTTGGCTTAGTCTTAGTGGGTCCCTCTAACAAAAAACTGCTTTTGGTTTTTTAAAATCTTTTCACTCTCAATCCCTAGAGTTGAATGGTAATAATTCAAAGAATGGTTCATACGAAAAACAGTTTGTGGAAGTGATGTCTATGCAGCAAATGAGAAAAAGTTAGCTGTGGTGGACCTATGACTTGCTAAAACTAGGCATGCATCATTTGCTGTAGAAAAAAAATACTTTTTCTCTCCAGCAACCATATACACCAAACTGCTGAAAATGTGCATTAGTGAGAAAGGCCATTGGCTGAAACAAGGTGTTGAAGTTTCTGGTGCAAATTAATATGTGGGAATTTTATATATTTTTTCAGAGGAAGACATTCTACACTACAGGTGTTTTAGCTTTGTGTGTATATGAAACAAGCAAATACAAACAAGAAGATACACCCTTGTTTTAATTATGTTTGTGCAGAACATGACTACACGGTCTGGTGAGATGCTTCCTATATGGAGAAAAACCCCACTTCTTTCAACCTTGCTTTGAAATGAGAAGTATTTCACCTAAGACTCAACAGTGTGGTAACCTTTGTTTACATGACTGAACCTAAATTTCTACAGCACAGTAACATCAGATGAGATCAAGGATACTCTGAAGGAGCAACCAGTTTTGCTGTCATTTGTGTCCCTCGGAGCGTCTTCCAGCAGCAGTCTTGTTTACGGCTTGTCAGAACTGCTCTGTCATGATTCCAAGAGTGGTGGGCACCATCCTCTTCTCACACCACTGAAATGGTGTGTCACCTTTCAGCAGGCTGAAACGATTGCTCAGGAAGCTGGTGTAACTAATGGAGGTTTAAGCAGGTGCTGACACTTCTTGTTTGAGTGTACTTGTTAATTAAATGTGAAATGAAAGCACACATTTCAGCAATAATCTGACAGCAGACATGGCATTAAGCACTCTGCCAACTCCTGATGAGAAGAATGATAGGCCTGAAGTTATATGGGAAATATTAGGTTTCAAAGACAAATTTTAAACTCTGCTTCTAAAGAACATACATTTCCATTAAGATATTATTTTATACATGTACTATGGAAGACACTTTCTCCCTTTCCTCCATTTCTGTATCTCTAGAACAAAGAAGATCAGATGAGATTTATGGTGCAGACATGACAGGTTTGAAGTCTAATCTGCTTCTAGGGCATTAGTGGTTATTGATATCATGACAGGCCTTCTCCTTTGGCTGTGTTCCATTTCATGACTTAGCCGTCATTAATGATTCCAGTGTTTAGCCATATCTGCCTATTCAGTCTTGCTGCTAAACAAGCAACAGGGAAGACCCTCTATTCCACTTTTAGGGAACAGAACTGAGGTCCTACCAGGGATCCCATCACTGGTTCTCTGACACCCACAAGACTCACGGCTCTGGATGGGTGGCTTGAGTCAATATTGTCTGCAGTCAACAGAAGAATCTCACTGACTTTAACAGCACACTGGAACTGTTCCTTGGCTCACAGTCTGGGCTTTGAAACAAATAAACAAAGTTGGAACACTGGATTTATTTTAAGCTGTAAAATTGTGTTAAATGTATTTGAAGTTAACCATATGTTAACGACATTAAATGAAAGATTGAGTAAGTCAAATAAATGTAAATGACAGTTCTTGGAAGCATTTAACTTGTCTCTAACTATTAAAAGAAAGTGAAAATTCTCAAGACCATTTTTGGTTTCTGTATATAAATCAGTTGAGTTTAATTGAAATCCTTCAAAACTTGACTTTAGCATAGTTCACTGCTTTTACCTTCAGTTTATTAAATTTTTATGTCTTCCACATTCTATGCATTTAGTTTTCCAGTAAATGACCACAGTACTGTAGTTTCCCAGCAGTGATGTAATACTACAGAAATAGTCCAAGCTGAGTTCACTTCAAAGTGTTACATTTTTGTCTTTGCTTCTTGCCTTTCATTTATTTTTTCCTGCAGAAAAGAGTTCCGGGCTGTTTAAAGTTTTTATAACAGGAAACATATACAGAATATTGCTGTTTATAAACAGCAGTAACAGTGCAACTAATCCAATGCCTTGCTCATTGAGCGTGAGTGTGGAACCATCACTATTCCTGCAGATTTTTAATATAATCAGACATTTTGAGTAAGACAACTTTTTTTTTTTCCTGGTCTTCATTTTAAATAAAGGCCTAGATAAAAGCTAATTGCCTGAAACTCCTGATAAGATAAAAGGCAACACACTGTTATATTTCTCAACAAGAAACAAATACAATGAGGAAGCTCAAGTCTTTGTGTCTGCTTGGAAACTGGCAGAAAACACTTCTGTTATTACTTACTGCAGGACTGTCTGGATAAATTAATCTAGAGGAATAACACATCTTTATTTTGACAGAATTCTAGTTCACTTTCTGTTGGACTCTGATTAAAGGACAGCAGTTATCAGCATTTATATATCAGTACAACAGAATTATCTCAATATTTAAAGAAGTCACATTCACCACTTCTTTGCAGCCACAACCTGTCCTTCCCTAAAACACCCCCTCACATTGCACTTGGCCTGTATACCTCTTGTATCAGACACTAATTTTTTCTTTTTACAAAGGATTCAGTAAATAGTTAATGCACTTATTGTGTAAAATTATAAATAAATGTAGAACTGAGCCCTATTTATTGCAACAGTTTCTCTGGGATGGGCAGAGACAGTCATTACCTGATGCCAAGAAAGTGCCTGCTTTGGCTCAAGACTTTATTGTAAGCCATTCTTGAGCCAAGGACATTTTGAGGAATAGATCCAAGTCAGTATGGAGATGGCAGTGTATAATATTTTGTCACAGATGGAAACTTAACATTTGAATTCATTTTATAATTATTTAGCACATATATTACATATACCTTGTCAGTGTATTAGGCTTTATTTTAATTTTAAAAATACTTTTAAAAGAAGAGGGAGCGAAGAAAGAATCAAAAATATGGCGACTGACCTTAAATTCTATTCCTGAAAAAATATTTATGGTGCCAATTATCAGCTTGTGGGTTTGCTGGGTTTGCTCATCTCATCTCTTGTTTTCCAAATGTATTTGCACCAAAAAGTTGCCAAATTTCACACAAAACCAATAAAGCATCTCTTTGCTGAGTCTGCTGGTAATGATACATCATGCTGTAGAATAGCTCTCATGTAGATTTTGTTTTTAAAAAATATTTCTTGAAATAAGTTATTTAGAATACAAGTGGACTTGTTTAGCTTTTATAAGTTCTTTTTCAATGTGAAACCCAAATATAGATAGCTAAGAAAAGAGCTGACATGCAAGTCTCAGTATTAGGTGAGTCTCTTGGGGTTAAGTAGAAAGATCTTAATAATTGCCTTTTTTCAGTGCTTTCTTTTCTGTATTATTGTGAGTTTAGACTCATTCAAAGTTTTGACCCCTGTACCATGAATTGGGATAAAGTTCTATGTTTGTTTCTCACTGGGAATCAAATGACAGTCTTATTTTTTTGACTTTCTCTAATCCAAAGCAGAAGTGAAAAAAATGACTTCTGGTTTAAGCTTATTTGCTAAGACCACTGACATGGATTCAGACCTGGAAATCTGATACTGACTCATGTAATCCATCTGCCTTTTTATCTGTAGAAATACAGATAGGTACAGTTCTAACACAGTGAATCAAAGAAGTATTTCTATCTGCAAGCATAAACCATATATACATTATGTCTCATTCCTAGGCCTCCTTTTCATGCCTTCTGGGGGTTTTTTGAGATGTCAGGTGTTTGCTTTCCTTTGTTTGAATCTGGTAATCTCACAATCTGAACTTTTTCTATAAGTGTTCCAATAGATTTTGTATGCTTATTAATCAAGTGCACCTGGGAAGCACATCCACTTATCATGTATGAGTGGGCCCGAAGTACAGAAACCATATTTGTCATATGACAGCAATTGCAAAATCTTACTATTCTGTCAAAATCCCTGACTGTTTTTGAGATAAACACCACACATATTTCCAAAACCTGTTTATGTCATGAAAGTAATGTCACCTCCATACTGAACGCTGTGATATTTTTCGTTGTACGTGACGTCTCTTGGCTAGTTTCTGACCATCTATCTCAGAAACATGTATGTTACTTTTCTGAGGTATTCTAACATCTAACCTAGAGGCCATTTATGTGGTTGGATACCTTATTGTGGAAGGGATTCAACACTAGCAGTATAAAGAATAATAAGATACTGTGTTTCTGCTGCACAGTCTTCATTTATTGAAGCCAAACAATTTTCTCTGGTTGCTTTGCACTTGCAACCACTAGCTGGTTGTAGTGTTCATAAAAATATTTACATGTATTTATGAGAATGTTTTGTCCCGTCTTCCTGAAACGTGACTCTATGCCTGCCTGAGCATGCTTTTATACCACTTTAAAAATAGCTTTTGAAAGCCAGATGCAGGTAGAAATCCTGTGTCTAGGATTGTGTTTTATATGAAATAACAGAACATATTATAAAATTTCACATGATTTATCCACTAAAATAAGCCCAGCATTTCTTTCATTAGCTAATTGTGCTTTGTATCGAATTGTTGAAATACAGAAATATAATGAACTGCAATTAAGCATGTAAGCACTGGCAACTGATTAGTATCTTTCTAAATGCTTCTCCTTTTACGTTAATTATGCTACCTCTAACACTGCAAAAATCATGGGAGTAACCTGCTTTACAGTATTGTTGGTATCCTTTTCCCATTTGTATCCAGAAATGAAAGAACATAGCAACATGTTATTTTGTAAGTTATCTAACTGGCTTTAAATTTCCTAGTTAATTATTTTCTATGGAAAGTTTTTAACTCATTAGCATAATAAATTAAGCACTTGGTTACATTATTCTTTTAAAAATAAGAAAATTATAGTTTCTTTAGCAAGATCTGTCCTAACCATTGGGAAAAAAATTTAAGATCATGAGAAGTTAACATTTGGCTCAGTGTAGAATCATCTGAAACACCTTTTAGTAGATTAGTCAATTGACCTTTGCTAGAAGTACAAGAACTCTCTGTGCTGTATTTGCCTTTCAGGTATAAAACTTCAGTGACCTGCTCTTGGATATTGAACTTAATATAAAATACATTTGTCAGTTCTTTCATATACAGAGATACATAAAGAAATTAATATTCAAAAAGAGTTTTGTCCTTCAACCTAGTTGAGCTGGGCTGACAAAATTACCTGAAGTTGAGTATAATGACAACTGACTGTGATTTATGCAAACCACTGGTGTGAAGCCAGTGTTAAATCAATAGAACAAGTCACATTTTTCACATTCTGTTAGCATTTCCTAGCCCTTCACTTTCTGGTTGGAAAGAAAGTTTACACAGTAAGTCATGGTCAGTCTCATTTACTTCCTTTTTCACCAATTAGATTGGAATATTACTTTTTTAATATCCAAATTGATAATTACTAAAAAACCAAACCTGATTTATTGCTATTTTAATTTTCCTATTATATACATGGGATATATTTGGGACATTGCAAGTGGCGCATTTTTACTCTTGTATTAAGGGGAAAAAACGGTGCAGATATTTTAAGAGGATTTTCAGTTCAGCTCCCTTCACCTTAAATTGGTTTGCACAATTCTTCTGATTTCAGCTGAAAGCTAAATTTGAACAAAAAAAGAACTTTTGAAATCCAAGAACTAGAGCACATCACTGAAACAAATGTATTCCTACATTGCATTGGATCACAAATATGAGACAATTTTATCATTGTCGGTTGGATAGCCCATAAAGTGAAGACTCTACCAGAGCACTAATTCAAGCACTTGGAAATATTTATGCACTATCATACCACAATGAACTATCTACAGATTAGTAAACATTAATGTTGTGTTACTTGTAACAGAAAAGGATGCGTTCTTACCAAAAGATGTCAAACTATTTTATTTGTAATTTGATTCTTTCTGCAGAGAATTTATAAATGAATTATTTGACTGTATACTATGTAAAGAGAGAAGGAGTATTTTTGTTTCATGACGTTTATGTATGACACCTAGAACTTCATGCTAACCTTGTTATTGTTTGTACCTTACTACAGCTAGCAAAGTCTATGCTTTCAGAAATAGAAATTGAACTACATCATTAGAACTCAACAAACAGAAATAGCATTATACTTGGCTCCAGAAATTACCTGTCTGTGAACGGGAGGATTTCTTACACAAATGTTGCTGATGACCAGGAACCACAAAACAAAGAGACAAATCCCCAGCAAATCCACAGGACACCCTCTAATACAAACAAAAGCAACCACAATTAGAAGGGTAAATAACACATATTAGACAGCACACTGCAGCATGATTTCAACACTCACTTTTATGTTTAATGTCTTGCTGTGACATATGTTTTAGCTAGAAGAAAAGCATTTATAAACAACGTATTCTAATGCAATATATAAAAAAAGCCAAGTGAGTTCTCAACTATGAAGTTGCCAAATAAAAACAATTATGATAAATCACCTGAGAAAAAATCTTGGAGTGAACTCCTGGCCCTGGTTTCAGACAGTGGTAGGACTCCCATTGACGTCAGCAGGGAATGCTTTTCGGCCTGCCTGATGGGAGGAGCATCACCAGACACAACTTTCTGTTGTCATATGAGATGTTTCTTAAAATTTCTGTAGCAAGTGCTGTTTTCTGTGTGACTCATTTCAAACAAGATCTGATGGGGAGCACTCAGAGGTCTCCTCTTGCCTGGTACAGGTTTCCCTTTGGTGAATGATTTCTGTGGGGAGTACCCAAATGGTTCACATTTACTGGAAAAACTCCTGTCCCCAAATTATTTCATTCACATTCCAGTCCTTTTGCCAAACTTATAATTTGTTTGGGATTGGTGGAAGCAGGAATCCTGAGGAATTTTAGAGCTACTGACTCACAACCAAATCTCTCGCTCAGCTCGCTGGACTCAGGCAACCATTGCCTCCTGCAATTAATACTGTATGTCATCCAAGATTTCTGGAAGCACAGAAAGCCCGACAAAACAGGTAGCTGCCAATGACAAAAACATTCTGACACCTTTCCATAAAGAAAGCAGGTTTTTAAAGGAGATGCCAAGACAGCTTATGTAAAGGATTCTGGGAAGATCTTTTGCATAGTTCCTCTTTAACAAGTCTCATCTCTTTTTTTCCTTTTTGATTCACAAATATTGCATTTATAGACCTTCTTTTCCGTGCTCCATTTCTCTGACTACTCATTGTAAAGGTAAATTTACCTTTACCTTTTTAATACCTTTTTTCCTTTTTCTGAGCTTTTTTGCCTTGTGGTTGACCTTTATCAGGCCAGCGATAGTTATGCTGAAAGTCCAGGAAAGCTTCAGTCTTCAATAAATAAGTAGGAATAAATTGGAAATAAACCATCATTATTTTCTTCTGATGTCCAACTCCTTTAACCTGTCATCTTCAAGAACAGGAATTTTATCTAAAATGTAGAAAGAATTCTTTTTATAGCTAAAAGACTATAAAAAAAATTCCTTACAAAAGTAGGATATGCACATTGGGATAATGCCTGATTTTAATAAGGACTTAAAAAATAAATGTGATTATCTTAAATTATGATTTATGACTTTGGCAAAATGAAAGAAAATTACATTTTAGTTTGCAAAAGCAAACTTTACAAAGGTTGATTTTTACTTACTTTTTATGTCTGTGGTAATGCTGTATGTCTTACCTGAACTGTTTTAGCATGTGAAATATTTATTGACACTCTGAGTGGATCTATTTGGTCCTCATTTAGGTAATTCAATCACTAAGTATTACAGGTTACCATATCCCAGTGTCCAAGTATCTCACTTTTCACAGTCTGGAAAGTAAACATCCTGAAATACTAGGTTGGCTGATCTTATTTGACGGTTCATTCAGAATATTCTTTTAAAAGGAATAATCTGAGAAAAACCATGTATAGAATCCAGCAAAAGAAGAGAGAAACTGTGTTTTTGTCTAACTAGACTCTTGTTTCTGAAGATATCCAGCCAATCTCCTAATTAAAAATCAAGGTGCCATTTACAGGATATAATGAAGCCCTGCAACACAGCTTTCTTGTACACTAGTAAGCTTGGTTAGCTTCCTTCTCCCTGACCATTTATTTCTAGTGGATTTGAGGAAGATTTTGCACTGATTTTTCAAGTCAGTAAGTGTTGAAAGATAAAAAAACTGGATCCACTTCTTGTTAAGAACTCCAGTTATTTGGAAAAGGAGATGACACAGCTAGTATTCCCCAGCTCTTTAACCAAGGGTTACATTATGCATGAAAATCTCCCACAAAGGCAAGGCATGATACAGTAGAATGCAGTCAAAGCACAAGACTGTTTTAATCATAAATTGCTTGATATGATTGAATAATTTGGCAATCACAAGCACAAATACAGGCTGGGCAGAGAATGAATTGAGAGCAATCTTGAGAAGAAAATCTTCAGGGTGTTGGCTGATGAGAACCTCAACATGAGCCTGCAATGTGCACTTGCAGCCCAGAAGGCCAACTGTATCCTGGGCTGCATCAAAACTGCTGTGGCCAGCAGGTCGAGGGACCTACTCCACTCTCACAAGAACCCACCTGGAGTGCTGTGTTCAGCTCTGGAGTCTTCTGCAAGACATGGATCTGTTGGAGAGTGTCCAGAGGAGAGCCACAAAGATGATCAGGGGGCTGGAGCACCTCTCCTATGAAGACAGGCTGAGAGTTGGGGTTGTTCAGCCTGGAGAAGAGAAGGCGACAGGCTGAGAGTTGGGGTTGTTCAGCCTGGAGAAGAGAAGGCTCCAGGCAGACCTTACAGCAGCCTTCCAGTACCTGAAGGGGGCCTACAAGAGAGCTGGAGAGCGACTTTTTTCTTTTTTACAAGGGCATGCAGTGATAGGATGAGGGGTAATGGTTTTATACTGCAAGAGGCTAGATTTAGATTATATATTAGGAAGAAATTCTGCACGATGAGGGTGGTGAGACACTGGGACAGGTTGCCCAGAGAAGTTGTGGATGACCCATCATTGGAAGGGTTCAGGGCCGTGTTGGATGGGGCTTTGAACAGTTGGTCTAGTGGAATGTGTCCCTGCCCATG
>VZSC01000695.1:21722-123130 GCA_013398225.1 Steatornis caripensis
GTGGAACGAGATGATCTTTAAGGTCCCTTCCAACCCAAACCATTCTATGATTCTATGAAAATGTATTCTAAATAGGGATCAAAAGATACCAAAAATATTTCCTGTTTTTGAGGGGAAAACAAACACCAACAAACAAACCATTGAAAGTTCTATAACAGAAAACATCTTTTCCAACTTCCCTTAGAGATTATTTTCAAATGATAGCTTCACGTTGAGCAATTTCATGTGTTGGCAGTCACAGCTCTAACAATACCTCCCTTCAAAGGATCCCAATTTCAGGACTGAACATAAATACATGAATTTTCTCAAAGCATATGTGTTTAGCTTTAGCTTTTATGTGTCTATTGGGTTATGAAACACTCCCCACAATTCACAGGATTCAAAAATGAGACCAAGTCACTTACTGCATGTTAGAAGAGATTGCAAATTTATTGCTATATGCTGTAAGGTATGTTCTCCCTGATACCTGAACTGTAAGGTCTATATATGGCATGGACAACTGAAATGGGAACTGTGCTATTATGCTTAGGGACAGTGGAAGGGGTGCTGGAGAGAAAGGGCAAACTCTCATTTGTAGTTTCACTACATGCCTAGATTAGGAAGAGGATCATAGACTCACTCAGGTGGAGAGAGCCCCCAGGACGTCTCCAGTCCAAGCTCGTACCCAAATAAAAACCAGCTCTGGGATCAGACAGCAGACCATTCTGTTCAGAGCTTTCTCTGGTCAAGTCTTGAAAACCCTCAAGGACAGAGTCTGAACAATGTTTATGGGCAACCTGATTGGGATGGAGATTTTCCTCATATCCAACATATGTAATACCTTATTGTTACCCAGGTAGATTAAAAAAAAATATTCAGTAAAAGCAAGTAAAATAAAGTGGAAAAAAGAGTAATTCATAATGCTCCAGAGAGCCAAGAAAATTGCAAATGTTAATAACAAATACTGGCAGGGCTATGTCAGAAAATACATTCAGTAGCAACCATCCATTGCAATCCTCAGGAATGAGCATGCTACTTTTGCCTTTCTTTAGGAGGATGTGGTACTTCAGACAATCTCTCTCGTCTTTGAAGTCTCACAATATGTTTAGAATTTGAAACTAATTTAACTTTATTAAAATAAAAATTTGGGATTTTTGGTCTCTTGGTTAGTTTCTGGACTTGCTAGTGAGCAGCTAGCTCCTTGATTCAGTGGGCCTCTGTCCTTTAGTGATTCATTGGCAAGCTTCTTTATTGGACTTTATTCTGTTACCAACCTGTGTTTTGGCAAACATATTTGATGTAACCAGCTAAGTAGGAGAAACGGATTTTTCCCATTCTCTTTTCTGAGATCAGACATACTGGTAACTCAGGTCTTCAAAATACCTGTTTTGCAGTCACTTTCTCCAGTACATACTATAATCAGAACAACAGCTTTCAAAGAAGTGCTGAGGATGTGGTATTTCTGCAATTGTTAATATACCATAGTTACTACACTTAGTAATGTATTCATTGGTATTTCACAGATATAATTGAATAAGGACCCATTCTATCAGTAGCTTTGTGTTTTGAAGAAAAGAACTCACGTCTGTAAATATACTTTCACCAGTATGTATCCGGGCTATCTAAACTTCAAATAAAAGTCCATGAGTATAAAATATAGAAATAGTGTATTGTTAAAGTCATGTTATTTTATTCAGTAATTATTTTATTTCTTGAAAAACTTAACATAAAAAGAACTGTATTTCACACCAGAAAAATAACTGGTAAGGAGAAAATTAAAGGATGACATTTAAAGAGTTTGTATGAGTTCAGAAAAATACAACAAAACTGTTTTTTATAAAGATGCCGAATTGTAAAAAGAAATCAGTAGTTATGCCAAAATACTATTCTGTCAACATTTCCATTATAAATATTATCTTTCTAGGTTTTATAGCTCATATATAAGGACTCACTGACAGTTAAATTGAGTTTAGGCTCTTTATCACATGACTGTAATGAAATGAAATTGTCTTTGGTTTTGGCAACTTTATGGCATCATACCCAAGATACAGCTTTATGTTTAAAATTAATCCCAAAGGAGATCTGTCCTGTGAATTTGCAAATCAAAAGTTTCTTGCTAATTTTTCTAACAGAGATTTAATCTCTGGAATCTGCTAGTCCAGACCTAAATACATACAGGATTGAAAAATTACATTCATAGGCTTTTCAAAAGTGTAGCTGTATTATACATGTTGAGTTGTGGATCATCTTCTTCCCCTGGAAGGTAGTTTCTGAGGAAGATTTTGGGGTTTTTTTCCCTTGATCAGCTTTACAGTTAGTTACTGGCAGTAAAGGGATTAACAGACATTGGACTTTTCTTGTTGAACATGTGAGCATGTTGTTGGACGTGTGAGCATTTCTGTTCTTTGGAAAATCTGTCATGCTGAAAAAACTGTATTTGCTCTGTCTCAGAACAATGACCATAATCAGGTAAATCATAAACAGGTAAATCTGGAGAAATACAATTTTTTGAAAATGGAAATATTTTATTTGGTATAAAACAGACCTAGAAGTTCAAGCTTGGTGGCTTCCAGCTCTTCATCAGTCTGTATGACAGAGACATCAGATCCTAGAAGCCCCAAAATTCAAGCTGAGCAAAGAGCTTTGGAGATTCCGGTTCATAGTCCTGTCACCTTAAAAGCAGACTTGAGAATGTTGTGAAAACATCAAGCTCTAAGCAGCTTCTTAATTGCTGGTCTCCAAGGAAGAAAGTCTGAAAACCTGAGTTCTTCCTAGCTCATAGGGGAATTCTCAGCCTTCTCTCTGGGTGATTCAAATCCAAATTCTAGAGAAAGCATGTTCTTCTTTATACTAAAAGTTCCCAAAGTGTTTTCCAACGCTATATCCCATTTCTATAAAATAAAAGGAAAATTTCCCATAGCCTGCTGCAAGAAATCATATAGAAGTTGATGGAAATATTCACACTGGTAAAATTTAGCAAGTCTGAGTGGTATTATAGAATAGTAGCAATATTTCATTTCTGGAAAAAATAATTTTTTAAGAAATACTTGCATTAAACAGTTTTTCCATCTTGAGTTGGGTTTAAGTTAAATATCCTAACATAATGAAAGTTCTTTTAAAATAATCTCTAAAGCAGATTGGCCACCTTTTAAATTAGTCATACTATGCAGCTCCACTGACAGTAATATAGTAGCTTCAGTTTTACACTCATGTAAAGGAAAATTAAACCTGGCTTTTTTTTTTTTTTTTAATAAGCATTGACTGATTCTATAATCCACAGAGAGAAAAACAGCACCACAAGGAATGGGTGTTTTTGCCACTGTACTTTTGGTATCTTATTTGTAGGTAAAATATGTGCCTTTTTTCACATTATGTATAGGTATCAACTTTATCAATCACGTCTAAATTTCTATGGCTAACAAGCCCCAAATGTGAAATGAGCACTGTTTTCTTGTCTCTCAGGAAGACAGAAAACCCAGAAAAAAAACACATTCTTAGAATCATAGTTTTTTTCCCAAAGGCAGCAAACACCTCTGACACCTCCTTCCACTCTCATTGCCAGCTTGGCTCTGGAGAGCAAGCTGTGAGGATGGAATTGTCAAAGCTCCAGTTATTTTATGCACACAGGAGGTTGGTCCTTTAAAATCTGAATTATGGACCACATTGCTTTCTCCTGGAAAATCTCTCAGGAAGGCAGAAGGTATGACAACATGAGTGTAAATTTATGTGGAGGATAAGAGGACCCAGAAGTATTAACTTAGATTTTATTATCAGAACTATCTGTAGGGAACTAACCACTTCATTAGTATGCCCCTGATTCTTGGCACTGGAATGAAGAGCTGGAGTTTCATTCTTTATCCTCTTCTGGACATCAAGCCACTCATTTTACTCTCATCATTTCACAATACAGGTTTAACTCCTCCCAGACTCAAAGCAGTTACTTAGTCTGAGTAACACCTTATACTGTAGGTAGTCTCCCACTAAAATCAACTAGCTATGGAGTAAAAAAAAACATAGAGAGATTAATACCAGAGTTTGTCCAAGAAAATGTCTCAACCACACAGGAAGAATTAATGCAGCAGTATTTCCATTAATATTGTGGTCTATTTGCTGATTCCAGTGTCTACTCAGGATTTGGTCTCTTCCTCTCCTAGACCTAACTTGCCCCAGCAAACTTTTAGAGTTCCAAACCAGTGGCAATTGCTGCAGTTATTTTCTCATCTGCTCCTGTTCAGAAGTTGGAGGCCTTTGTATACTTTTGTTCCTTTGTTCCTCTTCCAGAGCTAGCAGAGAGGGTTGCCCATGCAGACCTGAAATAAAGCTAAGGGCAGAAAAGGACAATTCTCCAATTCCCCAATGCCTGGTATAGATGTATGAGAGGAACTAAATAACTGGTTAAACAATAATTTGCTAGCCTCAGAATCATCAAAGAATTCTGATTGTAGTGATGGGGAGAGCAACCAAGCACATCTGGCTTTCAGGAGAGTGGAAAGTCTACTTTTATGCCAAAGCTAGCCCATAAATGCCTGGCTCTGATCCCAGCTTTGTTGGCCCATTATAAGCACTTTTATTTGACCTTTGTATTAATGTCAGCGTTGTTCTAAGCACACACATGTCTTAGAGTCTCAAACAGCAAGAATATTAAAAGAGATGGTTTTATAAATATTAAATATACATTAGGTAGCACTGCTCTAAAGTACTAGCTTGTCTGAAAGCAGTGAGAAGAGAGGTCAGTGTGTGTGTTAACTGCGGATCTTGTGGGTTAGGTGCCAAACAGACAATGAATAGATTAAAAAGGTTGTGGCCTGTTTAAAGTGATCATAAGAAATCACAGCTTATGATGGAAATATAAAATCTTGCTTTGGGATTATTTACATCTCTATTAAAGTCTTCTTTAAACAGGAAGTTTTGTTGTTTCTGGTAGTACTATATGTGTCTTATGTCTCTCAGTTTACAAAAACAAGACTATTGTGTTTCTTGGAAATTATTACACATAAGATTCAGTGGTCTGATGAATAAGCACGAAAATAATGACATTTAAAATTGAGATGTTTATGTCATAAAATAAGAAAATTAATATAATAAAAAGATTTTTAGCTCTTTCGGTAGGGTTTTTATGTGCATGAAGAGGAATTGAGCTATAAAAGTGAATGTTCAGATGTATGTCAGATGAGCAGATAAATTCATTTTGGAATTTCTTGACACCTGAGGAGGAGACAATATGAAATGTAGTGTGCATGAGTTAAATAAACATTGTGACACATAAAACATCCTATCCATTTAATTTTTCATCTGTAGGTCCAAGTCTTCAATAGATGGACAAGCAAAACGGACCTCCGTCTTGGAAATTTTTTTACTGCAGAACAAGGTGACTCAGGGATTTGTAGTGGATAGAGTTCAAGACATTTATTCAAATCTGGACCAAGCTGCTAGTGATCACAAGTCAGTACTGGCTGCTGTGTGTGTGTTTGGTGGGGCTAGGGGGCATGCATACATATGTGATAGGACTTGTCAGTCAGATGCCAGCTGCTAGTGGACTCTGACCCATATAATGTAAAGTAACCTCACACAACCCGCTCCTCGGCAGTCTCAGCCAAAAGGCCAAAGATAGAACAGGCACCAAGACAGAGCTAAACTTTCCACCCCATGTAGCAGTTGCTTAAAACACACATTTCAGTAGGGCGGGTAGTGAGAACACCACTTTATTACTGCTGTCCACGTTGTACCAAGTCTGCGGAAAAACTGAAGAATGGAACTTTCAGCAGGGCCAGCCTGGTACTTCTCATAAACCTCTTTTACATCCCACCGTTGTACTTGTGTTTGGCTGGAAAATGTTAATCACCACTATCGACTTGCACCTTCACCATGGCTGACAGTAGTTTCTCACCTGAACGCAGCTTTGCAATCCATTTTCCTTGGGACTTGGTCAGAGCTAGAGTTAAATGCTGCTCCATATGAGATGCCACTGTTCAGAGGAGAGATTAAATCAACACTACTTTATTCAATGTCTTTTAACTTATCTGTTAAATGCCCACTTAAACAAGATTGTCAAGGAGTGAGAGCTGGAGAGGGGCCAGCAGACCTGTGCCCATTCTTCTCAACCAGCCTCATCCCTCATCCCTCAGCAAGGCAGGCTGGGATGGGCCAAGAACAGTGATGGGTGCCCAGCCATTGCAAGGCACCACCACAGACCCAAGGCCTGGCCAGGAAGGCAGCCCCTGGGACAAGGACAAGGTCAGATCCAGAGACGGTAATCAACATCATCCAGACTCACATGGAAAGTCATGGAAGTCAGTCCATGGACCAAGGTCCTGGTTTCTGTGGTGACCAAGCATGTGCAAGCTTCGGCAATGATCAGGAGCGAGAGTTGAAGCCTCATCTCAGCAGCAGCCCTGGGTGAAGAAGGGGAAGCCTCTTGCTTCTGGCTCTGAATTCCAAGGCCACCAGCTGCACCGCATCTAAGATGACCCTCAGCCCAAGAAATCAAATCCTGGGTGCTTGGAGATATTCAGGGTCCTGCAAATGCTGTGGGATCTTAGTGAAACAAACAACTCGGAGCACTGAAACAGGTTTGCTTTTGGCTTTTTCTGTTAAGTGGATGTAAGTGTTACAGGCACTGAGATCATCTTAAAAGGACTTGTAACCTTTTCAGATGTTCCCAGAAGGAAACTCTACTCCACAAACAATGCTGCCATACATGTGAATTAAGGATGTAGGATGTACAAAAGCATTTTGATTTCCTAAACACTTGGCACTAGCCAGCGTAACCCATGGCACTTCTTGATAAACAGTAAACTATGATTTACACCTTCAGTAATATAATCCTTGGGACTTTTGCAAGACGCAAATTCTCTTGGCCCAGAGGTTCTGGTGTATATAATGCTCCGATCAAAATAACGATCCTAATGGGAAAAGTTTTGTTATGTATTTCAGAGCTCAGTGATCCAGATGGAGATAGTTAGGAAACAGTATTACTGTGACGTTGGTCTGCTTAATATATGCAGATCAGTGGCAACTTTTCAAGCAGATTGGCATAGATTTCCTTTTTTTTTTAAAAAAAAAAATTAAAGAGACTCTGTCCCAACATACAGAACACAGACTGGTCAATCATGCCTTCAGCAAAATTAATGTTTTTCTATTGACCCTAACTTCTAACTTCAAAGTGTAATTGGTTTTTTTTTGTTTGTTTTTGTTTTGTGTTTTTTTTTTAACAGAAATGTCTCTGAAGTTATCAAAGAACACTGCAAATTAAGCCTGCTAGTCAGCGACTTTATCTTCAGACACCAGCACTATGCTCCTTCTTCGACGGCCTCCTGTTCCCCTTGAATTTCCCATATGAAATTTTTCTCTCCTTCCATAGATCTCAGGCAGAAGATTTTTATATGTTTTTTTTTAGTCTGAGCTGACCCTATAAGAGTAGTAAACAGTTTCATTTAGAGGTGTTAACACATAACTGGTATCTAACACTCATAGCTGCTTCGTTTTTCCAACATTCGCGTGGGGTTTCATCAAAAGAACAGCAAAGAAGACATTACATGTCAAACAGGAAGTAGCGAAAGAGTTACACAATATTGAAGAACTACACAACGTGGTTGTGATGGTTAAGCCTCAAAGTACGCAAAGTTTAATTTGGCTTAGATGAGCACCCCAAAGTTCTGGTCCTTATTAAAAGCTGCATTTTAGACAAGAAATTGGACCATGTATCTTTCAATAACAGACTGTCTGGTTAGAATTACTGCATGTCCTGGTTCTTGTCACACTGAAAATGTCACAGGATTAGTTTTCTGCATGGAGAATTCCTCCTTCCAGCTCCAGTGTGATCTTTGTAGGATAACAGGGTGCTGACTGAGATTGCTGACTGACACAGGACAGGCAAGTGTACAGAATCTGAATAAAAGGGAATGAACAACAGAAAAGTATATACAAGTGCCATGAATTCATGTCATTGCACACCCTGAGAGCAGAGTTCAACCCATCATTTCCAGGCAAAGGATAAGTAATGGTCCAGGAGTGGTAGAACACTAACGTAAAACCAAGTTTAGCATTCAAATGTTTTGAGACAATGCATAAGATCTAACTTTCAGATGTTACATGGACATCACAATGTAACTGGAATAGTTTTTTTTGAAACAAAACCTACTTGAAAATAAAGGTCATAGATACATAGAATAATTTAAGTTGGCAGAGACCTCCACAGGTTTTCAATTTGTCAGTGGAGTGGTTACCATAATTATTGATTAACTGCTATAACTGAATAGCTGGGTATAGAAATATGTTACATGATGTTGGTTGTACTGACTGGTAGATATATCGTGCTTAGGAGTTACTCCAAGGTCAAAGTATTGACATTGAATTTACTCAGATTACTTTCTGAGAATGCCAAGTCTTTCCCACACTGTGCTGAGTCCAAACTTGTGAGCCAGCCCTATTCCCTACAAGAGGTACCAGTTTCTGAGGAACTGCTCCGCTATCTAAGACACCTCAAGCCACCTTGTGTCACCAACACAAGTCTCAGCCGTGCACCCAGGTAGCCCATGGACTCTCCACACACTTAGCAATACCCTATCACTCTCTGGCTACCCCCATGCTAACCAAGGCCTTTATGATTGTCTTTCCTAAACCAGCCTGGGCAAGGAAGCTGCTGGGGCTGTTCTGCCCCATCTATGGCCACAGACCTCACTCTCCTACTTCTGCTGCAAAGCTGTGAATTTAAAATAAGTATAGCCAGGGCTGCCAGCATCTCTCTGAACCCAGAGGACAGCCTGTGGAACTCTCTCCTCCTCCTCCTTCTCTCCAATTCTGGACTTTTCCCACCTGGTCTCCATTGCCTGTGCAAGAGGGAGAAAAATTGTCTTCTGATGCTTCCTAGGCAACTATCACCACTCCTCTTCACTGCTGCCAGAGTGGGAGAGAGAGCCAGAGCAGTATCCCAGGCACTGAGGTTGTTCCTGCTCTCTGTTAACCCACACTTCCATACACATCAGACCCTATTACAGATGACTCAGTCCCTTTACCTTGTCACTTGCAAGTTGGAGTCCTGCCCACTGGGATACAGTGGCAGGGACTTGCTGAAAAACATCCTCCTTGCCAGCAGAGCTGTAAACCCAATGCATCACAGCCCAGCTGGGACTGACCGACACTTCTCTGTCCAGGTTGTGCAGTTTCATCCTCAATGTTTGCAGGTGCCATTTGACCTTCAGAACAAGATTACCCTGGGAGCTGCTCATTCCCAGCCTTGGCCTGGGCACTTCCCAAGTCTTCTGCAGATGCTGCGCTGGTTGTTCCACCTCCTGCCCGAAGCCACAGTGCCAAGCAGCACCTGTTCATCACAAGGCGTTGCAGGGAGAACCAGACTACTCAGTTCTCTTGGACTTCCAGTGAAAATACCTACCCTGGACAAACCTGGACCTCACGGCCATGCCACATCTTGCCTCTTTCCACGTTTTCCTGTCCCTGTCCCATCTGGAGCAAATATGGGAAAGGAAGCTTCACAAAGGTATCTGTGCCTTCTCCTCTCACTCATCCCTGGCGAGGATATATGGGGAAATTGATGTCGACAAATTAAGACTTACAGATATGTGACTTGGCCAAACAAATGCTTCTGCCCTCCCTACCAGGCAGAGAACATGCAGGGGGGGTTACCTTCTCCTCCTCCTCCTGCACCTCTGCCCTACCGATTCCCTATTGCCTCCGTGGGGGCTGCAGGAGAGGAAAAGAGCCAGGTGATTCCTGCCAAAAAATCCCTATGTCTCTATCTTGCCACTGCCCTGACCACTGAACCAGGATATTCCAAAATAATCTCGAGGTCTTCAGATGGAACAGAAAAAGTGGGTTTTTTATCACTGAGTGGCCCAGGGCAGTAGGTCATGCCTTTCCTCAGCCAGTATCCTTCTCATCATCAAGGCAACCATTGAAAAGAGGCATTTTGCATAGCCAGGCAGCTACATAACCTGTGACATCCCAGGAATAAATTTTACCCCTATTTCAAGTGAGAACAACAAACCTGAGCTTCATGCCTTTTTGGGAGACAGCCACCTGCTTCAGCAGCTGAAGATGGAATTTCCCTGGCAGGACAAGTAGTCCCACTGAGAAGATGAGCCAAGGCAAGTGGAAGTATGGCTGAGCCTTCTAAAAAGCTGACATGAGTCTTTTGTGGTGCATGAAGAGCAGGGAGTGAACCCCACTGCTGCCAAGGGAGGATCCTTAAGATAACTATTGGCCCTCTCTAACTTCTTTCCCAATTAAAGGTTTCCTTGATGTACACGAGCACAATTTATAATCTCAAATAATTAAAATTTTTAATACAATATAATTTATGCTACAGCAGAGATGAGTTGATCTTAGCCATAATCCACTTTTACCATCAAAACTCTAAAATGATGATAAGGCTCCCAGAAGTTCACTTGAGCTACTTTTACTTTGCAAACCTTTTTAAAATTTATTTTTCTCTCACACACAGTTTTGCTCTGGATTTGATCCCTGATGACTTTGCTCATCTCAGGTATCACAGTGAAAATTATAAAGAGCCGTCAAATATTCCCTACTTCTGCTATATACAATCATTACAGGATTTAGGCTCCCAAATTACATGCAACTCTTATGGAACTTCCATTTTCTTTGGTATAACTCAAACACTTTTAATTGTATCATGTTAATTTGTGTTCTTAGGTGAATAACAGAAGGGCAAATACAGTATACGTTTATAGTCTCAGGTCATGGAAATGGCATAAGATTTTCACACAAGATTCACCAAATCTGAACAGGGCTATAGTTCGCATTATTTTTGTATTAATTTGGACACACTTATTTAATTTAGTTTCCTAGAGATAAGCATTGCATATATTTTCAAAATACTCTATTGTATTCCTCCTGGCCTTCAAATGTTACTTCAGAAGGGATGAAGTAACTTCTGTAGCTTCTGCTTTACCTTTAGCCTCCTGACTCTTGCTACAAACGTAAGCTGTATGTCTATATGTCTACATGTAGGCAACTGACTAAAGTTCCATATGTCCACTGGTTTTCAGCCAGCAGGTATCAAGCTGTACTATTAGATACATCAAAAACTGAAATTGCTTCAAATATATGTTTTGTGTAAAGGCTGAGAAAGCAGATTAAATGATTTTACATTCTTTATTAAACAGTGAGAAATGGAAGCTACTCATGTATTGACAGAAAGAGAAAATGTACGTACATGTAAAATTCAAGGGAAGGAAAGAAGAATCCCCCAAGCTCAGCTAAATGTCTTGTGGGTATTTTTTTGGTTTGGGTTTGGGTTTTTTGTGGAGGTTTTTGTGTTTTATTTTTTTAAATCAACTGTATGTCATATTATCAAGGTTATCCACGAAAAATGAGTCATACAATAACATCTGATCTGTCTTGGAAGGTGGGGTCTTCCTGTTGGAACTGTGAACTTCCTACTACTGAAACAAAAGGGAGTAGAGTATTCTGAGCCAAAAAGCGAGACAGGAAGGGTCTGCCGAGATAGGATGAAACCATAAATGGAAGATAACCTAGAGCCTGACAGAAAAGGTACTATTATGTAGGCTTTTACAAAGAAATGTAAAGTGTTTGGAAGATTTTAGAAGCTTCGGATTTGTTCAACTTTTTTATAAGCATTCAGTTTTTAAAATATTTGATGAACTATATGCCAGTTGTAAATCATCAAAAGTGACATTTATTTTTCTTGAATGTATTTGGTAGTATATCAGATCAAAATATATCTACTACCTTTGGAGTTCAGCTGTAAATTTCTCCAAGGAGCTACAAATCCATTATTTCTCTGATATAGTGACCACTTCATACATGATTTCAGGGTTGATGGAAGTTAACAAAACTAAATTCTTGACAAAAAGTTTAAAAATCTATTTTTTTTAAGTCTGCCTTGGTTTCAGAGCTCTTCATAACCTACTTTTCAAGTCTTTCTACTTTATATCAGAAGAAGGAAAATTTTCTACACTATTTTGCTGAGGAGGAAGAGTTCAGTGATGTAGAGCAAATAAAAAGCAACTCCAAACCATGAAATATTTTTTGCTGTATCTAAGAGCTATCAGTAAATAGTGTTCAGTCAATATTTGAAATAGTGCAGTCTAGCTGTCCTGCAGTAAAAATTGTAAATTTCGTAACACGTGACACTGTTCATTTCCCACCTTATCTGTGGACACACATTTCAGTCCAAGAGTTCCTGCCTTGCTAGGTGAACTTCAAACATGTCATTGCTTAGGGCCTTTTCTACTTCCAGAGGAATGTGGATTGGGAAATTTTGAGAGAGAAAGAGAGAAAGATTAGACAAGTTGGACTAGATGATCTCTAGAGGTCCCTTCCAACCCCCTACCATTCTATGATTCTATGAAGTAGAAAGTTCTAGGTTGATTAAATGAATCCTCTCTTCCAAAAACAAATTTAAAATATGGAATAGATAAGTCTACCGTTCCATATTTTCACTCATAAAAGATGTGGTCTTAAATAATCTTGGAAACACATGTACTGATCCATGCCTTTACACATTTAGAGAGGGAACACTTTATGAAGGGATATCTTGAATGATAACAAAAAGAGAACTGAAAAAGTATGTAAGACTGATTTTCTGTATCAATCTTTGACAGCAAAATCCAGGCCTCTTGAGCTTGTAGTCCACAGGCTGGACCTAACCACGGATATTCAATGAAACTTAGAAACCTCTTCTTGCTTCAGGGGGGAAACCAACTGCACTCTTATCAATGCTTATCAATAGCTAAAGGGCGGGTGTCAAGGGGATGGGGCCAGACTCTTTTCAGTGGTGCCCAGCGACAGGACAAGGGACAACAGGCAATGGGAAGTCCCATCTGAACATGAGGAAGAACTTCTTTGCTGTGAGGGTGACAGAGCACTGGCACAGGCTGCCCAGAGAGGCTGTGGAGTCTCCTTCTCTGGAGATACTCAAAAGCCGCCTGGACGTGTTCCCTGCTCTGGGGGCACCTGCTTTAGCGGGGTGGGGTGTGGACTAGGTGATCTCCAGAGGGCTCTTCTGACCCCTGCCATTCTGTGATTCTGTGATTCTGTGAAGATTCAGACCTGGAGCTACGTGTAGACTTGAAGCGAGAGGTAAATTGGGCAGTGCATACAGCAAATACTGCTGGTGGATAGAAGTGGCCTAGTAGGGTACAAACGCATGGTTTGAGTTTGAGTCATCTTGGTAGCTGATTAGAGGCTGATGAAGTGATTACCTGTTAAGGGGGCAGGGGTGGTGGGGAGGAAGGGGAGGATACTTCTTGGTAAACCCAATAGGAAGAGTACAACTCAGTGCTGTAGAAAGAAAAGTGTTTGAAGATCAGAAATAGTTTTTTTTCTGCTAGCTCCTTTTCTTTGCTAATTGCTGCCACAGGACTTCCCTGCTAATTTCCTTTTACCTCATCTGTGATCAGTGCAGCTCTGTCTGGCTAACATGCCTTGGGAATGAAGGAAATGAGAAATTAGGATGTTATTTATCTTTATGGGCTGCTTGGGTCCCAAATCTTTTTTTTTTTTCTGTTCCCTACTTCCTTTTTCCACAATGGGCTTCTGTGAGGAGAAAGCAAGAGCCTTTGGTGGTCCAAACTACTCTCCATGTTTCTCTCCTTGGCCCAACCTGCAGCAGCACTATGGCCCTTGCCCAGGGAAACATGCTGGATATGTGGGCATGACCCTTCCCTTCCACACGTGCTCTGGGTAGGCTTTTCGCTTCCACAACCAATAACACCTCCTCTTTTTGGACTGGGAAATTTAGTATGGAGGACACAGGCATAGAAACCTTGGAAACTACCTGCAAGCGACAACTGTGGTAGGCAGGGCTGCCTTTCTCCTGCCCAGTCCCTGAGACAGCATGGGTGCAAAGGCAAAAGGCATGCCCAGCAGCCCTGGTCTCAATGGGGTGTGCCGCGCACAGGGGCTGTGGCGGTGCCTGTGGCAGGCAGGGAAGGGAGACCAAGAAGCCACAAAAAGTGTCCCAAGTCCTATTTCTGATCTACTGTAAAATATTGAACTGTTAAATCCTATGAGAATGTAAACGATGGTGATATTACCTACTTATTTATTACAAGTCAAAAGTTGAATTTGTTATATTTTGGAGTGTGAGGTGTTCACATCACAGGGACAATTAGAAATCCAGCTTTCAAACTCAACAGGAGTTGAGCTTGCCTAATTGCGATTCAGGCCATTGAACAAATCCCTCTAAATGTTTGTGACTTACTAAATTAGTCTGCTTTTTGAGATGATAGAACTAGGAATACAACACAAGCGCTCTTGTAGCTATAGAGAAATTTCTACTGTTCCTACAGCACCTCCCTTCAAACTGATCCAGCAAAAGGATGGAAATTGTTTACTAAGGAGTTGTACAACTTAATCTGTCTAAATTCTTCTTCTGAAGTTCTAAACATGCTTGTACTGAAATAACATTTTTATTCTGAGAAATTGAGATCTGCAGTTGAGGAAAATAAGTTGCAAGATTTGGATGGATGAACAGTTTCATTGTTTTACCTCAATTGTTGCAATTTGCAGCCTGGTACAGAAACTTGCATAGACAGTTGCAACCTGTTTATGTTAATACCCTGAGCACTGAAGTGAGGTGGCTGAAAAGCAAGCACATACCTCCCTTTGCTCCCAGATGACAGTGACCTCTGGCAGAAATGTGAGGTAGATGCATTAATCACTTCATCAAGAAGTGCCAAAGTTCATCTCTTAGTGCCTGAGGGCCCGTCTTCAGTTTGGGTATAATATGTCACATAATTTACAAACACAGGAAAACAGATAGCCTCTGTCTTGAATAGATTATGATTTTAAATAGATGCGACAGAAAGCAAGGAGAAGAAATACTACATGTGAGCACAACAACAGCAGTAATTTTATTTTAGAGTCTCTGCTGGGGGGTGGGGGGCTGGGAATGAAGAAATTGAGAGACGTGTAGGAGGGCTTAGAGTAAGCAATCAACCAGCACAAGGGAGATGATAACATCTACCAAAACCTGTACAAAATGCTGATGAAAACATTGTTCTCCAAATGTCTCTGCTTTGGCTGCTTTAATGTGAAACCCCGTCTATCTCCACTGCAAAGTTACTGAACACAGTTCTTTGAAGAGTATGAAAGAAAATCTGAATTTCAAAATATTTCTTCCAGATAAGTCTTTTTCAAACTCCGTTTCAAAACCCTGTCACTTGTTTTGGTGTATATTTTAAGCTGTGTCTGCACCAGAGAGCCAGACCACGTGTAACAGACCTGGTTAAATACAGTACAAGTTTGGACAAGCAGTGGAAGAACTCATCACTTATTTGGGAGACCCAACGCAGGTTCCCAGTTATACTATAAATTCTGTGGGTGAGCTTTAAGGAATCAATTCCCCTTACCATGCCTTCATTACAGATAAGAAAATGGGGTTTTTCAAAGCACCTTGGGATATAAGAATTAAACTGCCAGAAAGGAGGTAAATACTGTTGGTAATTAAAACCATGAATGAACAGTGGGAAAGGCAGTTCCTCAGTTTCTGGACCCGCCTGTGCATCCCTACCAGCTGTTCTGGCTATAGCTATACTGCTGGTGGGAGCATTTTCAGATACAAATTCCATATGCCAGTGTTGCCTAATTAGGGGACGTGTAATTTGGTGCTGTGCCCGTTGTAACCTGAGGTCAGCCAAGGTCTAAACTTCCAACAAATCTCATCAGCTCGTCATGTAATGGCTCCAGAAAAGGTGTTTGTAGCTGATGTCTCTGTCAGACATCAGCTCTGTCACATCATGAGAGGGCAAAACACAATATATGGAGGCAGACCTTAAGCTCAGATCTACCTAACTTACTTTATGGTCACTTGGCTTTTTGAGATGTGATTGATTATTGAGGTATAAGTCTTATCCTTTCTTAAGGTAATGGAGCAAAACTTTTACCTTCAAGCAGTGGTGTGTGCTTTTAGAGCCACAGGTCTCAGATTCCATGTTTAAAGCTGATGAAGTCAGCTTGTGAGCATGTAGGTAGATGTTGGTCTAAATAGAAAAAAAAAGTAGTTTTATGGAATCAGTGAATAAATATTAAAGATTTCATATGCAGAGTTTGCAAGATTGAGGGGTGTGGAGAGGCAGAAATCACTGGCAGACACTTAACGCTCAAGTGGTTTGCTGCTACGATATCATTATTTCCAGTTATGTCAGTGGAAATATGGTTGGGAATCATAGCAACATTACACTCCTGCTAGAATCAGAGCATGCTGTAGATGGAGAAGTTAATGTTTTAAAGAATAAATAATTTTGAAAACGTTATAAGTTTGAAAATAGAGGAAAAGGATTCTAGTTCTTTAGCATTATTCTGAAATGCCTAGCTGCTGATAAACACAGATCCTGCGTCCTTTTTTTTGTTAGAAATCTACCAGTTACACTGGAAGTGTATTAAAAAAAAATGAAGAGATAGAGTAGATCACATTAGTTGTGATCCCAGTTGTGAAGTTTGTTGTCACACAAATCCGACTGTGTAAATAAAGGCTGTAATCATTGCATGATGGTGGTACATCATAATAGGTCATTCTGTTTAGATATCTTGACTTAGCTGCATGTTTTCAGTAAGGCCTCCTACAGCAAATGCTGACCTGCCAGAGTAAGAGGCACAACACAGTCACAAATGAATCTTGAGAGATCATGGCAGCATCCATTTCTATCTTTACACTGACTTCCCCAGCTTTTCCTCACTCACTTTCCCTGTACGTAAAACAGAGTGAGTGTTTATCATTAGCAGCATGTCAACGAATATATGACAGGGAAGTCCAGAGGCTGTGATGGAGGCTGGGGTTGCCAGGGTGCTACACGGTGGGGACGTGCAGCCCACTCTTGTTCTGAAGGTACCTTTTCCATATCAAATGCCTTGAGCTCTGGGGATGGAAAAGGTAGCATCATGATGCTGTGGTGTCTGGTTTGGTGTCACGGCTTTGCAGAAAAGCAGTAACAAAGAACTTACTTAGGAAAGCAACTGTATAACAATTATATATATATTTGTCTGATGTGCTTGTGTTGCCTGTATTTCTTCCCTACAAATAAGAAGGCTGTACACAAGCACTGGAAAAGAGCAGGTTTTCTTCTTCTNACAAAGAACTTACTTAGGAAAGCACCTGTATAACAATTATATATATATTTGTCTGATGTGCTTGTGTTGCCTGTATTTCTTCCCTACAAATAAGAAGGCTGTACACAAGCACTGGAAAAGAGCAGGTTTTCTTCTTCTCCCCCACCCCCTTTCTGAGGTACAGTGTCAGGCTTTCTCTCTCCACCAAAAGGACCATGTGGTAAAGCGCTTGCTTTAGAGACACTGGCCTTTTCTTCTTGTGGAAAAAAGGAGCTCCTGTTTTATGGTGGCCTGGAGGCTGAAGAACCGCCTGCTGCCAGAGCTGCTACTCTAATGGTTTCAGCAATCAGCCTGGCTCCAGCTCAGAGGCAAAATGGTCAAGCCTCTCTGCTTACCCTCTGTTTACTCTGTAACCGGGAGCAGCTCCTCTCCCCCTCTCCCACCTCCCCTCGCTCCGGGCTTGCGCTCATAAACTCGAGCACAGCATCAGCACAAAAATCATTAGAAAGAACCGGCCATCTGCCTGCACAAAACGATGTGCTGAGTTTCTCTCTTGAAGAATGAGCCTTTGCTTCACTTTTCCTTCCAGCTGCTGGGAAAATGTCAAGATTAGATGAGTCACACGGCAGATCAGATCTGAGTTAAGAGTTTTTTTCACTTGTTGTTCAAGACTGTAGGAACAAGTTTAGTGCTGACCCTGATGTTTAATCAGAAAGAGGTTTTAATGTTTCAGCAGATTTTGGAGAATTAATTGCTGACATCTGGAACATCACAGAAACTGTTAATAAAACTTTTTTTAAAATTTTTTTAATGGTCTATAGCAAAACCAAACAACCCCCACCCCACCCCAAGACAGACTGACATTTTTGGCTACTTTGCTTACTTATTTGTATTTTCTTAACCTTTTTTTTTTTTTTTTTTCATCAGGCACTAAAGCACTTGAAAAGATATTTGACAAGATGAGCCTTATACGCCGTTTTCGGAAGTTACTGCGAGGCAGGCCTTAAGGAGTTGTTTATTTGTTTTTACCAGCAACTGTTACTCTGCTGTTGTGCCTGCTAAGCTTATAGAAAGAGTATAGCTGGCAGGCNTAACCTTTTTTTTTTTTTTTTGCCATCAGGCACTAAAGCACTTGAAAAGATATTTGACAAGATGAGCCTTATACGCCGTTTTCGGAAGTTACTGCGAGGCAGGCCTTAAGGAGTTGTTTATTTGTTTTTACCAGCAACTGTTACTCTGCTGTTGTGCCTGCTAAGCTTATAGAAAGAGTATAGCTGGCAGGCTGTCATGTCTTGGCAACAGACCATTGCACCAAGCTGCTGCTAAATCTGTCATGTTCGTTTTTGTACCGGATCCTGCTGAAAAATAGTTTCACATTAGGGCCAAATGTTCAAACACAAGTGAATGAACACTGATGCACTGACTCTTGTTCGCCCTTCTGTAAGCCAAATCTGATATCCACCATCTGATTCATGTCAAGACCTTCTGCTTGTTTATATACGGGTATTTTATTTCTTTGCAAGCCAGGGAGAATTGTGAAAAGTCATGGCTGCTTTGCGTAAGGGTCTTGGTCTCTACATTTATAATGAGAGACTAACGTGTAGGAATCGTGAAGGTGGAACTTGCAAGAAAATTTTAAAACTCGCTTTCCATTTCCATCCAGGGATTCTTGCTTAACAGTGACATGACTGGATTTTGAAATCTCCTCTCCAGCTACCAGAAATCAAAATCGAACCAGGCAGCTGTTTCTGAAATGTGCAGCACATTCTGTCCTTGGTCTTGACAATTTTCTTCTGTGAGTCAACTTAAAGTTATTCTATGTCTATCACTTGTTAAGTTGGGAAGTACCATGCTGGCAGACCTGAACTGCTCTACTGTGAGGAGTGGGAAATTTTTTTAAGTACCTGCCTGTATTATTTTTCATGTACACTGAAGGCCTTTCTATTTGCAAGGCCTCCTCAAAGTTAAATACAGTTCAATTCCCTGTTCAAGCTTCCATGCAGTACTTGAGGGCTAACTGTTGGTCATCTACACAGTATGGACAGGGTCCACTTATGCAGGTTGGGGTTTTAGCTGTTTTCTAACTTCAGGAGCATATGTTTCACATGCAAGGAAATGGCCCGAGAAGGCAGCAAGAAGGGGTCAAACTATAAAAGCTATACCAAATATGGAGAGTTATCAACTGCATAAAACCTGTTATTTCTGTCCACAGCACAAAACCCTGGCCCAACGAATCATACTGATGGATTTTAGAAAAATATTCTGGCTAGTTACAAAAATGAGACAAATTTTCTTGGTCTTTTTTTTTGTCTTCTTCTGTTGTAATGTTGAACGCCAGCATGGTCTAAATTGCCAAGGATGCAGTCAGTTCTGCATGCTACTACCTGTGTGTGCTAGGATTGGTAAAATGCTTTAAAAGAAATTCTGACAACCATATGAAGATGCTCCTGATTCACTGCTTGAGATGTGGTCAACTTCATAGGTCAGGTCTGCATGCCCTCTATCTTCTGTTCTTTTCCAACAAAATTATTCACAGTTTTGAAAGAACAAAATGTCCCATTTTTACTTGCCATCTTTTCATTTTGATCCATCTCTCTCCTTCTCTCAATGCCAATAAGAAAAAGTTAGGGCAAAAATCAGATCTTAAACAGAGCACTTGCCATTCAGAAGCTTAACACCGAAAATGCTTTTCTCATGAACACTGAGAAATTGAGAGGTTCACATTTTTAATGGATTTTTTTCAATGCAAATTTTTTTTCTTCCTGAAAGTTTCCCAAAACAAATTAGCTGTTTTCCAACTAGATCTTATGTTTATGTCATATTCAATCAAGACAGAGAGCAGAAACCATTTTTATCCCCTCCTCCTCATCCCCTCTAAAAGGGAGGATTAAGCAGGCAGGTGGCAGGTTTCCATACCAATTAGACGACTTTTTTCTCTGGTGTTTCTCATTTGGACACTTACGATTCAAATGTGTTTGTGTATATTTCCCTGCTTTCTTCTGTACCAGATTCTGTTGCAGTCAACCGTCCTGAATTTCTGTCCTGTTGCTTCTGTGCGTTAATGCTTGTGCCTCTGTTACGTCATGAATTCTGGACATTGGCTGGTTTAAGGCCCTGTTAACTTGGAAGAATTGACTGGAATTTACTGCCCTAGGTTAATCCCTCTGCTTTTCATCTTCCTTTTTGGATAATATGCATTACACCATGTGAAATACATGCCTGATGCAGTAACGGTTACGTTAACAACAGTGGGATCCTTCGTGGGGACACGACCAAGGATGTAATGTCCTTGTAGCTCCAGATATTTTGTTTCGGTAATTGTGCATATACTTTCTGCCTGCTGTTTTGATCCTGCTGTTGCTATTGTTTTCTGGAGACTCATGCTGCTGCGTCCTGCCTCCCTGCCCAGCCTAAATTCCATTGTACCCACCCCACGGGCCTTTTGTGTAATGCCAAGCTAGCAAAAATCCTGGCATCTGACTCTTTTGTTGCCCGAGGGAGGTATGTGGGAAAGGCAGCTCACCATGCTCACTCAGGACGGCGACTTGGCACACACCGCACAGCAGTTTCCACTAGACTTCTCTCGGGCTGAGAAACGATTTTGCTTCAGGTGCACATGCATCCACTTTCTGTGTTTGCAATTGAGTACTGTTTGTCAGAACAGCAAAGGAATGCAGCTGTTGTTAGGATTTTATACTATGGTTTTCACACTCCGGTGGCATGTCGTACTAATGCATTATTTTTATTACAGTAGTCCCTGCAGACCGTCCCCCACATCTGAATCCCATTGTTCTCACAATATAAAAAGGCATAGTCAGAAACAGAGAGCATCACAGAAAGACTTATAGCAATTTACAGTGACTAAAGGAGGATTTAGGAGGACCTTAGGTTCGAAGTCTCTGAGAACCATTGAGACCACCCCATTTTCAAGTACCACCCTACTCCTGAAAGGACCAGGACCAGACAGAAGTCACAAAGGGTCGTCTAAAATAAACAGAAACCACCCCACGCCTAACCCAAAGCTCCTCCACAGGCTCAGATGTACCCTGAATAAAGAGGCAAGAGAAAGCCAGGCAAAGTTCTTTAGTGATTCAAAAATGGGCACCTTAAGTAGATCCCCGTGTTAGTCCCAGCTCAACCACAGCTCATTACGGCAGAAGGTACGGGGGTCCGGTGGCACTCACCTCCTCATCCCAGAGGAGGGCTTTGAACCCAGAGCAGGCAACTCCTGAGATAATCCCCAGCCAGGTTTTGGGTGTAATACCTGGTACAGCCCTCCATGGCAGCCAGGGACACATTTGTTTTCAGGGCGGGTGCTCTAATATAGTAGCATGAGAGGAGAGGTAGGGTTTGCTTCCTATTTCAGGGGCTACAAATACATTTGTCGTAAGCCAAACAATGGACAAAACCAGAATTAAGCTAGAGAGAAAAGACTGCAACTTCAGCCACAACCCTCCAGGCTAGGAGGGGTCTCTGCTTAGAGATGACAGAAAGCTGTAAATACCATAGACAGACAAAATGTGATATATTTTGAGATGAGTGTTGCTTTCATTGCAAAGGAAGAAAAAAAAGTTCTTCATGCCCCCACTGTATGTCAGAGGCAGACAAGCATTTGGGTTGGATGCAGGTAGGAACAGCCAGAAAGAAGAGCAAAATAGCTGTGCAGGAATAGGGGATTGGAAAGGAAAAGGTCATTGGTTCTGGTCGCAGACAGATATGCTGTGAGTCAGTATGCATCCGTGCTGAAGAGGTTTCCTTCTCAAGCTGCTTGTTATCACTTCTCCTCCTCCTCAAAGGTTCCAATCCTTTCTGGGTTGCTGGGATAGCTTTTAGTGCAATTGTGCCCAAAGCCATTTCATTCAAAATGAGATGGGCTGGCAAACAGCTTCATCTAGGGCTGTTCAAGCCAACCTCGTTTGCTTTTACTGAAACAGGTTGGGGGATGCTTGCGTGAGGAACAGAGATGGCAAATCAAAAAGGGTGGTAGTTTCTGGCACACTCAAAACCCATAAATTTCAAATGTCTTCACTGTGAATGTTTTGTGTTACTCTCCTCATGGCTATTAATATCAATGGCATTTTTCTGTTTGATGGTTTCTCTTCCTGACTCACACAGAAGACGACAGGCCACACAGGATGGCTTCAGTCTGAGATTTTGCTATTTCATTGCCTTCTTTCCTGTACTTCTGGTTTTTTTCTCGTTTTTATTTTTCATTTTTATCAGGCGATTAAAGGGTGATTATTCTATTCAAGAGAATGGGTACTAAATAACCAAAGTCTTGTCATAAGTGCAGGACTGGGTCATTCAGATACCAGCTGCTATGCTGGTAGTCTTGGTTCCTGCCTTTCTGACCCATACCTCTGTTAGTAAATCTTTGTGGTGCTCTGAGTCCTTCCATTTTCCACTTGGGATGTTGTCAGGCTCTTGTCAAACAGAGAAATAGAGTCCTATTTCCACTCTTTGATTTAGAGAGATTAACAACAAGGCATAGCCCTATTCAGAGTTCTTTTTCTTTCCCATCTGTGGATTTTAAGAGCCTTGAGACAGCCACCTGGTCTGACCAATATGAAACCAAGTCTGTTGCATAGCTGGCAGGCAGAAGTCAGTTCCCTTGACTTTGGAATAATAGTCTTGTTTTGGTTTTCTGTTATGTTACTTTTTGCATAAGTTTCTCTCAAGTCACTATTTACTGCTGGACTATGTTGTCCATTAAGTCCTGATAGTGGGAGGACTGGAGCTTGGAGCCTGCTGACAAGATCCACAGCTCAGGAACATTCTGTTGGCATCAGGGATACTTAAGCTTCGCCAAAACGAAACGCAAGGAGACTCTATCTGAGATAAGTCACACACTGTGTTTTGGATTTGATTCCTTCCATCTGTTTGCCATAACTATCCACTCCTGGTCCAGGAAAAAGCTTTTCTGGAGCATGTAATCTTTCTCTACTCTCCTAGTCAAATGCTTAGATTCACCATGCAATCTCTGTGCTGTTCATCAGTCAGTGCAGCAGCAGTTGCTAAGGCTAAGTGATGAGGTCACTACTGAGGAAAGCATGGTAACATATTCCAAAACAAATCAAAGATGTTAAGATGTATAAAATGCTCACATATGCCTGTGTTGAGACTTGCGGATGTTGAGTTTTTACGTGGTTTTTTTTTTCCTTTTTGTCTTTGATGATTATTTTTTTTAAAGTGTTCTTTTTCTTTACATGAAAGATCTCAGTTTAAAGGAAAGGGGTATTGCATAACATCTTCATCTTTCAATGCCAATTTGGGCCCTAGTTGGGACCTTTTTCTTTTTTTCCCCCAAGCCAGAGATGCTATTTCATCTTTTGGTGTTTCACATGAAGTTACTGACTTCACCATTTTTTTTTCAGGTATCCGCATGTGCTATTCTTGCAAGAGCAGCAAAAAGTTTAAAATACTGACTGAGCAGAGGTCAGATCTACAGAACACAATATGGATGTGGCTGGAGTGGAACCAAGATTTGTATTACTGAACGTAAAAAAAATCATCCAAGTGATAAGAATTTAAGAGGAGCTTGAAGGAGTAAATTAGAGCCTTGTATGCAATGACTACTCAGCTAAATAAAAAGGTTTTTTCATCTATTTCACCATGATGTTAGTTCAAGTTGTTCAACAAAATTGAAACGTTTTAATAAAATCTGTCAAAGAAAAATATATGGAAGTCTATTTTTGTGCTACAAGATACCTTCTTATCAGCACTACTTAAGGGCAGTTGACAGTGGAATGATAATATTGAGGAAAAAGCCTAGCAACAACATAGGAAATTGCATGGGTTGATCCTGATCTCATCGGTGTAATTTTGTGCCAATTTCAGATCTGGGTCTCTGCCAGGAGCTGAAGGTCTGTATATGATCTAGGTCCCATACCCTACCTGAAGATTCAAAGTGCTCTGAAGGGCAGAGATTGCTCCTTAAATTCTAGAACAACCTATTCCCTGGCAGAATCCAGGGGAACAGAGTTGTAGGGTCTGTTTATTTTTGTTTTATTCTAAGGCATAGTAATTACTTGGCTTCCTTTTACAAGACACCTGCATACATTGTGCTGCCTTGCTGATCCAAGGCTGGGCTCTCTAATGTGGCTGTTCTTGCCTGCTTATATTTCCATTTCCCTGGGCATGTGTGTACGTTGTTATTTTTTTTCTCTGTTGATTGTTTTTCCACTAGTTTCTCTGCTTTTGCTTTTCCAGAGCTGAATACCCAAAGTTTACATAGTCTAGAAGAATAGACTTCTAAGTTAGAGCTTACTTTATAATAGCTTGCTGTCTTATATTTCTTTTTTTTCCCCCTCCGTATTTGGCAATGCCTCAAAGCCCATGTGCCAAACTTTGTATAAATAGGAGTAGTCATGATTGTGCCCTAAGCAGCTTACAGCTTAATTAAAGACAGGAAAACAAGAACTAATTGTAAAACAATAGGAAAGAGACTGAGGGCAACAGTAAAAATGTCATGTATTTAAATAGGCTCAGTGTGCACAGTTTGTACACAGCTCCAAATCAGAAGTCCAATGGGTTTGACGTATGCTTTCCATGAAATCAAGTGGCTCCTCAACATTTTCTCTGTCTTCCCTTCTCCCCTTTGTCACTCATGGAGAAGCTTTTCTCCTGTTTGCCTGCACAATGCTCTGTCCCTCCTTCTGTGCTCTGT
Organism: Steatornis caripensis; assembly: GCA_013398225.1. Lineage (NCBI taxonomy): Eukaryota > Metazoa > Chordata > Aves > Caprimulgiformes > Steatornithidae > Steatornis > Steatornis caripensis. The sequence goes on from VZSC01000695.1 coordinate 46,417, forward strand.
AACTGTTCTCCCACCTAGAAATGTTAGGGTCTACATGGCACTGCTGTCCAGATAGTATGCATGCAGATCAGAGTGCACAGAGGAACTATCCTAGCTGCGGTCAGGAGGGAATTTCCTGAGGTACTGACCCCTCTGCAAGTCTGTTTTTTCAAGCAAAGAGTATTCTCAGCTCGTATATTCCCTGGTACCCAGCTCAAGCTACCTGCACCGAGACATGCCATTGTTTACTGACTGGAGAAGTGAAGCCTGAGAGCCCCATTACCCTGCTGTTAAACCATCTTTCCCTTTGAGCTCCAGGGTGGCACTGGGCCATCTTCTCTCCCCACATGAATTCACCAGTGATTTCTGTTCTGTAGGGTTCTGAGGCTGATGCAAAGCTGTGCCACACACCAGTTTGATCATCAAGTCAGCTACTTCCACATCCAGACACATACCTAAGGCTGGTGTACCAGCCCCGGAGGGCAGCCTGGAATGTGGGGGGTTTGTGCTTGCTGCAGCAAAGAGAAAACACCGAACACACTGAGCAGACTGAAGGTCCAGCCCCCTTGGTATTTATTCTCTGCGCAGCTGCAGCACAACTTATTTCAAAGAACCCATGTGCATGTTTTACATGGATGATCTTACTGTGAGTGTCTGGTAACCTTTCATGTAATGATTGTCTCATGAAAGAGGCAATTGCTGTTATTTATCCTTTGCAGATGAGTAGGTAGGAACTTTAGTGCTGAAGATGTCCTAGCAGTGCATTTCTGCAGCGCGCATGGCCATACTGTAACAGCTTAGCAGTCTTTTAACAAGTTAAGACATTACGACTTAGCGTGACTCGTCTGCTGACGTCCTACTACCTCTATCTTAATCTGTCCACGTAGAGGTATAAACAGAAGGTGTCACTATTTCTGCAAGATATTTGTGCCTGCATGAGGACTACTGGGGAGTAGGGGAAGAAGAGAGAGGAGGGCAAGATGGAAGCAATACTGTTTGGAGGAGGAAAATAATTAGAAAGGCTATGTGAGACGCTCTCCATTTTTGTCGATGGTGCAAATCCCTAAGGTAGTGCTTGACTCGGTACTCAGACTGCTCTTCACAAATGTTGGTTTCACAACAGCCTTCCAGGCAAGGAAGTCCCCTCTCATCCATAAAGGATTCTCCAGCTGAGGGTCACTGGAGAGCGACACGCGCTCTGTGCACTCCCTTTGCTGGGGCGAACACGTCAGCCTGCGCTGCTGCCAGCTCCGGGACAAGAACAATAGAGGCATCCAGGCTGGGATGCCTGTAGGGTGGTTAGCTGGCTAATACGAGACCATTGGGCTGGGCTTTGCCTTCGCATTATCTCTTGAAAGAACAATGCACTGAATTTAGGGAGGGAAAGATGAAGACGATGACAACTAAATTTTAAAAATTTTCCAGTTTAAAGAAGGGCCTATATATCTCAGCAGCAGTTTTCCTTCCAAGGAAATTTATATTTGATCGCTTCTCTGACCTCTTTTTTAATTAGTTTCAGATACACATTGTGTCTTCAGTAGTCCTTTGCCTGAGGTCATGATGGTCTTTGAGACTGATTTCAAACGCGGCCTGTTTTCCATTGTCATGTGGTACTTTCCCTCTAAATGCCCCTCCTTTCTTTCTTAACTAAAACAAGCTTATGTATTTTGATATATATGAGAAATAGTTCCCCTATGAAGAATAGGGGCCTGAGCTATTTTACAGATTGTAATAGAGAAAAAGAAATGCTGAAGGAAAATAATTTTTTATTACTGTCCCTAAAAGTGTGTTCATCTTCACCATTTTAAGAGCTAGACTAAATGCCATAGTCTTGGTTTCAGTAATAACTGCAAATTATGCACAGGTCCTTGCACAGATTCTTTTACTTACAATGGCAATCAAAATGTTTCTATTTCTTGCCTCTGCTTAGCAACCACGTTTGACCGTTCTAGCATATTGTTCCCCTTTCTCATATGCTGCAGCATATGAGAATGTCTGTCACTGAAGTCTTAGAGAATAACCTACTGAATTTAAATGTCTCCTCAGTTCTCTGTGAAACATAATTACCTAAAATTTCTAATTAAAAAATCTTTAAAATATCTTTAATAAAATATCTCAGTAATGTCTTATTGATAGTAAGAAAGTGTGAGATTTTAGAAGATGATTGGGTTGTTCTGTGCAAGTGTAAAAAGTGTCTATAGCGTCATTGTAAACGCTGACAAAATAGGGGTGAGTTCTGACAGTGATGGAGCCATGGCAAGGTCCAACTTTTTGGCCTGGTCCTTCACAAACAGAATCTGTCTTATGTTCAGTGGAAGCTTTGATCTTGCACTATGTGAAGGTGTTTGTACTTGTCATGAACAATGTAAATATAATTCAAATTAAAGTAAAACTTATAAAGGCTGAAGTTGGCAATTTGTTTCTTTTCATAAGGGAACCATCATGTCTTCTATTTCTTTTATATCCAATGTAGGAAATGAGTCACAACACTAATATAACATGAAGTAAAAAACTAAGGAAGATTCTGGAAATAAGAAACATAAGCACATATTTTTTATTTGCATCCTCTTGAAACAATGCCTCCAGTCTTGCTTAGCGCCTTGTTTAAAAATTTTAAGTTGCTAGATGATTCCTCTCAGAATAACCTTTCCTAGCCAGTTCTAGGATTGTGCCATGTGAATCTGAATTTAGTTGCTTCTGTTGCAGTATGCTTGATGTTTCAAAGAGAAGCAGAGAAGAAAATCTTGCATTACAGGAGGGGACATATTGCCTAGCAGGCTGATGGATCTCAACATACATAGAAAAATACTTCAGGGAAAAAAAAAAAAGAACACATCTATTTCAGTGCAGTGTTTGTCAGTCTATATTTACACAAGTACTTTCTGTGCCTTTAGTATTATTGGTAAAGTTGATGAGGACTTTCAACCCCACAATTGTCCAGGTAGAATGCGACTTTGAAGCAGTTACTGCTGCAGGGAAACGAACAGGCCTTGCTTCCCTTTACATGATGACACATAAATTTTCACTATGGTTAATATAGGTGTGTATTTTGTAGTGAGACCAAGGCAAGCAATACCAATGTATATTTTCTATATGGTTCAGATATTGTAGTGTCAGTTCTTATAATCATAGGTGTGGTGAATAATGATAACCCTGGCACAGAAAGGAGTGAACGAAACTGAGCAGATGCAGGTTACTGTAGGCAGCTCAGCACATTAAGTTCATTTTGTCACAAGGTTCATAGCACCGTATTTTCTTACATGCGTTCACTCTACTGCAGCTCAAAAAGCCTTACTTTGCCATTACATTGCTCCCAATTTGCAGCAGACTTTACTGAAAACCTGCCTTTGGGTATACTTGAAGCACTTTCCTGGACAACTATGCTTTATTGATCTGCCTTCCATTTTACCACAGGGGAGTTGCTTGAACAATTACATTGCAACACAGAGAACTTTCAAAGCAGGGTGTAGGATACCTTTAGTATTAACAGTCTTTAAGAGAGTGGAAAAGACAGATGGTGGATAATAGGAAAGCCAATATGATGATAACAAGGTGGTTTTGCTAAGATTGCATGGTGTGCATATTGTTTTGGGACATACACGCCACTTACATGACCCTGTCTAAGAGGTTATTACTTATGATGTCCATAGCCCACTTACATACAAGCTTCGTATATGATCATAAAGTATGTATTCAGACCATCAAAGATAAACTGCACAAATACTTGTATAACCATCTACGGTCCTTGTTGATGGAACCGTCTATCTTGTTTATCAGTTTTCCTAGGCATAGGACTTGTAATTGAAAATATAGCTGAAAGTTTCTTTACTATTGCTAAGGCTAGATTTTTACAGAGAATCATTAGTTCATGCATGTGATTTAGGTAGCAGAATATAGTACCAAACTGAATGATTAGAGGCAATCACTGTCTGACAGAAAAGTCTGAACAGTAAAAGATGTATTGACTTTCAGGATTGCTAAACATCATGCCAGTGGTGTTCATTAATTCTTGCATAACTGAAGCAATTTCTATCATCAAGACAAAAAAAAAAAAAGTTTTTTTCACATATTCTTTTTTTCCAGAATGGATCTTTCAAGCCCCAAACTTATTTTTGACACCTGACAGGTTTATTGCCTCATCATTAAGATCCTAAAGAAAAAAAAAGAAGTGTAACAATCCCAAAGCACATTATCAAAAGTACAAAATGTTGCAGGTATAAAGGCATTTACAATTCTCTTCTTTAGTCTAAGTAAAACACTGCACTATGTAGATACATTGAAAGTTCCCATGTTAAAAACATGGTATGAATGTTGGACTGGCTTCTTGAATGTTGAAAGCTGCTTTCTTGCAANTCAAAAGTACAAAATGTTGCATGGTATAAAGGCATTTACAATTCTCTTCTTTAGTCTAAGTAAAACACTGCACTATGTAGATACATTGAAAGTTCCCATGTTAAAAACATGGTATGAATGTTGGACTGGCTTCTTGAATGTTGAAAGCTGCTTTCTTGCAAGATATTTAATTATCTGAGTAATTCCAGTGACCAAAGTCATGGATACAAATGAAACCTCTAAGGTGATTATGTTGACATACAGAGAACAAACTATGATGTAATCCCAAATACATAAGAAAGTACAGCTCCATTGCAGAAAACTTGCAGTAAAATATTTCCAAAGGTAGCCAAATATCCATCAGTATACATTTGAATTAATTGTAAGAACATTTTAATTATTAGAATGAATTTTTCTTTGTTTTGGGTACTAAAGTTTTATTTGAGGACTTTGACATTTTTGTGGCTATCAATTGTGTTTTTTCCTTATTAAATTTTATAGCACTGTTCCATAGGAGTATATCATTAAACTGTTGAAAAATTGAACCATTCAAAAATTTGAAATAAAGCTAAAAGACACAATAACCTACTGCCCCTGAAACTTTCCTCCACACCACTGCGATTTTTTTGCTGTAGTTACCTTAGCCCAAGAACTGATTTACTTTCAAAAGCTATATTGAAAATGTTATTTATATTTGCATTCAGAAATAAATTTTCTTGAAATCCTGGTGCCTGATATTTGATGACGTTTTGAGGTACTGAAGTAAAGTGCTAAACTATTTCGGTTTTTCATCAGGATGCAAAAGAACCCTGTCTATGTTTGAAAAATGAACTGCTTAATCTGTGCTTGCCTTGACTAGCATAGCATTTAGACTATTATTTATGTATTCTTCTATGCTCTTTTTTATTTCTGCGTTTCTTTCCAACTACATGAACACTGGTGTGCAGAGCTGACATCTGGATTAAAAAAAAAGCTTTGCAGGCCAATATATCATCTCATAAACCTTTACTCCCGTTACTAATATGATTAAGATTTTCATTTTTGCAAAACTAAAAAAATAAGGCTCACTCATAGAACACAGATTAAGTTTCCTGAAAGGACATCTAGACATGAAAAACTAAAAACAAGAGAGTATACACAAAGAGTATTTTAAAACATATAGATGTCAACAAAATGTTGGCAGTAAATAAATGAATGCAGAAACCACATACATCTCATTCTTCTCTATTCTGAAATGAAATCCACTTCTATGAAAATATTCACTAAAGAGAATCTGAGATAAAATTCTCAGAAAATCTACTCTGGTATTCGTATGAAAACATACTAATTTCAGTTTCCTCATTCTTTAATTCTACTTTTGACATGACTGAAGTGAACTCAAGCATACTTTCTGCTCATTGTTTGATATTTGAGGCTCATGTCAGCTCTCAACTTGCTGCTGCCAAAGGGACTGCAACTACTGAGAGAGACCTGAATTGTTTGCTATGGAAAATGACACCTGAAGTGACGTGTCAGGACTGAAATAGTGCAAAGAGCTTATCTACAAGTTTTTTAATCTATTTTAAATAGCATTAGAGACCCATATTACTCTCCATTTTAACAGGTAGCAAAATGTAGTGTGATGTGTCTAAATAACATCTCATTTGGGTAATTAGGGTCGAAGTAGAGATAGACAATAGAGAAGTCTGGCTCAGTAATTAGTCTCAATTGTTTCTGGTGATGAAAAGATGGATGAAGAGAGAGGACAATACAAGTGACAATATTTGTTTAAAGCAGTCAAGAAGTTGAGCAATTACCAAGTGTTGTAATTTTAAACCGAACAATTAAACTGAACTATGCTCATCCTTTCTAACTGATGTGAATTTTTCTGACTGGACAGTGGAGAAAAAGCAAATCCCTGGATTAGGACAGAGTTTTTGTATAATACTTTTTCTCAGCTTTTTCAGAAGAAAAAAGACAGCAGAATAAATACTTCATTTTTTGCAAGTCTGGAATTTTTTGAAATGGGGACCAGTTCACTTCATAATACACTTGTACAACTTATAGCTTGACAAAGCAAGTGATAATTATACGGACATGCAAATCAGAATTAAGATTTAAAATTCCAATCCCACAAGTGCCTGTCTCAGATTTTACTATTGATTTAGAATTGATAGCTTACATTTAATTTAATGAATTTAATAATAACCTAGATTCTGTTTCAGGATTTAATTAAATTTATTTAATATATCCAAAATGTAGTTTGTCTTGCATAGGATTTTTAAAAGGTAAATACTTCATTTGACAGGGTGGTTTATTAGTCAATTAAAACCTTAAACGCCAGTTTACAAAAAGTTCATGACTAAATACAAGATTGCAGAATCATGACCTATACATTGTAACCACATATATCAATAAACAAAAAGAAAACAAAAAAATAGGATTCTAATACCACTGGGGCAATAGTGAGATAACTACCTCTTTCTGAGCTATACTGTGGTGTGCTCATATGGATTATAGACTAAACCCTTTGTTATCAGATTTATATCTCTTTTAAGTTAGTGCTGCATCCTGGATAGTTTATTTTTAGTTCAATGATATATGTGCTTTTTATTTTCAAAATATGTTTAACAAAATTTGCAGGTAAGAGATTTTTCATGCATTTGCTAACGCTGTCATGAAAGATCTTTTCTTAGGAACTAGTAATTGGAGTTGCTCAGTATTTTTCAGACACAATTCTTTTTCCTTCTGTTTCACTGTACGTTCTTTTAGCACATTTCATATCAGTTTGAGAATGCCTACTTGTACAATTATATGTATTATATAGAACTAGTTGTGTAGAAATTTTATTTTATAATATCTAGAAATAAAATAAGATTTGGTGGATGATATAAAATCCATTAAAGCCAAGGAACTTTTTCTCATTAGCCTCTGATTAGCCTTTGGATTAAAATCTTAATAATTTTTTAAAAATATTAAAATAGATGCTTAGGAAGTTCTTCAAGCACCTACAAAATTTAAAGTTGTGTTGTCAAAAATAAGAAAGTGCAAACATATATGAAGGATAATTTTTTTCAGTAACTTTTATGGTTAGGTGAATTGGTTTGGCGATTTATTAGCCAGTTTTATTACTTTTTATAATATTTCTTGGAAAAGAAAGATTTATTTGATATTTTTCAGTGGTATTGGAATTATGGAAAACATACAAGTAAAAAGTGAGACAAATTGACAGTAATAGACTGTCTTAGTCAATAGACTAAGAGTTTGTGTCACATTCAAAAGCAAAAGCAGTATAAATCTTACTTCTCAAAAAAATTGATCTGTTCACAGAGATTTAGTAAAAATTTTTTCAACTTTTTCTGCTTATGTTGGGGTCTGATGCCTTCTGTTCCCAAAGTAGGTAATAGGTCATTTCACTGTAGTAAACTGGACAACCGCAGAGGAAAACTGTTCATTCATGTACAGAAAGGACTTACCATCTTTCTAAAAATAAATATTAAAAATTAAAACTATTTATAATCTTATCTATTTGTTTTCCAGGGCAGAGAATAATGGGGAACTCAATAAAATGCATGCAGACTGACATTAAAAACATCTCATATTGAGAAACTACTTTCTCTGTTCTCTTGGCTTTTTCTATCTGAAAGTAACCAACTGTCCTCAAAACAGCTCTTCCCTTGTCTCATCTTACTACCAAGGTTTATTACAGAGATAAGGCAGAGGACTAGGCACAAAAAAATCTGACTTTTGTTCCCAGTTCAATCACATATTATTATATGACCTTGAACAACTCATTTATCTCAACTTCAAAGGCACTAGGGAGGATAAAACTAATCACTGTGGTGCCCTCATGCTATAATGGAAGGGTCATTCTATGCCACTAACTACATTTAGTAGCATACTATTTTTTTGGGGGAAAAAGCAGACTAGAAGTATGCTGACATACATAAATATGTTAGCCATTCCCTAATTTGTCCTGCCTTTGTCATCTATAAAGTTGCCACCCAAAGCACAGCAACTAAGTTGATTTATAAAATATTTTCAATTAACATTGTTACTAGATTTTAGTGATCTAGGAGAATGACCTCTTCCTGGACATCCTGATTGAGGAGGCTCTCAGATATTATAAAAAAATAGAAGTCACTTTTTCCATAAGAATGTGCCTGTTTTTCATCCGTTTGTTCTGCGTGTTCTTTACCTAGCTGTGTCACAGTGCAAGATCCAGCTACTACTCTCAGAATGAAATACTATTCTCATAATATCGCTTCTTTTTTTCATTGGCAGCTTTCCTCAAACACATAGCAGAGAAAGTACACCTTTATCTAAACCATACTTGGATCCTACAAAAGCAAGACCTTATTATGTAAGACATCTGTGTAGCTGTTTCTCTAATACAGCCTTTTAGTGCAAAAATAAAAACATAAAGGTATTTTCAAAGTATCTTGAAGAAAATCTCTATTAAACCGAGATCTGTTCTGGAAAAAGAACAAATTGCAGGGTAATCTGTGGCTATGCTGGGTAATGATGCTAATAGGAAAAAAAGGAACAATAACCTAGCAGGGTACTAAAATGCGCAATGAAGTCACTTTGCATCAGCTGATCCATGTGGTAACCAGGTGTGGATGAACGTATCTCATGCCAATACAGAGTACTGTACTATAGATAACCATTCCTTCCATGCCCAGTTAAGCAAAATCCAGTTGTATCAGCTACTGACTAAGGCTAGTCACACAGCCATTAATGGCAACCGTGATAACACAAAAACTTGCTGACAGAGCTCCTTCTAGACTCTGATCTCCTTCTACTCTTGTAAATCTGGATTAATCCCTCTGAGGTCAAGTGAAGTTTAGTGGAATTTCTTTCCAGCTAGTGTAACTTTTTTAGCTGAGAGGAAAATTAATCCTTTTCTTTTTTCTGTTGAGTACCATCTCTGACCTACCTAAATTAAGCAACTTCCTAAAAGAGACATTTAGTTCAACGCTTTCAGTGTTAAGAACTCCTGAATTTCTGTGGTCTGCATTTTGCAAGAAAGACTTGCTAAATCAAGGACCCCATGACCTCAGAATCTCTAAAGCTGTATTTATGAAATCTGCAGCTTTTTATGGTTTATACTGAATAGAATGGGAGGCAGAAATGTGTTCTGTGGTAGGCCACAAGTGAGGTGTCATGGAGGGAGAGGGGAGCAGAAACCGAGCCAGTAATTACTGTTCTCTGGGATTTCTTCCGAAATGTATCAACAGAGCCTTCTGAGTGCTCTTACTTGACTTCAAATACTTTGTAAAAAGCCGAGCAGTCCATTGGCATGGATGTTTGTTCACTGACTTTGATTATCAACACGTCCTTCATGAGTGCAAACCCACCACCCATCTCTATGCTATACCCAGCTGAGAAACCAGATGTTAACAGAGGTGAAATACAGTTTTCATTTCCTTTTCTGGAGACCTGGAACAAAAGGGGGCATTAAGGAGAGACCTGTGATTGTGGAGGTCCCGGATGGCCACCTTTGGCAGAGTCATGGAGTGACTACACTGCACGCACTGTAGTGCAATCGCCACGAGAGAAATTACTTTCAGACAGAAGATGACACAGATACTCCTTTGCTGATCAGCGTGAGAGGAATTTTAGAGCTCAGGGAGCAGAAGTCTGTGTGCCAGTGCTAACAGGGTTATTTTATGCTCCCCTGCCTCTATATTGATTTTGCTGACTCAGACCATCTCAGATTCTGTTGATCTTTTCCATTGAAAAGGCATGACTGATTTTTTAATACTCTGATGAAATTGTGCAAAAGTATACCAAAACTACCTGATTGATTAGATGGCTTATTGTCTGAGACATTACATTTTGGCGAGGATGCCTGTCTCGGTCTCTGTCAAAAGAGAGATCAGTTGCTTCCTGACTCTTGCTGCTTGTCTCCGCCCGGTCTGTCAAATGTGTTGCTAGCACAAAATTGTTTGCTCTTACTTAATTGAGGCTTCTTGTTTTTCAGAACTGATATTTCAGGCATTTTTTGTGAACATAATTACAAAGCTCTTTGGTGAATGAGATGAGCACTAACAAGCTCCTAAAATTCACATGTTATGGCAGGTTTCACAATGTCGTCTCTTGACAGTAATTTTGTTTTCCTAGATTTTTCATCTAGGAAAAGACTTTCTTTGGAAAATTTGGTTTAGATTTGTGAGTTTAAAATTATTTTGAAAAATTAAAACTGGACTGGTATATGCATTGATCAGAGGTGCAAAATGCTATTTTAACTCTGTTGTTAAAGCTTTAACATACTGAATATAATGGGGGTCCAAGCTGTTAAATGTTGTATTTAAATGTATGAGTTTACAAAACAAAGTTATAAATATTCAGCAAAGTTCTACAGCAATGCTAATTGTTAAAAACTTTACTATATTGTAACATCTAAAGATTATGTACAAGATCACTAAGAATCTCACTCAAAGAAAGTGTACCGAAGAGAAACTGTCTTTCTGCTTTAGAAAGGACCTGGAAAGGGATCCAATATAGTGTTTTACTATGTTTAGCTTCTAGAAATAAAAATCAAAAGAAATTACAGAAGTTAATTTTCTGAAGAGATGTCAGTATTCGACAGATGTCAATATTACACCACCTTGATCAAGTTATAGCTTCACAGTTCTTTGATTCAGTGTTTTCTTTAAACCTTTTTCCCTCATTGCTTAGAACTCCTGTCTCTGATACTAATCTAATGCTTGCATGCATGAAGAGTTCTTAATGTTTGTTTTAATTCCTTATAGGACACAACATTTCTAAAAGTCTATGTTGCTCCTTCAGTGCTCCATAGGGCTATAGTCCTAACTTTTCAGGAAATGAAACATGGTAAAAAAAGATTTAAAGAAATGCAGTTACCTTTTAAGTTTAGTAGGGGATATGTTAACACCAGCATATGACTACGGCATGAACCCAGTAACCCCACGTTTTGTGTGTTTCTAGGCATCAGCTTTAATGGTCTGTTGTGATAAATGAGAGATATTAAAATCTTACCATTAGTACTCCCACCTGCCTGCACAGACATTTGCAGTCAACAGAGGGCTAAAAGTCACAGGTCAGGCCTAGGAGAGGTAGAAAACGTGCTGTTCTGCTAAGCAGACTCAATGTAGGGAATGATCCGCTCTGGGGACTGGCGGCCACGGCTGATTTTCTGCTGTTGTTGTTGTTCCTGGCCCAGCATAGGTTTATGCACAAATCAAAGCATTCAGAATGAATTATTCTCCCTTCTTCATGTCAAAATAAATGTGCACATGATCCACTAGAGAGTTTCTTAAGTCGCATATACTTTCCTGTGTTGTTTTACCGGGTATATTTACTAGAGAAAGAGACTATTTTTGTTTCATCAGACCTTTCCAGGCAAGCTGTTAAATCTAAGGGAAGGATTTCCAGCAAACTGGTTACTTACCAATGTGCTGAAGTTCCTGTTACTGCAAAATACATTTTAGCATCTGGGTACTGCCACTGACAAGCATGTGCTGCTGCCTTTAGGGATCAGCTCGGCTGTTGGCTCTGGTAACTGGAGCATATCAAAAGTAAGGACCGAAAAACGAGCACTGTCAGCAAGGGCAGTGGCAGAATTATTGACAAGTGATGCTGCAGAAAAGGCAAGTGTGCATTTTGTTTTTTAGTTCCCCGAATGAAGCTTTTCCTCCAAATCCAGTCTGTTTATTTAATCTGTTGAAGTCCAGAAGTAGCTTATATTGTAAGCATGAAGAAGATCCCAGTTCCTCTTTCTCAACACCTTGATGCAAAGATGAAGAAAGTGGAGGTAAATTAAGGTTGCTTTAAGCCACTTTTACATACTTTGTCGTGGGATCGGGCTCAGTCTCAACTAACTCCCAGCGTAAGTGTCACCAGAGTGGGACTTCCTGTGACATATCTAATGCTTTCTGCATTTCTCTGCCCCTCTTTCTCATTAACCTCTAATGGCTGAAAATGAGGGAACAGTACAACTTTCTCTGGTTACACTGCTGTTACACCCTTCCTGTGAGAGCTGGGGAAGGCTGCTGAGACATCTCTTTCTATTAGTTATATCTTTCTCAGACAGTCCAGGGAGCCGATTGCATCCTTTTAACGTCTCTTTAGTCTTGTGGGATGGCATGTAGAAGCCCTAGAATAACTTGGAATAGAGCTGAAGAGCCGGAAGCCACAAGAATAATTACCGACTGAATTTTTGGTTGTGCCTTCAAAGATCCCACCTCTATTTCAAAGTATCCTTTGTGAAAGAGGGACAGGAAAGGCTTGTTATACGTTCTTTAATCGTGTTCAAATGTTTAGATTAGCATAAACACAGAACTGTGATATTGGTGACATGTCTGCTCTTCTAAACTTACGCACAAACTGGTTCCTGCTTTTGTGTGAAGCAGCCAGGCATTTTTAGCACCGGCCTTCTGCTGGTTGTGAAACTTGGAGGGAAGCAGCCGCAGCCACTGCCTCACATAAACTTGCGCCCTGTACAATGGACTGGTGCCACTGCCGTGTTTGTAGTAGCGAGATTTCCTTTCTGACCTACTTTTCTGCTGTATGTGTTGGGCCAGGCCCTCTGGAGCATTAGATCATTTTATATCATTCCCATGCCACAAAACTGCTGTGACACTGCCTTGGGCAGCCAAGGAAGGATCCTGTCAGCCTAGAGGGATCCACAAACAACTTATAACTACTTAACAACTCTGTTGCCTTTTTTTCTCTCTGTAGCCAGCACAGCAGATGTACTTAGTGTGCTCTAAACCAGACAACAGCTCCTGAGGTGTATAGTCATTCTTTAGGCTGCTTCACGTGGGGCAATGATCTAGCACACAAGACTAGGAATATGAGTGTGGTACTCACAGATACATAGACCTATGCTGACCACATCTTGGCCATAATTGCACTGGATAAATACATACGTAGGGGAGTAATACTTGCAGAGACAGCTTGGGCAGGTATTGAAGGAATAACCTAAGAGACTATGAAACAAAATGAAATTTCATAAACTTTTAAATAATTGTAGAATATGAAATGTGCAATTACACAAAAGTCTTTATGAGAGCTGTATACAACCCTGTTAAAAACATGATCTGTGTCTGCGAGGATTTTCTTGGAGGAGAGAGGGTAAGGATGGGAAAGACCCAGTTGTAGATTTGTGTCTGAGTAGGTATATAGGGCAACAAAGGTCTGTGATCAAGCCTTGCCTTCCCCCTTTCAGAGCTGTGAAGTCAGTGCCTCCTTCTGTCACCCTCTTAGAGCTGCTCCAGAGAGCACCGATACCAATATCTGAGTCTTAACGATATTTAATAGAAAACATCAGTTCTGTACCATAAAGAGCATAATTTCCTACCTATAGTTTCTACTCTAAATGTTTTTTTTTACAATCATCGTGCTAAATTACCGTCATATTTACTAGAGCTGAAATTTCATGCTCTGTTATGTATAATTCCTTGCAGGGTGGCTGACAGAGCCTATTAAACAAATATGTCACCATATTGTACATAAGATTAGATACAAGAGATATTTAATTATTTCATAGGAGAATCAGAGCCTAATTGGCATGCTGTAAATAGGTTGCTGGGGTTTCTGGGGATGAGGACAATACATGCTTGCCAAGTTTTTGTCCTGCTTGCTCCCCTCCTCAGTGGAATGCACATTTCCCAGAATTACCCTGCAGACCCCTACCACAATACCCCCGGGCATGCGTACAGCCATTGTGAGACCCCTGGCAGACTCCTTACAACTGAGGCTTCTAGTTATTGCAATTGAAAATTGCACTGTAATTTGTGTGTAGCAAGTGACGCATGTGTTGTCCACCCTGTCTGGACCAAACACAAATTGTCAGCTTGGGAGGACTGTGCCATAGGTGCTCAGAGAGCAGGATGTTGATGGGAGTACCTAGGTGGGAAAACTAGTTTCACTAGGCTGCTCCACATAGAGGAGGGACCAGAGAATGGGAGCTCTCCCAGCAGAGTAACGCAGGGACACGGTTTCCTTGCTGAGGGATTCCTGTTTGACTGAGAGGAAGAAAACAGCAGCAGGGGAGAGGCTCTCAGCCAAAGGCGGGCTCGAGGGCAGCTGATCTTAAGCACATCCTGCGATGACAAGAGAAATGGGGCAAGGAAAGCTTGCAGGTGATCGATCATGTTTTGCCTACACCTCCTCCGCAAGTGCTATTTAGCTTAAAGAGTGCCTGGGTTAAGAAAACCTCCTCTAACACTCACCATATGTGCTTATGTATGTCCTGAGCTGCTGACGAGTGTCCAAAAAGCTGGAACTTGGCAAAAAGAGGCAGTCTCTTCAGGTTGCTGAGCAGGATTTTGCTGCCCAGAGTGATCTGTTATCCCATTTCTGAAAAATGCCCTCAAGAGTCTGTGCCTTAGGAGTCCAAGAAAGACAGTTTTGCAATGTACCCAGATTATGGAAGTTTAAAGAGTTCACAGACCCAATATGGGATGACCTAAACATAAGGCCTCACAGCTAGATACTTACTAGGCTGTTATCTTGGCCATGGAAGCTACTTGGCTTGGCTATTTTTATCCTGGCACATCTACGCAAGCCTGGGTTTGATTTAGACGTTATGGTCAGAGAGATTTGAGACACAAATAAAAGTTAAGGAGTTAAAATCAGACATGCAAGGCATCCATGAAAAAAAGTTAACAAGATGTTTCACGTACCTGAAAGTTTGAAAACTTTGACGTTTCTGACAAAACATTTTTTTTCTTCTTGTGGCTGATCAGAACCCCAAGGGATTTTGTTTTGCTCATGTAACATATTTTTTCACACATATGTGAATGTTCTGTACCTCAGAATGTCATAACTTTCACATCCAGATCTTTCTTCAGCTTTTCTGGTCATGATTTTAACATTGTTAATTTGAAAAGCCAGATATATTCCGCTGATATTATCCTAAGTGTCAAAAGCATTCCTGTAGCAGCTTCCTGTGCCTCCTTGGGAGCCCTGCTGAAAGTAAGCCCAAATACTCTCAGATCACTGGGCCCACATGCAGGCATATCGTACTCCAAGGAATGTGCCGATTGCCTGGCATAAACACGGGGTGTGACTATATGGGCCTTTTGCCAGCTTCGTTTTAAGCCTGGCTGCTTGTGTAAGATCCTGCAGCATAGTTTACCACTCACTTGTTTGCGGGGATGCAGTGCAAACCAATTCGCTGAAATTATCAGAACTGGAAAAAGAAAGCAACCTGCTCTCTCTTTCCCAATATATTTTTTCCATGAGTTAGGTGTTTATGCACGTGTGGTTTTTTTCCTTCCCATCAAATTTGAATCATTTCAGCAATCTGGATGACAGTACGACCTCAAATGTTAGGAGGGGCTGTTAAAGTTCAGGAGGGCAGGAATGCGCAGATGCTAGAGGGGAGGGGAAAGGAAACTTCATAAATTGCTTTTGCCGAGAGAATAGCATTCATGTGACAGCCTTCCCATGATTTTTGTGTCTGCTAACAGAGGGTGCCCTGTTCAGCAAGGTCGAGGACAACCATGATTGAAGATGACCAGAGCGTTAGATTCTAAACCCTGAAGTCCATTTCCCCTCTAGCACCTGGCAGCACCAAACTTTCTGGTGACAGAAATCAAAACCACAGGCTTAACTTGTGCTGTTTGTCAAGCAACCTACTGCCACTGTTCAAACCAGTAAAAAAGGGTATTGTATAGAAGAAAGAGAAGCTGTGTGCCCCATGGATAGGTGATGATTAGACTGGCCGCATAATTGATGGAAAACAAAAAGCTATGAGAACTACTCAGGGGTAACGAGTACTTTCTGTTTGCCATTCCTTTCAGCTTTGCTTGTGAAGAGAGTTTTGCCCATCCACTTGTAACCTGAATGCTTATTCAATGAGAAATTCCATTAAATGAAAGAATTGGAGGTAGTAAGTTTGACAAGGTTTGTTTATAAATACTTATGGTTTTGACAAATGAATAGAGTTCACATTACTTGTTGGTTGTGTCAAAGAATATGCATGAACTTGAATCTTGGATATTGAATGGCAATGTAATGTGATGGTGTTACATAAAAATAACTCACTGTTACGTATTTAGACATATGGTGCCAGTCCTGTACTAGGTGTACTTTAGACAATTTAAATACTTTTCAGGACAAGCTTAGGTAAGGAAGTTTCATAATCATATGTGTTTGTCTCTGTCTCCTTTATCCCAAGTTGAACCCTACAGTTTTCTCCTATTCCATTTCAATTATTTCCCTGTTTTATGAATGTGAATGTTTCCTGTACAGATTTCATGACCTCATGGAAGACTTCAGAATGGTCAGGATCAATAAATCTCTCTGCAGGGCTTGTTGAATGCCTAGCTTTGCTGACAGGCTGTAAGGTGTCAGCACAGGGTTTGCTTAGCCTCCAGCAAAAGACTCCGTAGTGAGATAGCTGGGAGGGCACTCAAAGGATCCTGGGGAGTAGGTTCCCACAAAAAAGAAACATAAAGCAGTTCTCTATGTCACATTTTTCTTACCTCCATTCTTATTTCCAATTTACTTACTATTGTGGACTTTTAATCGGTATCTGGGAAAACTGGCAAGAAATGCACTGTCCAGTTCAGAAAGTAGTGGCATTATAGCCCTCTCAGTAATATACATATTGTCATCTTCCTGGACTTCTGTAAGGCCTTTGACATGGTCCCTCACAACATTCTTGCTGCTAAATTGGAGAGATATGGGTTTCATGGATGGACTGTTAGAGAGATAAGAAATTTTCTGGATGGCTTCTTTCAAAGAGTTACAGTCAACAGCTCCACGTCCAAGCGGAAACCAGTAACAAGTGGTGTCCCTTAAGGGTCCATACTGGGACCAATACTATTTAACCTCTTCATCAATGACATAGACAGTGGGACTGAGTGCACCCTCAGCAAGTTTATGGATGACACCAAGCTGAGCGGTGTGGTTCATACACTACAGGGAAGGGATACCATCCAGAGGGACCTCAACAGGCTTGAGGAATGGGCCCATGTGCACCTCATCAAGTCCAACAAGACCAAGTGCAAGGTCTTGCATCTGGGTCAGGGCAACCCCCAGTATCAATACAGACTGGACGATGTATGGATTGAAAGCAGCCCTGCAGAGAAGGACTTTTGGATATTGGTGGATGAAAAATTGGACATGAGCCTGCAACATGGGGTTTTAGTCCAGAAAAACAATCATATCCTGGGTTGCATAAAAAGAAACATGGCCAGCAGGTTGATGGAGGTGATTCTCCTCCTCTGCTCTGCTCTCATAAGATCCTATCTGGAGTCTCATGAGTACCTGGAGTACTGTCTGGTGTCCCCAGAACAAGAAAGACATAAGCCTGTGAGACCAGGTCCAGAGGATGGATATGAAAATTTTCAGAGGGCTGGAACACCTCTCCTATGAAGAAAGGTTAAGAGAGTTCGGGTTGCTCAGTCTAGAGAAGAAAATGCTCCTAGGAGATCTTACTGCAGCCTTTTAATATATAAAAGGGTCTTATAAGACAGAGAGAGGCTTTTTACCAAGGCCTGTAATGACTGGGCAAGGGACAACAATTTTTAAAGAGAGTAGATTTAGATTCTTTGAAAGAAAGTAGATTTAGATTAAAGGAAGAAATTTTTTTACAATAAGGGTAGTGAGATGCTGAAACAAGTTGGCCAGAGAAGTTGCAGATGCCCCATTCCTGGAAGCATTCAAAGTCAGATTGAATGCGACATTGAGCAACCTGATCCAGTGAAAGACATCCATGCCCATGCAGGGGAGTTGGACTAGATGACCTTTAAAGGTCCCTTCCAAGTCAAACCATTCTATGATTCTGCAATATTGACATTATCTTTAGATTATTCTAAGGTTTCAGGAGGTTTAAGAGACTTTTCTCTCTGTTTATTGTTTCTTTCCTGCACTTGAGTTAGTCCTTATTGTGTGTCTGTTTGCTTTGTGAACCAGAGAATCAAAAATAATGCTCTGCTTGAATACTCTAAGTACTTTTATCACTCATAAGGTGAGCAAAAATAAATAATAAAACAGCAATACATTTTTCAATGCTAGAATGAAGACATATACACAGCAATGAACTAATAACAAATTCCTGGTGATTGCTGCATTCAGCTTATATTATTAAGGAAAACACTTTTCATACTGTCCCACCTACTCTAGTTCATAGGCCTATAGGATGCATCAAAACGCAAAGAGTGATGTAGCCTTGGAGACAGAATCTGAATGGTGTTGTACTAAAAATTTCTAGTTTACTTTTTTTGTTGTAAAACTATATTTTTACCTTTTATCATACTATTATTTCATTCAGCTGGCTGTTTTTTTGCCAGTTAACAGATTCTTATGAAGGTTGGAGCTTTGGGCTACGAAGTGCAACTTAGATTGGTGTTGTAGACTGTGCCACCAACATCAGGTAGCACATTTTACCTCCTTTGCATGTATTTATTTTTCTAGATGTTGATCATTTGGATGGTAATGACTTTAAGATAACCAGATTGTCTCATTCATACACAGCTCATGATGTGTTCTCTGCTGGAGAGCTAAAGACCAACTGTAAGTTCAAGTACAGTATCAAGTATCAATAGTGCTAAGGTTGTGCATAGCTCGCTTGCATCCGAGAATTTACTGTGATAAATATCCAAGTCCCTGGGGAAAACAGTGCATATCTCCATCTATATGTATAATTTTGGGGCATTTTACCTACCCTGAGAACCACGTATTTATTTCTAAATGGCTCTCCTTTACTTACAGATCTGAAAAGGAATACAAAATGGATGTATTTTCTTTTTGTCTGAACGTTATTTCTAAGTTGAACAAAGTGATACTTTCATCACACAAATTAGCAGTGCAGAGTGCTGTTTTTTAAATTGGGAATGTCCTTGATGAAAGCCGCCAACTCACACCCTTAGTTAAAGTGAAAAGTCTGTAGAAAATTCATGTCATTTTGATCTGAGTAAAAAGTCCTTAAAATTGGTTAAAACTGCAATATAGCCTTATGAAAATAAGCAAATTTCTTGCTGCAGTGCTATGGAAAACAGAAGTAGAAGGAGCAAAAAGGAGGTAGGACTCTAGAGCAAGAGGAAAACTGCAGAGCACTGCACCTTTGCTTGTTGAGTTGCTTTTTAGTGTTTTGGGGAGGTTTTTGGAGCACTGCATCTGAGCTTTTGTGAAGTAATTACATTGATGGTTCTGATTTCTAATGTACAGTACATAAATCTGCAAAAGATATTGGGCAAATTCTGCTGAGTCTTTCACCTCAGATCAGCAGCCCTCAGATCATTAATCATGCATTATAAGCTTTAATAGACTAAGCATTTTAAAGACGTCTGCTGAGTTTCAAAGGATACAGAGTGCAGACCTTTCATTTCAGAGATTTCTATATTAGAGCAGTAATAATGTTGGGAGAAAAAAAGACCCAACAAGAAAGCTTTGCCTTTCATTCTGGTTCCAGAAAGACCTGCCATGCTGCAAGAGAAGATGATCACGCAAGTTATTTATAATTGGAGACTGAGGAAGTTAAGCTTACCGTGTATTAACATGTGCTCTTAGATACAGCGATTGTTACTATTGTTACTTGCTCAGGCAGTGAGCATATAAAGATCTGTTCTGTATGAATTGAGTGTGTGAATAAAACAAAGTTTTGTCCTGAACATCGTCACGCATGCCTGAAAATCACTATAGGTAACTGGCCTTTTGCTCATTTAGTTTGTCTCATTCAGTCACTCAAACACATAGTTTGGTGAAAGCTGTTGTTGCCTGTCTTGCACAAAACAGATAATATTAGTTAGATTTTTCTCACCTTAACATTTTAAGGAAGTCCTATTCCAGACCTGGAAAATAATTCTGAGTTATCTTAGCCACAGATATTGATCTGTAAATACACCTTTGCACTTGTCACCTGTTCACTTGCACTTATTTTTTCCCACCAGATACTTTACTGTGGGGTGATAGCTTCTCAGATTGTACCAGGAAGCACTTTCACAGTAGAAAGGGAGCACAGAGCTTGAAAGGGAGACTGAGGGCATGCAGGCTCTTGGTTACGGCTACAGCTTTGTTTCCAAGCAGATAGCAAAGCGGAATGGCAGGCTACAGAGTTGCAGGATGCTTTTGCCCACGTTGTGTTATGGACGAAGCCTCCCTAACAGCAACAGCTGTTGAGCTAAACACTAGTCCTCTGACTCCCGTATGTAGTCCTTAGCACAGAAGGTGAAGTCCAGAAGTTCAGTACCTGATGTGCCCTGGTGTCTTAGCTGTTTGAAAGTGCTTTACATAAAATACATGAAATTGGGATGAATTCTGTCTGCTCCCACATTTTCTTAGGAAGCACT
Source organism: Steatornis caripensis (assembly GCA_013398225.1). Lineage (NCBI taxonomy): Eukaryota > Metazoa > Chordata > Aves > Caprimulgiformes > Steatornithidae > Steatornis > Steatornis caripensis. The sequence goes on from VZSC01000695.1 coordinate 66,978, forward strand.
TCAATTACCAGGCTATATAGCACGACTGCAATGTGAGTTGTCTTTCCATTTTCTAAAAATAGCAAGGCAGCAGCTGAAAGGTGGATGTCCTTGCCATTAAGTTCAGGAGTCACTTTCCTACAGTCCGAGTGATATTTAAGAGGGTCATCAAGCGTGGAGACAGCCAGTAAGCCACCTTGGAAAACCCTCCAGCCTGGGGTAAGATGCCCACCCACAAGGCGGGAGACCCAGCTGTAACTCTTCTCTCTTCTGATTCAGGGCGGTGCATGGTGACACAGACTTTTCCCACGTTGATTCGAATCTGGTGGGGCTCGGTACTCAGCCTCCGAAGTTCTTGTTACTGGAGTAATCCCAGGTCTGTGATGTGATTCTTTACTGCTGGAAAGCAGAGAAGAAGGGCTCTGCAGTATGGTGGGTTAGGTGCGTGGGTGTGAGATGTCACTGCTGCCCTCAGGCAGAAGTGGGGCTTGGACCTGGTACTCCATGTTGAGTGCTTTAGTATGTGGGTGTGGGGGGAAATGTCAGCTGCAGTGTTGCTGCTCATTTCCTATGCTTTTCTTACAATACCTGAACAAAATGTCTCATGCTGAGTCAAATTTTTCATACAAGATGATTTTTCTTCCTGGCTTTTTGTATTGGTTAGGAAAAAAAGGTAATAAAATAAATAATAAAAAATTTGCATGTAATCCAGACTGATTTCCCCATTCCTCCCCTCCACGCATTTCTCAGTTTGGCATTGAAGACATCGATTACTCTTCCAGCCCTTTGAGGCCTGGCACTATAGCCAAGAATATGAATGAAAAGGTAAACAGAGCAAAGAAAAGTAGAACTATATGATCAGGGACACAAAGCAGGTTCCTGGCAGAATGTGAAATTGAGTCCTCTCGCTTTCTGCAGAATCCAAGCTTTCCTTAAAAGGAAAACTGAAGGAAATAGGTCAACTCAAATAACATTATATCATAGTATATGAAAACCTATTTGCCTCATCTCTAAGCTGTGAGATAACACAGTTTTTAAACCTAATTTTACGGATGAGTAGCTGTGATGTGTGAGGAGGGTCTCTGGGATCTGAACAGTGTTCCCTGCTTGTCGTGACAGTTTTTCTAACAGCTTTCTCACCGTATCTGCTCTCAACTGTTCTGTTTCTTTTTTTTTTTTTTCCTAAAGGAAACTTGAGTCATTGCCACTTTTTATCCTCTCCTCATTGCTTTAATGGGATCTTCCTTCTCTTCCTGCTTTTTTGCCTCTTTCCATTTTATGAGAATTTTATTCCCCTCTTCATATAGTTCTGACACTTTCTCACCTCCTCTCTCACAAGCAAAGAAAATGAAAGCCTTATGCTCTAGCATTCTGAAATGAAACTCTAGTGTAACACTCTTGTTTCAAATTGCTCCTGGGGAAAGAAGGCAGCTTTATTTTCTTTTTTTTTCTATAGGGTGGTTTACAGTCCTGCTCTTGAGTTCAGAGTTCTGACATCATGCAGGGTACCCTAGAAAAATATTCCTTTCACATTCTTTGCTAAGTATTTAATAAACGGCAAATGCTTTTCCTAATAGACTTCATGCAACAGCATCTTTTACAGTAGAAGCCCTGGGAAAGGTGGTAGAGGTCAGGCTGAGTGACAGAGAGGTGAGAGGAAATTGAATTTGTTCTTAGAGAAATGATCAAGAGAGGGAGCTGTAAGATGGAAAGAAATGCTACTGTTTTCTTTCTGAAACTAGCCTGCAGGTAGATATGTTATAGACTCACAAATCACAGGCTGGTTTCAGTGCAGGCAGCAAAATTGCTCCAGATGAAATGTGTATTTTTTCATTTCTTCTAGGGTACTTTGTCCATTTTTATGAATGGACTGAAATAGATCAGTGTGTGCTATTAACAAAGTAATAGAAAATGGAAAATAGCACTGAACATTCCTAGAAATCTGAAACTGAGATGCCTGTTTAAAGCTAAATCTTAGACCTACTGTAATAAATCACCTGTTACTCCTTATCGTACAGTTAAGCTCTTGGCATCAGTTTTGTTTGCATTATACTAGTATTGCCACACTTGCTAAAGACAAATAACTGTGCTCTAAAGTTTTACATAGCGGATAAATCCAAGCCCAATTTGACCTTCCCCAAGTGCCATGATTTGGAGCGGGGGCCTCGGACAGAAGTTGGCCCTTAATTTCTCTAAGTTTTAACACAAAGGAGTTGAGTCCATACTGCATGTCTGTTGTGCTTCCTGGAAGCAGCTTCTGTGTTTGGCTATTTCTTGCATGTTCCCATAGTCCTCAGCTTCTTAAGCCCCCATCTCCCACTCCCTCTACCTTGCCGATGCTGGGATCCCAGCTGAGTACCCTGCTTCCCCATGCACTGTAGCAGGAACAATGTCTGCTGCTGGCATCAGAGAAGGGGCAGCAGGATGGATGCAAGGGGGAACTGCGTTATGACTGACGGCCCTTTGTTTCCTTGATAAATTGGGTCTGGGGTCCCTGGCTGTGGAACATTGGTGCATCTGAAAGAGGAATAATTGGCAATAAACATCTTATGCTGCTCTCTGTCTCCAGAGGAAAAGGTGCCCTCAGAGAGTGGACAGAGCACTCTGGTAGTGCCAGTACCCACAACTGTAAAACTCTGTTAAGTCCTTCAGTCCATCTTTGATGTAGCTCGGTAACACTCATGGTAATCTATGGTCAGCAAAAACAGACAGTCAAGACAAGTGGTAGCAGTAATAACAGAATTTGATTTGCCTCTGCTAAATAATGCTGGCGTAGATGGTAGAGATTTTCCTAGGTAAAATTGTAGAAAATATAGTTTGGATCTCAGGAGAGAGGAACCCATCAATTCTTTCAGGCTCATGTGAGATTTTATTGTTCTATTCAGAGAGCACTTTTAAAATATTATGCTGAGTCCCTCGTTGCATAAAGACCCGTTTGATATCTGGCTATGAAAACTGCCATTCTGCTTATGTTTCTGTAATAGCAGGTAGCAAGGTAAACTGTCCCTACAGGGTAAAGTTTCCTTAAATGTGAAGTATATTACAATTTATCTTATGAGCTGGCAATTCAAATATTCAAATTCTAATCACTCTGGAATAAGTTTGGTTTGTGTGGGTTTGGTTTTTGTTTTTTGGTTCTTTTTTTTTTTTTAATCCCCCGGCATTGATTGACGGAGTACTTTTTTTTTTGCTTAAATTTCTTGAAATTCCAGTTCTGAAACGCGTTCGAAGAGGGCGCTGGCATGACGTGTTGTGACACGCTGGCCTCCGCCGCAGCAGAACGGTCGCCAGGTGGCACCCACGGACCGCGCAAACCCCGCGGCTGCCCGCGCCCGGCGAAGGGCGCGATGCGTCGCCTAAACCCCGTTGTGACTTGGTTTAACTACTCCAGCACAGTTACCTTTCCTCTGTAACACATCTAGTGTTTCGAAAACAAACGATATTTGTCCTCGCTATCAGCATTTGCACCATGAAATGTGCCCGCACATCTTGGCTACTCGCTTAACAGCTATGTTAAACACTTCATCCTTCAGTATGGAAAGTAGGTTAACAAGTCGAAGCTATGCCTGCTTTTTTACGTCTTCCCCGCTAGCAAAGAATGGAGTGGAAAAAGAATTATAGTGAAAGCGTGTTTCAGAGGCGCCCAGCTTGCCCAAACGCCTTCCCTTCATCCTTGAAAAAAAAACCCCAAACCCCAAAACTCCCGAGCTGGGGAGTAATGCCACACCTCTGGCTTGTTTTGAGAAATACAGTCTGGCAATGAAAAGTTAAGGGAGTCAGATTTTTCCTCAATTGCCACATAATCCTTCATCATTCACAGTCTTTCTTAATAGAACTCGCACCACCTTCTCAGCTTGGATTCTTTTTCTTTTTTTTGTCTTGTCCTGAAATGGAATTAAGTTTTTGGATATACACAGATAATTTTATGTACTGTTTTGCTAACGTTGTAAGGATTTTAAAAGGACCGTAGTCCCAACGTACATTCTGCTATGTCAGAGTTTGCTAAACTTTCTCACAGTGTATTGGTGGACTAAAGAATATCTTTATGAAAAAAATAGACTTTGGTAGAATTAAACGTGCACTAATGTGTACCTTTAAATGTGTACTAAGGCTTTTCATGAATGATTTGTACAACTAAGCCCAGTGACTACAGTTTGTAGTAGTTAGTATTTCCAGGTTATTTCACTAAAAAAGACAATTTTGTAGGCAGTAAAAATATTATCATCTGTATATTACAGTCTCTCAGGTGCAATTTTTGAACGAGCAGACCTAGAGAGTGGTTGGGAGGGTCACCAAGCCTTCTGCTTCTTCACCACTGGGTTCCTGCTGTGACAGAACAGTGGGGCTGGCAGCAGCATGGGCAGCAGCCTTGGGCTGGGGCAGCACCTCAGCTCTGCAGTTGCAGTATTGGGCACACACCTACTCGTATCCCACCCTTTGTTCTCTACCACTGAGCATATTGCCAAGTAGGTGTGGGCACCAGCTGCCAATCTGATCAAGCCATGGTGGCACCACGGTAGACCTGTCCAGCAGTTTCAGGTACCATTGACTTATTCACTATTGATGCATAGCCTGTGCCAAGGCTTATCATGCCCCGCTCTTGTTTGCATTGTTGAGTTTGCTGCGGTTCACCACGCACAACCCTGTTGCCATTGTACGCTGCTCCCGACCAAGGCAAGACCACGATGCTCCAAAGTCACCAGGCCAATGAAGCAGAGTACGTTTGAAGCAGTAATTCACATCACGTCTGAGGTTAGACAATATGTTCTAATATTGAAGTACTTCAGTACATCAATAACATTTATTTTTTGGAGGTATTCTTTTTTCAATGTACTTTTTCTGTGCTGATATATGGACTATGACTTCCAATGTATGTGGAAAAGAGGGGAAGATCCGTTTCTTTAGAAGAGTGTTTGTATAGGTGTACATTTAGGAGAGGAACCTCTATTGCAAGAGAGAAAGAGTGAAGGTTATCTTACCCATACATACTAGGATGTCATCTAGCTGGGGAAGAAGGAGTAAGTAAGAGGGCGGCACTGCAAAAAATCAGCCTTAATGTGAATGCAAAACTGAAATCATAGCTAATGTTACTCCTTTTCTTCTCCTTTTGCCTTCTTTCTTGAAGTTTTTGAGAAGGCAACATATAAGTGGTTTTGCTGAAGAACATATCACTTGGCTGTTCAACTCCAGTCTTGAATTCTTTCTCACAACATATTTGCATTCTTGGCCCATGCTCATGATGTTAGTCCTCAACAGTCATAAAGATCTCATTCAACAGGTACGGTGTGAGCTTGGGACTTTATTTATGCATTTGTTAATTCTGATACATGGAAAATGTTACAAGTTAACATTTCTTGATACTGTTTTGTTGGTCAGGAGAATGAAGAGGCTGTACTCCTGGCTGTTTCTTGACATAGTTTTTTCTTAACGTAGTTTGACATTTTTTCATCATGGCCTTATGCAGACAGTGGCATTGAATCCCCAGATTGCTAACTTAGGTCTCACAGTTGTTGAGATCAATGTGGATGTTATTTGCTTGTATTCTTCAAGACTGGATTATCTATTAGAATTTTTGCTTTCAAATGTTCAGTGTGCTATATTTTGCTTATACAGAACAGAAATAGTAATCAAACATTTGTGTGTCTAGTAAACCTATCTGTTGCTAGGAAATACCTAATTTACTGGTAGACAGGAGACAGACATCTATCTGGCACTACATCTATCTGGTTTCATGGTTGCATTACCACAATTTCTGAGTGTTTTTGAGGTGGTCAAGCTTAAGTTTGGATCAGAGAATGAAACACCCTAAGCAGTTTCATCATGTCCTTAGGAAGGCAACAACATGTCTTGTGACATTACATCCTCACATACTGGTGAGAGGATGTGGCTTGCTCTGAGTAATTTGAGAGAGAATGGAATTTCATTTTCAAGACAACTGGGAAGAAGAGTTACTCATTCAGAGCAGGGAAGACTACTTCAGTTTCTATCTCCTCAGGGTTTTTCCAGTAGAACACCTCCTGATCTACTGAATTTACACATGGTTTATGAAACACACAAGCATCATAAATGAAGTAACATAAAAACTGAGGTTAGCTCCATTTATGACTCAATAATTCAGCCAGAATAACAAAATGCTCAGCATACGAGACTGAGACTTACCTAGTCTTCTAGAAACTCTACTGGAGTAGAAGGCCCACTGTGCTTCCCCTCTAGTGGGTGCGTGTAGATCCTGAGCTGAACACACATGACGACACCAGCGCATCTTCTTCCTTTGTGCGGGCCAGAGGTACCTTTGGTGGTACAGACTCCCTTGGGCTACATCTGACACCTGAAGTGGATTAGAGGACAGATAAGAGGTCATGCTGTCCCGGGACAGACATTCAGAGCAACTGATTTCTCAGTATTAGAAATTTTGAAAATTACAAATGGTAAAATAGAAAAAAATCCTGTTCAGTCAAAAATCTTTAGCTGTAAACATTTACCTTCAGAAGGTCATTGTTAAATTTGGTTTCCATGTGAACCTTTTCTCTCAATGTATCAACCCTTACTCCACTTCTTTGTGCCTTTTTCCCTCTCTCTGGTTCCCTCACACCTTCTGTTAATCATTCCTCTGAACAAAAACTTCTAACTGAACCATCACCATTCTGACTTATTATTTCTTCTCTGACCCAAGGCCCTTGTGCTTCTTACTCTTTTTGCTTTCCAGTACTCAGATTCTGGTCCTCCTTGTCTTAGCTCCTACTCTCCTCTTGTCCCCCTTTGCTTGTATTAAAGGCCCACTGAGAGATGTTGTGGATTCAGGCTGTCTTGAGCATTCCATTCATTTTCCTTCATTCAGCTCTGGATGATGGTTACTAACAATTGTGAATGTCTATGCAGATTAAGTATTAATAAAGAGCATGTGAAAGTAAGTAAAAAACTTCCACTTAACCCCTTGAAAAGCTTTTCTCTTTTGATGTACTGGGGATTAAGTGATAATTTCTAAAAAATGTTTTTATTTTAATTAAATGTTTTTTCAAAAAATTGCTTCTGATTCCTGACAGTCTTCCATGTAGATAAACTAACTAGATTATTCTGTGCTTTTTTTTCTTTAAGTTATACATAATAGAATATGAATAGTAAAATTTCAGATTAGGAGAGCATAACTGTGTGACTTCTGGAAATCTAGAACACAGGCCAGTGCTGTGTAAGGTTCCACAAAGGATTAGGCTGCAGCAACCGATCCAGTACATTGAAATGCTCAGATTTGTCCCTTACAGGTGCCTTCAGATTGCCTTGGTCTTGAGAGGTGCAAAGCATGTTCGACTGTGATGAAATCAGTCTCTGGAACTTGGGGAGAGAAGAACAAAGCAACATGACATAGGCATAATCTAGTCCTTTCACAATAAGATAGAATTTGACAGTATTTGATCAGATGACTTGTTCTTAGCAGTGATTCTCGGAACGAAGTGCTTCTGAATGCAATCTTCCATAATGCATCTGAGCAGCTATGCAGTGCTAGTCAAGGGGTTAGGAATCCTGGGAAGGAATTCTAATTTAATCGATGCTTACCAAGAGCATGCTCAGTTCTGATGCCCAATGGATAAATGTAATTCTTCCGACAGGCCATCGGAGGAATATGTATATATATACGTCACACCGACATTGACACGCCTTATTTATGAAGCACCACTTTTGCACCCCTGTCCAGTTTTCTTCTCACTGTATGTCCTATGCCATGAAAAGATCCTTAGAAAATTGACATAAAATACTGCTGTGCTGTATAGAATGACAACCACATTTTCAGAAGAGATGGAAGTGGGTGTAAGCAGGTTCTGTATAATCTGTGTAGTTCTGTATAGTTTGTGTATGTTGGGATGAGTGTTCAAGAAAGCTGTGGTTCTGAATATCAGCCTGCTCTCCATCCTGGAGAACACAGTGTGGTTGCAGAACTGTCTTCCACTTTGCCTGTGCACTGGGACTATTTAATTCCTGATGCCATCTTCCAAGACAGACTCTACACAGGGATTTGTGGGATTTGTAGGGTAATGAATGTGCTCACTGAATTTGATATTTAGCTCTGTGTGACATTGTCTTATTTTTGTGCTTCATAACTATGTAACTCAAATTGTTAAATCAAAATCTTAGGGGAATCATTGAATGTGAACACATTTAAAGCCAGTTCAAGGTTGTGAGATCTATACTGTGCAAAGCTTGATTTAAGCTAATTGACTGTGGTAGTGCCAGGGATAGGAAGTTGAACTAAGATGCCAAGTAATTAATTTTAATTTACATACTATCATTAAACAAGGGGAGACTGTAAGGCTGCCAAGATGTAAAAGGACCAAGAATAAGAACATATACATTTGCACGTGTTTGGGATGTCAGGGAAAGAGGTTGGTTTTCTTTTTCCTAGAAGTGAGATATAACTTTATGGAAATGATAATTCAGTCATTTAAAAAATAAGGGCTTACCATATGAACCTTTAATTTACAATGGGCTTTGGGGAAGCCAAATAATTTAAGGTTTTCATCAGTACATAAAGTGGGAGAAAATAGTGTCTGCTTGTGAAATGGTTCTAGAGGCTTTTCTTCTGCAAAGATGACAAATAAGCCTGCTGTTTGTGGAAACAAACAACAGTTTCCAGGAGAGTTATTTTTCCAGTTTATTCCTGGAATATGCACAGCGCCTTATTTAGGCAAATTCCGGTTAGTCAATCATGCCTTGACTGGGTAAAATATGAAAAAAGGTGTGCATCTCTTACCTGACGTAAGGAAAAAGGCATATATGCCAGACAAGATTTATTCAGTTCCAGCTTCCACTTTTAATTAGCACATGATTATTCCTTTCCGCAGTGGGATGTACATATTTTTTTTGTGAGTCATTGGAGGATTCACCTTTTTGAAAACACTGTATCTGTATGAAAGCTTAAAGACCATTGTAACAGTTTCAGAAGACTGAATTTTAAAATTATTTAAGCTAATACAAATGTATAATTAAAATGTTGTGCTTTTACTCAAAGGTGTACAAACCAGTTTAAAACATTATCATCAGCAGATCAACATCTATTTAGAATTTATCCTGTCTATCGAGTTTTTCTGTCTTAATTAGAATGAAGAGTTTGCTACAGAATTCAACCGAGCCATCATGAATATGTTTGAAAAACCAAAATTGAAAGATGCATGTTATATGGTAACAATTTAATGCTTTGAATATCTCCTCTTTCAAGTGAAATATCATACTGCTGTGTTCAAAATAAGGAAAAAAAATTTTACAGGGCAAATTAATGACAACTTTGTATGACTTGACACTGGTCATAGGCTTTCATTTCGCTTTGAATTCATGCAAGCAGGTTTCTCAGTCCTCCTCAGGCTGAGAAAAATCTGCTTGTGAGATGAAGTTTTTGTATGAGTTTAAAGAGTTGATTCATGAAGCCAGTGAAAACTGATTTAAAAAAATTAACAAGTCTCTGAAATAGTCCTCAGCCCTTACCAGAGCCAGATCCTAATGAAGAGTACAAGGTGTTTTTGTAGAAGCCAAAACATTTGTTTTTGAGGCATCCAGGATCATTGTTTCCACATTGCAAAGTCGTTGTCTTAATTCCCAGGTGTTTCAACCTACGTTTGGGTAACAAATCTCAGCTGCAGCCAGGGGTTGAGAAGGTAGGCCTAACTTGTGTTGTTTCTCTCAGCTGGTTTGTAGCTTTTGCTGATTTAAGTGGATTTGTTTTCAGGCACTGAAAGGTATTACGTAGAATCAGATGAAGGACTGAGACTGTCATGGGTATAGCCAAACCATGCATGCTCTAGTGTTATGTCTCTTATGAATGCTGTATTTTACTAGCTGTAGATTTGTGCAAACCCATCATTGCACAGGTTGATGGAAGCTTTGGAGAAAAGAAAAATTGTTTACTTCTTCTGAAGCTTTCTTAGTAACCTGAAAATTCACAAAATTTATGTTCATTATTTTACCAAAATGACATCTGAGCATTTTCTGAGGCATCGTATTTGAAACTGAGATATATGAGTATTTCAAAATGTGTAGCTGTTTCAAATAGTGTCAAGGGGTTTAAACTTGAAGATTTGATAGATGCAAATTGGTGAAACACATCAATTGAAAGTTTTGGTTCCATGTCATCCTCTTTGTTGTCTGGAACAGAAAATTCCTTTCATCTTGAAATACCATTGTTCCATTTTGACAGCAGATTTTTGCTATGTCAAAGCAAGAAACTAGACTTTATAATTCAGTTTCCTGAGGTTAGATAAATCAATGAAATGAAGTCTGCATCTATCTATCTCAGTTGTAACCTCTTTCATTTAACTGCATAATATTTTCCTGCGATAGGGTAATCGAGCAGCATTTAGAGTGTTTGTGGTATACTACAGTTTCAGAAATCTCACCCAGACACTGTTGCCTCTTGACTTGGAGTGAAGTAAGAGCAGACTTCTTGCAGTTGTTCTTCTACTATATTTCTATAAAACCATGCACCAAGAAAACCTACTGAAGAAGCACTCTTTGCTATAGTGAATCATTCCAAGTTTTAAAAAATGATTTTTTACCTGTCTTATTGTTATGTTTTGTTCTTTTTTTGTGGCTGCTTACATTGCTATCTCTCATATTCCTTTTGAAATTCAGTATATAAACTTGAAATAGTTACTTCTGTAGGTGTATAAATTACCCCATCTGCTAATGATAATAAGCTGGTGTTGCTTGTATTACTCATTTCACGCTCATGAACTGATAGACTACTGATAGACAAGTAATACTGCAATTTCTATGTGTGGAAAAGTCTAAATTAGAAAATTTTTTTGCATAGCAAATTTGCAGTCTTTTAACAATGGATGACCGTGTTTTCCTCTAGTGCTGCAGGAATTTTCTTACAATGCAACAGGCTGTAGATTGGGATCTGAAAACTTGTGGAAGGAAATATGTTGTGTTTAAGACCAAAATACCATTTCATGTTGAAAAAAATCTGCATATAAATTCAGACACAATTTGTATGCATGTGTGTGTATACATATACATTAGATCCATAGATCTGTCATAGCAGATGTATAGTGAAATAAATGAATTATAAAAAACCCCAATTAATCACTACAGTTCTTAAGTACAAGTTATTAATTCCCATTTACAGGAAACTACCTACTAGAGCTACTGAAACCCCCACAATTTTCATTTTTATTCTCCATAAAAACTCAAAGGAAATTCCCCACTTGTTCCTTAAGAGAAAACCAATCCCTTCCCAAATCGGACCACAAGAAAACATCTTAAGAAAAGTTTGTTTTCAGATGTGTTCTTTCCCAGGGAATTATATTGGTTTAAATACAGGAAAGATTCCTTCGAAGTTTCCAAGTCTCTACTAACACTGTGAGTCAGATGTCTCCAGTTTGCGTTGTGCCAAATTTGACGTCAAGCGATAACCCAATGGGGTTTTCCATTAGCTTTCATAATGGAGATTCAATGGGATCTTGCTGCGTAAAATAACCGAATTTTGTCTGAATCACCAAGACTATGATTAAAAAATCTGATTTTGTTAACTGGTTTGTTAAAACACATTTGTAAATGCTCAAAGTGTTGCAAAAAAGGAAGATCCTAAGCCTGAGTATATAGCAATACAAATTCTGAAATATTTCACAGCTTAATAAAATGTCAGTGCAGCACAGACAAAGTACAAAATCACTCCTATGGTTAGTCCAGGCTAGTCTTTGTGGCGACAGCAAGCACCAATTACTCCTCTCTTTAAAACTGAGTATGTATGCTCTCCAAGACTGGGGCGTGCTGTTGCAAGTACAGTTGTTATTGCTGGTTGGAAATTTACCGAGGAAGCAGGGAAGTGTTGCCTCATGGCTGGGTTTGGCAGTTCCTCCCTGTACTTGGGGGCGCGGGGAGCTCTATGGCCTTGGCCATGGGTGGCCTGTTAACAAGTTTGCCCTAGCACTAAGATCCTTGTGTGACCCCTGCAGCTGTTATATGAAACTTGTATTTTTGTCAGATTTACTGAACTGCTAAAAGATTCAGGGAGATCCAGCTCTTGAGGATTTGGGTGTTTGTTGTATTTATTTTTTTCTTTAGGTTTTTGTCCTATTTGGGCTGAAACCAATTTCAAGAACTCTCGTTTTCCCACAGACTGGGAATCCAGCTTCTTTGGCTAGCCACAGTTGTTCTCTAACCTGTCTCCCACAGTACTGTACATTCTTGAGCAGAGCTGTTGTCTGCAGCTGAAAGTGAAGAAATGAAGGTGTAGACGCGAGAGTTTGGCTTTGGCACATTCCTCTTTTTGCCAATTCTTCACTAAATATTAATTGCAAATACACACAACTAAGCTCATGCTTGCAAGGTTAAGTGCCATCCCAGAAATCAAGAGCTAGCTTGCCCCTAACCCTTCTGCTCTGTGTCCTGGGAAGGACTAGACTTTGAGGTTTCTGGTTACTAAGTTGTGTAAGCAGTAGTCTTCTTGGGGAAAGTGGATGACTTCTGTGCCTAAGTAAGACCTCTCCAGAATGGCTCGCTAGAGTATAAAGACAGACTTTGACCTATATTCAAGAACAAGTCAAACAGTCTTTAGCTCGGAAATGGCCACAGCAAGTCCAACAGGTCTTCATCTGCCTCTCCATACTAGGCTAAGACTTGCAAGTGTAGGCAAGATGCAGGAAAGAAAGCATTATGAAGAGCTGAAAGATAATGGTACATGAGCAGCTCAGGAAGGGTCAAGAATACTGGAAGTATTCTTATAGTTAGGTGAAACAGTAAAAGCCATAAATCCATTATTCAAAGATATTTTTAGGGCAGGCTTAGAAATTAGTCCAAAGAGGAAGAAATGCAGGAGTAGATATTAAAATAGTAGCTGAATACTTGAGAACTGCTACATTTAGCCCAATCTTGTGGGGAACAGTAGAGTAATGAGAGTATAGATTTTTAAGTCATGGTTGATATAATGTGACCCATATAATATGGAGTTTGATTTTACATGTGAGAAGTAGATTTCTTCTCAGTTGGAAGCCAGAGAAAAGTTATAGTTACTACCTTTGCCATAGTGTTCTAAAAAATAATCTCAGACAGCTTCTATTAAATGCTACTGTCTGGTTTAGAGGGAGAAATCTGTGGNCGTCTCAGACAGCTTCTATTAAATGCTGGTTTAGAGAGAGAAATCTGTGGCAGATTTCAGTGACTGGCCTCTTATCTCTGCCCATCTATGGCGCTCTGCCATGCNAATCTCAGACAGCTTCTATTAAATGCTACTGTCTGGTTTAGAGGGAGAAATCTGTGGCAGATTTCCGTGACTGGCCTCTTATCTCTGCCCATCTATGGCGCTCTGCCATGCCCAGACTGGGAAAGGAGTATTGCATATGTTACTAACCGCTGATTTTTCCAGATAAGGAAAAGTCACCTGACTTTTCCCTGCATTCTCGGCATCTGGTAGTTGAGAATTTTTCATAAAAAGAAACTGAAAATGGTCCTGGGGATTACTGGGTGGAGAAATTTCTGATGCCTGCCTTAGCAGCTCACCAGCTCACTCCCTTTCTTGATAAGCCTCTCAATTATAAACAATATAAATAGTTCCTTTGTCTCATAGCACCCACAGTTGCAAGGTAAATACAGAGTAGCACAAAAGTGAGGTGAAGTCAGTGAGATTCTTCAGGGCATGAATCATGTTGAATTTGGCTTGCTCCCAAGAGTACATATTAGCAGAGAAGTCTGTCAACTGAATGAGGTTAAATCATGCTGGAATACGCAGTAGCAAGGGTAGTATAGAAGAAGTATGTTTCACACAAAGTGTATTTTCATGTGCTTATGGTTTGTTTTGGTATGAGGCAAATTGTCAATGATCTTATTACATAATCTTCTGGGGAACAGTGATATGTGGAACTACTCTCTCCTGCCATGCTCCCATTTGAGCAATTGCTGAGTGAAAGATGGACATGATGCAAACCGATGGGGCTGCTTACAGACTTATGTTCCTAGAAAGGAATAGTGTGGGCACCAGCAGGCAGGAGGAGTACAGATCCAGTTTATGCGTGCACCAGTTGCTCAAAAGTAACATTAGATACAGACACTGGTAACATCTACATTGAGGAAAATGAGGACAGTTACACTAATCCAGGAGTACTGGTGTTCACCCAACTCTTACTCCTCTGCACTTTATGTGCCTGTGCATCTGCTTTTCTCATTGCTCCACTGTCAGAGTGCATGGACAGGTAACAACCTTTACATGACTGGGGAATCAAGACATTAGAGAAGACCATAGTACCTCCCAGAACAAAAATAGTCTCTTTCACAATTCACTGGATTGACTGTTATAATTCAGACTTGGTTCCCCCTGCAAAACGTAGGTTGACAGCTCTGCTTCAGATGATTCCATGAAGATAAACGCATTCAATGTTTATGAGCTACACAGATGACATGCAGTTGTCATTGTTAAACTCAAAGCAAGAATTCCTAAAGACAATGTCCTTTTATACACACTCACACAGTCACACACACGTACATTTACATATAGAATCTTAGAATTATAATATGGTTTGGGTTGGAAGAGGTGTTAAAGACAATTTTGTTCCAACCCCCCTGCCATTGGCAGGGACACATTCCACTAGACCAGCTTGCTCAAAGCCCCATCCAACCTGGCCTTGAACACTTCCGATGACGGGTCATCCACAACTTCTCTGGGCAACCTGTTACAGTGTCTCACCACCCTCGTCGTGCAGAATTTCTTCGTAATATCTAATCTAAATCTACCCTCTTCCAGTTCAAAACCATTAACTCTTGTCCTATCACTACCTCTCCAGCTCTCCTGTAGAACCCCTTCATGTACTGGAAGGCTGCTATAAGGTCTCCCCAGAGGGACACCTTCTCTTCTCCAGGCTGAACAACCCCAACTCCTTCAGCCTGTCTTCATTGGAGAGGTGCTCCAACCCCCGATCATCTTCATGGCCCTCCTCTGGACTCGCTCCAACAAGTCCATGTCCTTCTTGTGCTGGGGACCCCAGAGCTGAACACAATACTCCAGGATATACATACATATTTGTACATATAAGTTTAACATAAGGAGGACCAAAGAGAAGAACAGTCATAATTTTCTAGTAGTAGGTGTGCTACTAAGCGGACATTAAAATATCATAGATTCTGTTGGCTTTATACACTGAAAGATTTCAGAAGATGGTTCTGACAAAATTTGTGTCAGATGGCACTAAAAATTGCGTCAGTTATCCCCTTGGATCCTATGTATCAAGAAACTTAGCTTGCAGTGTTATATGTTCTATTACAGTTTTATGGTAAGTCGTAATACTTAAGTAGAAGGATAGTGTCTGCGGAAACATCTCTAGTTACTGCTTTTTCTGTCATGTTTTGGATCCATGTTTTAATTATATACCAGTATGCTCCTTTAGCTGGTACATGAAAAGTTTCAGAAAATAGAAAAAACAGTATCGTAGTTCTTCTGTTTTATTTCCACATCTTAAATGTTATTCATAAAAGGGAAGAAAATGGAAATTCTACTACAGTCCCAGGATTATATAAATTGTTCCCACGTACTTTGTCTTGCCTTGCTTATTGAGAGAGAGGAAATGGGCATACAGCATGGCTGCATGAGTCACAAACATCTGTCTTTGAGTGTGTCCTTATTGGATTAATAGAAGTTTACAGCCACTTAAATCTTTCTTCATACTTGGGCTCTCAAACAGCGTGAGTAATTTTGTACTTCCCTGGTTGCCTGAAGGTGACAAATTTTCCCCACTTTTTCTGTATTTGAAAGTGTTTATCTTCCGGGTATGAAATTCAGAATGTGATTTTTTTTTTCTGCTTACTTATGTAGTCTGCATCTTGCTGATGGTAAACATGATCTTAAAAGAACATGAGGATGACAGAAATAGAACCAAGGAATAAAAGCTCTGTCTTTAGGTTGAGAATTTTCCCACATGGTTTACTCATAAATTCTAAAAAAATTTTGCAGCCCTTCTCTACTTGGATGACTGAAAATCAATAGCAGAAGCCTTTAGTTCTTCTACATTCTGCGTAATAGAGCTTTTCTAGGAATGGCTTAACTTGGTTGAAAGACAAAGTTTGATCCTGATGTGCCAAACTGTAAGCCTCAAGCCTGGGCAGAGTGGTGATTCCTCTATTGTGTACTTCTGCACCGTCATCAATGTAAAATGAATAAGATGCTTTTGGCTCTTGTTGTAGCTCTACTTAGATAAAGAGTTATATGGGTTTATTTTGCCTTTAAAAATCATATCCATCTATTATAGCACAGGCAAGCGTCAGTGCTCTGCTGAAAGCTGCTCCAGCATTTTAGTCCCTGAACTTAGCTGTCTTTGCCCCCTGAGCACTGTGGCCAGCACACACTGCTACTAAACTGTTGCTGTCTGCGTTTAAGCTATTTTTGCCAGAGAGAAACCTCTAATTATCTGTAAACCAGCTCTTATTCTATGTATCTTTTTGGTGCAGTGTGGAGGTAAAAGTAAAGTGGAGGACAGAAGCTAGTCTTTTTGGTAGGGCAAGAAGTATTGTATATTCGTTTCTTTGTAGAATAAGTCTCAGAAAGAGAGCAGAAAGCACAGCAGGGATGTGAAGGGCAGATCTCTATCACTCAGCAGTTCCGGCACAATCTTCTGTTTTTTTCTGAAGAAGAGAGTGGGATTGAAGTTAGGAAGCCTAACTGTGTTCCTGTAAAGGGAACAGATCTTGTGTGGCTTCTTGTAGAATAATTATTTCTCTAAATGAAATCTGAAAATTTGTCTTGTCTCACAGTTTGTAGCTGGTATCTTGTGAATTGTGTTCCCTCTCTTAAGGTGGGAAAAAAGTCTTACTGCCTATCCACAAATCAAGGAGTTCTGAATTTCTACATCAATAATATGTATTCAATATCAAAGAACTTGCTTTACAGAATGTTTCCAGAATGGGTAATTTAACACCACCAAATATCCTGTGTTCTCCTTTACTTGGAAGTAGGACAATTAAAATATAAAGGCAAGTTTATTTGCACAGACAAACCTGACTGTCACCATTACTCACTTGATGTAGAGGGAGTTGGTGTGGGAAGAGAAAGCAAATATAATGGATAATGAGGTGTTTCCAGCCATTCAAACTGGTGGCCTAAGACTTAAGTACTTGTAACTACATGTTTCATTGCACTCTGTTTGTACTTGGTCTCAAATTTTACTTTTTGCTTCCCATACATTAGCACAACATGGCAAGGAAACATTTGCTTTAATCCACCTTTTTTTTTTCAGTGATGCTAGATCCCCACTAGTGGAAATCATATAGCCTTCTTTTCTATTCAGCTGTGATGATTGGTATCGTGTGCAGCCTTGTCTTCCTGACTTCTACTCAGTTCTGTGAGAACTCTCTTACTGAGTTCTTCAAGATTTTTTATAAAACCATAATTCCAGGCTTAAACAGGATAGAGGGCGAAAGGAAGACACTGGCAGCATCTCCATGATGTGGATGACTGTGTACACCTGTCAAACCCCTGAAACCAGAGCCAGACACATCAGTTGAAGCTCATATGGTAGTGTAACAAGAGAAAACCCAGCGCAGACCTATTATACCTCAAGAGGTTTCTGTTCTGCAAAAATGCACATGTGCACATGCATGCACGCTCACACACATACCACAAATAAACACAAAATCAGAGCAGCAATTATTTTCAGTTCCACTCTCAAAGCTAATTGAAAATAATTTGGTTAATGGGCCCCTCAAAAAATGTTTGGGAAAGAGTTGAGAATTATCACTTTCTTTTCCAAAGTGTAAACTGCTTTTTCAGCAGTGTTCTGTTAATTACCTGGCAAAGGCCTAATCCATCAAATCTCAGTAAGCATTTGTAATTTTCTGAAAAAGAAACATTTTGACTGTTAGGTAAGAATTAAGATTTGGCCATTGATAAGGACTTTCACTTTAGATACTTTAGTTGTGTTTGCTCCAAATCATCAGCAGGAAATTCACTGGGCTCCTGAAGACCTGTAGAAGACATCCAGTCTGTTAACACTGATGATACCCAAAGTGGGAATTGTGCCAAAATGGCTTGCCAGAAAGCAGTTTCTGTAAATCACTGAACGAAATTTTTCCCTCTCCTTTTTATGAAAATGTTAGTATTTATTTAATAACTTTCTATTTCTTCCAACTTCTACTGCTTTGTTTGATTTATTACAAAATTCAATTTGTCACAATTAAATTGAATTGTCACAATTAGAAAAATAGGATGGCAAAATGAATGAAAAAAACACATTTTTAAAAATACCAATACTTAAAGAACAATAAAACTGGCAGCTGTGTCAAAACTGTTTCTTAATTGGTCTACATTTACAAAAGAGCTTACTTTTGGCAGTGGGTAATATACAATATATTTATATCCTCCTTTTTCCCCAAATCTGTATTGGAAAATCTTGCATCATGTGGAAGTACCATCTTCACTGGATGCATGCTGTCTTATATTTAGAGTTTGCTGAAAATCAGTTGTTTTGACTTCATGTGGGTATCCAAAAAGCAGGACCTCAGATCTCACTATCCCCTTCTGAAGATATTGAAGGTCAGTGGGTTTAGAGAAATATTACTTAAAATATAAAAAATGCAAAGCCTTCCACTTTGAAAGTGGTTATTTTCAATTTATTTTTGCTTTGTCAAATTAAATGAACACTTAGACTGACAGCTCTGTTGGCTGGACAAACCTCCCAGTATCTTTGGCAGATCCTGGGCTTGGCTTTTTCTGTGGCGTGCCTCGTTTTTTCTCTCTGGGCTGCCAGGACACACACAGGCGCTCACACATTCTCTGCCTGGCTGCTTCTCACTTGGCCTTGCCTGTGTGTCTCTTTCTCCCAAACAGCCCCTCTTCAGCACTTCTACCTTAAACCTCGTCCTCTTTTTTTCCCTGTCTTCTGCCAAGATGTATGTTTGAAAGACAGGTGCCCTCCCTTTCCCCTTTGAAAAAAGAAAGGCACCCTTGCTGCTTGGGTACCATAAAGACCACAGCACAGAGACTTAGGCAACTGCAGATCCCCTTCCTCACCTGTCCCTCCTCTGTTGGACTGGGTGTCCTTACATCCAGGGCTATTTGAAATACATATCCTGTGAGAGATCTTTCAGATTTTTTTTTGATACCATTAGTAAGCCTCACCCTAGCTGATCTTCGCATTCAGAGTATGTTTGTTATGATACCAATATTAATAAGCTCTACAGATAGAAACCTGCTGAAAATTCTTGTAGTCATATAGACCTCTCCAAAGAGGTTGGTGTTTAGTCCACAGGATCAATGAAGGCATGATTTATTCGCAGCATTTGCATATACGCTTTGCCAACTCCACTCATCTCCTGAGAGTCCTTTGTTATTCCTTCCCTTATACAGAAGATTAAGGACAAGGCTATTCAAGGAAGTTGGGTTTTAGGAGGGTTTCTGTCTCTTTGTTTCCTGTGTTCTGATTCTTTTGGTGCATTTTGCTTCTTTTAGGCAACAGCTGTGCTGTCTCCAACCAGAAGTTTTCCACCTGACACAGCAGCCGTGCTGGCATCAGGGGGTCTGGGTGGGCTGGCAGTGCTGGGCAGGCTGCTCTCATTGAGGATTTGGGTTGGGAGTGAGGGTAGAGAGGAACCACTCTGTGAACCTGACAAGGATTTGGGTGAGCTGCTAAAAGAAACGGAAAGAATTGTAGATGATATACATATTGGGAGTTGCCTTGCCAGCCACATCACGAAAATGCCTGTCTCCCATCCTGCAAAAAAGGAAGATACTGTCTGTGCTACAAACTGCATCCAATATAGGAGTGGGCTAGAATTTAAAAAAGACTGAGTGAGTACAAATGGAGAAACCAAAATGAGTCCCTGAATTCAGATTTTTTCTAAAATTTCTGACTTACACTGAATCTTAGGCTGGTAGATCTGAATAGTATTGAAATTATATAGAGATATCGGAAAATTCAGAAAAAATGTCATTTGAAATTTCACATGAACTCAGGTCTGAAAGTTAAAAAATTTGTCATGGAATTGGATGTAAAGCTTTGGATTACATAATTACTTTTAGTTTCTCTAGTCTTTGTTGATATCATTGAATTTGATCATGAACATTAATTACACACTTCTAATGAAAAATATGCATCTTTTCAGGGTATTAGAGGAAAGAAGGTGGTCTTGCAGGAAAAACTGGCACATCCAATAAACTGGAAATATCCTAGTTATATAGTTTCCAGTGGACGGGCTAGAAGAGTAAGTGGGTAAAACAAATACGATAGTCTAAAGGAATCTAGTTTTTCCTTTCTCTGGCTAATATTCTTGAAGTAGTTTCCATTTCAGAGATGCAATCTCACATGTAAAACTCTCACTTTAAAGGTACATTGCTTGATGGTCTAGACAGACTATATCCTGTGTCTGTAACTAGAATCAAAGCCACATTTTTTGCTATTGTGTATTTGGACACCACAGACATGCAAGTTAATTACATTGAGCACACCATTTATTTTAAAAATTGAATTAATTTCATGTGTGAATGCATTGGCTAATCTATGACTATGAATATGAAGAGAAAAAAAAGAAAAAAATCTTTAAGAACATTACCTCTTGCCTGTGTGGTAACAGAAACAGAACTATAATCTGGTGAACCTTTACATTATTGCTAGGATGTCAATTCCTTTCCAGTGGAAATATTGGCTCTGACATTGTCTTATACTGTATATGTATGTGCATCATTCCTTATCATCTTTACGTGTCCAGGAAAGCTATCAGCTTGCTTTGCAGTGCAATGCAGAAATCTTTATCTCCAAAACCAAAAGTGTATGCCAGTTAATACTAGACGTACTACCCTCAAATACATTAGCTCATGTAGAGTACTCACATCAACTAACATTTACTTGTTTGGACTTTTGAAAATCTTCCTTATGAATAAAATGTCCAGTCTACTGTAATTTTATATGACAAGGAAATAAACAAAATGAAATTCTGGAAGTGGAAAAGTTATCGATGATATATATAAAAATATATTTTTAAATTTACATACAGTGCCTCTACATTTTATTCTTGACTGCAATGCAATTTGCAGTGTGTAATGTATTGCCATTCTGGATGTATTGGCACCAATGTGAACATTATTATTCCTCTATTACTTTTTGTCTTTCCTTGACAGTTTTCGTTTTCAGAAAAAGCATTTTGTGCCTTGCTCTTTCTTAAGCAGTGTGCCAGTTCCAAACTCCCCTCCTGTTGAGAAATGAAATGAAATATTGTGCTCCCTGGCTTCAATTATCATGTTCTTAGTGTCCCATTTGGAGAGAAATTTTTGATATGTGAGGGTAGCAATGCGACAATTATAATGTTTCACAATGTTACAGGTGGGTTTTATTTGTGTTATTTAAAGCTATGCCCAAGTCCTCTTCTGGCTTTTGTCCTTGCAGAAAGCCTGGCCCTCCTCCAGAGACCATTTTCGCTTGAGAGACGGGAAAGAGACTCGTAAAAAACTTGTTCTGAGTTTGGAAAGTGAGCAGAAAAGGAGTGTTCATTAATTTCAATTGCCTGCATTGTGAAGTTAAGAATATAATTTCAAAAGGGTAACAGACAATGGGAAATGAGGATTAAGAGAATGTAGGTTTAAAATGTCTATGTTTGAGGCCTAAATAAATCAGTAAATAATAATAAACCTGTTGATGTTACTAAATGCTAAGGATAAGTCCTAGCACGCACATAACTGACTGAGAGATTAGCAAATAACCAACCTGAAGAGGCTACCAAATGAAGACTTCTTATCCATGAAAAATTTCACAATTCCTTACCAGAAAGTAATTGTTATAATGCAGGGCATTTGAGTGTGAATGAACTACCACATGTATGTTTATCAGACATTATTTATTTAAAAAATTGCATCTAATGGAATTACTTATCCCTAGTAAAATATATGTAAAAGTATCAATGTCCCAGTATTTTTAGTAACATTAAAAGAACTAATGGAAATCATTGCTTCAGTTTGTAAATGTCACCATAGTGCAACATGGTGATTGCAATGGAGTGTTACTCTGTGGATGACCAGCGAGGAACAATCATGGCATGTCTGAATCAAAATATTTTTATTTGAAACAGAAGTATGTCCAGTTTTTGACTGAATTCCTTGGGCTTAGATTTTCAAAATGGTGTATAACCAATCATTCCTCAGAAAATCACTTCCCAGTTAATTAATACTGAAATTTGCAGAAATGGGTGACATGAATGTTTCATCTGGGGATCCGTGCAGAGGCAGCCAAAGAGCTACTGAAATACCCTCTCCACTTCCATGGCTGTGTCTTAAAAAATAACTCTGAGACTCTGTATGTGCTAAAAGTCATTTTCACCATGTTGTGGATAAAACTACTGTACACTTCTTACTGCAAGCATTAATAACTTCTTGAGAAGTAATGACCTCTGCTTTAGTGAAACAATGAACAGTGTTAATGATCAAAGAGCCAGATGTGCGACATTTTGCCTTTTTGAAATGCTAAGCAAGCTGCTCAGGAGAGTTAAGTTACTTGGAATTAATTTTGTGAAATGCCCTAATAAAATAAAATAAATAAATACACAATGTATTTGCAAAACCAGTCCCTGTTCTCCTTTACTTATGTTTGGTGTGTCTTTTCCCTGACTGTAAATAAAAGTTAGTACTTAAAGAAAAACTCTTCACGACTCTCATTCTGCCCAGAACTTCAGAGAACTTCCAAGAAGATGCCTGATAGCTGGCAGATGGCATTTTTTCTAGTTACAAGTAGCCTTAGAACTGATTTTCTGTGTCTCTGAAGTTTCTTTATCTTCTGTCTGAAAGGGACCATTTACAATTTTCAAATAATTCCTGGAAGCAAAAAATTTCATCGCTGAATTCAACACAGCAACTCAAGCTAAATCTGCTCTTGGTCCCCAGGAGAAAGATGGGGAAGAGAGAGTTCCAGAGCGATAGGAAGAAGACAAAGTATTAGTGCGATGTTTTCCAGATGCTTCCAGCTTCCTGGGAATGCAATGGATAAACAGGGTACAAGTATAAACCAGCGCTGTTTTGAGATTAGTTTAATTTACACTTGATATCAGAGTGGCTTCTGGCTGGAAATTTTCAGCTCATTAACACAGCAGAATTGAGAAACAGTTTCCCTCCTCCTGTTAGGATTTCAGAGCAGCAACACAAGTTGAGCATTTCCTTTGAAAGGGATGAGTCCAAACCCACAGGCTGAGAACAGGAAGGAGTACTCATTCGTTCTGGAAAGAAAAAAGCATTTGACACGAAAAAATAGGCCAATATAGACTACAATGATTCCAGATAGTCTTAACTTGACCACTTCCACTTTAAGAGACTGACAGAATACCCAGGGTTTTTTTTTTTTTTCCCCTTTTTCTGACGTGAGTGTTCATTAGCCATTTCCCAGAATACAGTTGTTGATTTCTCTTACACACAGTATTTTCAATTATTTTTTAATTCAGTCCAATGCTGACTATTGGCAGTATGAATAATCTTTTTGCTGTTCCAGAAATCATAAACTCCAGAGAAAGAAAGTCTTGAGACTGTTCAGGAAAATAGGATCCAATCTGCAAATACAGCATTTGGCCTCTATTGTGGGGCTAGACACTGGGCATCCTGCTGCAGACTTGTGGCAGCAGTTGTCTCTGTGATCTTCAAAGAGCTCTGAAGTTGATGCCTGAAGCAGTTTGCTTCGTGCATTTCTAGTTATTTCATCAAACCAGGGTTACGGAAGCAGAGGAACAGGGGAGCAGAGGGAAAGCCAAAGCACTCACCACCCGTCTTCATCACTCCCGCATTTCGTACCCTACTTGTTGCACACAGATAAATGATGAAAAATACCTTCAGGAAGGTTGAGCATCTATTCTAGCAGCATCTCTTTGCACATCAGTTTTTTCCCCTAACCTCCACCCCCACCATATATAAAGGTGCTTAATGATCAGGTCTAGAGCATGCACATTTTTTGTCCCACAGAGCATGAGTGGATTTCCATAAAAATTGTCCACAAGATGGGACTAACCACAAATTTTCCATCACAAGTATTTTTAGCTGTTTTGTGTCTTTTAATTTGGTTTTATTTTTTCTGTTTAGCTAATTTTGGTTTTACTGCATTAAAAACTGTGCTGTAGTAGTTATTTTCCTGAACAAATATTGAAACAGAGAGAGAGGTTAGACAGAAGGTTACAGAGAGGTTGCAGGGATGGCACTAGCACAATTTATGAAAGTCGAATCAATGACCATCTTCTCTCAGAACTTGCTACTCCTTTCTCTCTCAGGTTCTGTTGACCTCCTTGGGGATGACAGTCCAAGAAAAGCACCAATATTTCTGCTACCTGGCTCCTAACCAAGCCCTAAAATGGAAAAAAAAATTGAATTGGCAATGCTGGTACTCCTTTCCTCTTTAGAAATATTTTTGAAATTTTGCATAGTTTGCAATCAAATGTAGACTACTAAAACACTTTGTGAAGCAGAATTAACATTTCCATCCAGTTCCTATAAATAATTTATATCAGTGTTTTTTCATGTCTGTTCAGTGGCCAATCTTTCATCAGAAGGTTGTTTAACATGGGAAATAATTGTTTCCATCTTTCTTGTCTCCAATTAACTGTGTTCTGTAGCTGCTATTTATTTTTGTAACCATAGTGATGAAATCTATTTATTGGCTGCAGTTATAATCATTCTAAACATGTATTTGTGTTTATTTCATGTCCACAAAACCTGAACCCTATATTAACACAATTATAGTATAAGCTTGATGAATATATCCTTCAAATACTCTTACATCTGTTTCCTTATGATGCATCAAGGTTTTTTTTAAGTTTGGGACACTTCAAGAATTTATGGTGTGCTCTCTAACATTTCTGCAGTAAATTTTGTGCAGTACTGAAAAGCAATCTAAGATCTCGCTGAATTTTTTTTATATCTAGCTTCAGAGAGCTTATAGACACCAGTATAGTGCCTGCTAGATGTTGTTGGTGTGGTGTAGTTATTAAAATTCCTGAAGACCCATCCAGAGCATGTCTTACTTCCTGCTTTTGCTTCATTTTTTGTGGCATTCAAAAAGCAGCGGTCAGACCCATTCCAGCTCAGACGTGGAGGGCCCCAAGGCAAACGGCACAGCACCTGACAGCTCTTTGCCCTTGCCATGATCCAAAGATTGGTTGATATTCAAAGGACCATAGATACTTGATGGTAACTTAACATGGTAGAAAGCACATAGATCAAAATCTTGCCAGTATCTGTCTGACAGTGTTAGTAATGATCTCCTCTAACCTTTCATTAGATTTTAAACAAAGTAATGCAGAAGCAGCTATCATTACTCAAGTGTCTGGAAGTTTTACTCCCTAATTATTAGTTTCTGCTAGCGCTGTACAAATATAGGAGGAAAAAAACCAAACCCCAACCAGAAACCTCAATCCCCAAACAGAAAATTTTCAAATAAATTATAGAAATTGTGATAGACAAATATAGTGAGACAAGCATGTAGAAGGAAGCTAATGCTCAGCAGTGCTCTTGGTGCAACACCAGTCAAGATAGGGATAAATTTTTGTAGGCAGTGGATTCTGCATGAATTTCTGAGAAATACTTGGGCAACTTTGTCAAAGTTTGGAGAAAATGTCTCCTGATCACGAGGGGCAATGTGGGAAGATGCACAAAGGTGTTTGTTGAATATGTAACACACCAATCATGGAGTCTAGAAGCAACTTTGACAGTTATGCTTTAATGGGTATGGAGTATTCAAAAGTGTTCTGACAGTAAGCATTATTTTTTTGTGCAGGCAAATATTAACTGAGTGTTTCTTTTTCTCATCTTGAATTTGCAGGATTTCTCCCATCATACCCAAACTAGATGCAAAAGTAAAAACTGCAGCTGCCTTAAAATTATTGATTAAAACAAAGTTTGTTTCGTTTCCTTAGACACACAAATTTCTCTCTGTCTTGGTAGTTATTCTCAGAGGAATCCTGCTTAAATATTGCAAATTAAATTTATTAATATACAGATCAATATAGAATGTAATGACCGTTGCAAAAGACACTTTACAATGAAATCTGGTGACACCCATTTTTAGGCTAATTATGTGGAGTGGGGAAAGAAAAGTTTTACCCCCACAACATTGTTAATTAGCCAATTGAGTATAAGAGATGGTAGTTGGTGTGACAGAGTGATATTTTGCATAGATGAGGAAATGAAGCAAGGCGTATTGTAATTAGGAAAACAGCTCAGCTTGCATAAAAGGAAACAATCATTTCCAGGCAAAAATTTCAACTCTGTCTGAATCCTCTAGAGAAAAATCAGTTAAAAGTGTGAATATGCTCCACCCAGATGAGAGGTTCTTTGATAGTTTCTTTAGTGAGTGCAATCTCAGTAGGAAGATATATATGAAAGCTGAATCTTTGATATTTGCCTTGTCAAGATAACAAACAAAGTGGACAAGATACATTCCCAATACAATTCAGTGTAAATTGATTAAGGCTGGTTTTCTCTTACTCTTTCCACTTGGCTATTATATATTTTTATAAATGTATGTAGATATTATCTGTATGGAAACGAGTTTTATTTG
Source organism: Steatornis caripensis (assembly GCA_013398225.1). Classification (NCBI taxonomy): domain Eukaryota; kingdom Metazoa; phylum Chordata; class Aves; order Caprimulgiformes; family Steatornithidae; genus Steatornis; species Steatornis caripensis. Next base: position 93,437 of record VZSC01000695.1, read on the forward strand.
CATTTTGTCTTGACATGGGCTGAATTAAGCATGATTCAAGGTAACTGGATCTCCAGCTACCTTGTTATGCTCAGACATTCCTAATTTATAGGTCTGAGAAATCTGTGGATGTATAGGATCTTGGGGCACCTTCAGAGATGCTTTACCATCTGCAGCACATTCTCTGAAGAATTCAAAGGGAATTTGCATGTTACCTATGTGGAGAGCCAGCATCACAGTTAGAGAGAGATATGTCCTGTAGGGACATGTGGTAACCAAGAAGTGTTTGGCATGCAGCTAGTTATTGAAGTCTATGTTTAAATCGTAAGGATCTTGGGGAAAGAAGTAACAAACGTACAAAGAGATAATATACCGTTCCAGCTTGAGAGCTTACAGATTGTGATTTAGGCAATCTGAATTCTCCATAAAAAAGGTTTCTGATAATCAGGTGCATTTCTAATTGCAGTATCAGCATTAGCAAGTTTAATAGTGTGCTATCTAAACTGTGACAAGGTTAAAGAAATTTCCAATGTTTAAGGAATGTAAAGAGAAGCTGGATGAATAGCTGTATTAACTGTTAAAAGTTGGGAAAAACTGTCCATACTAGTGTTAGAAAAGGAAGCAATTGCCAGTTTATTTTATTTTCTAGTGCATAGCTGTTCTCCGTAGCATAAATTATCTTAATAAAAAACCTAAGAACAAATTTCAAGCAACAAGGCAATCAGAATTTCTCCAGAGTTATTGCACAGTCTCTTATCTTCCCAGTTAAGATGTGTTTTAAATTTTTTCTTTGCTTTATTTGATGTGTATGTTGTGATGTACAGCACTCATGTACTTCTTCTTGTCCATACTGCACTGTGCCTCTCTCCCCAGGCACTTAATTCTCTGTCTTCTTTCCCTAGCAAACACAATAGCAAAGTGCAGTAGCATGATGCTGCACAAAGCTAAGCGCTTTAGGATTCCCAGTCCCATCCTGTTCGGATCCTGACCTTTCAGAGGTGGTAACCTAACAACTATTTCCCTTCCCCTACTTTGTTCTTACATCTTCTCCATTTACGGAATACTTTAGCCACTATACAGGCAGCTTTTATTCTAACATCTATTATTCCTCCAACATGTGTATGTGAGGGCAGTTGTGATACAGGGATCGCACACAGTTTGGTAATCCTCAGTTAGTCTGGTCTTTGGAGGTGGTCTCTTATATGCCAGGTTTAGCAGAGGTTACCTGGACAAGTGGGATTTTCTGAGCCTTTGATCAGATTCAATCACTGAAGAAGATACAAATGTGAAACCATCCTCTAATTTTTTAGTAGCATACTGTGCACAACTTCAAGGTCTAGTTTAGCAGCACCAGTGTCACAGGGTTCATGACCCCCACTTGGGAAGAAGCAGCTGACATGAACGACATGAAAGGGAAGGAAAAAAAGCAGGAAGAAACAAGGGCAGCTCTCCCTAAAAAACCACCATCCAAGCCAGGAGACTCAGGGCATTAGTGGTAGGTGGAGGAGTACCTTGAAGCTGAACACAGGCCTGGGAAATTCCAAAGGACTGGTGCCTGTTGACTCTAGGAGCAGCACAGGGGTAGAGACTGCGCTGCCTCCAAGTTTCCCTGGATGGGGAAGGCTTGCCAGATGGTGCTGCTCCCACGAGCTGAGCCATTCATGATCAGTAAGTTCATCTCTTAACTCTGGCATGTATGTGTAGTCTTACTGTCAGTGAGTAACTATATTTTACAGTTTTATTAGGGAAACTGTTACGGTCTTTGCTGCATGAAGAGTTAGGGGTTGACCTGCTGGAGAGCAGCTCTGTGGAGAAGGACCTGGGCCTGCTGGTGGACAATGGGTTAACCATGAGCCAACAATGTGCTCTTGTAGCCAAGAAAGCCAATGGTGTCCTGGGGTGCATTAAGAAGAGCGTGGCCAGCAGGTCGAGGGAGGTGGTCCTCCCCCTCTACACTGCCCTGGTGAGGCCACATCTGGAGTGCTGTGTCCAGTTCTGGGGTCCCCAGTTCAAGAGAGATGGGGAAGTACTGGAGAGAGTCCAGTGGAGGGCAACAAAGGTGTTGAGGGGACTGCAGCATCTCTCCTATGAGGCCAGGCTGAGAGACATGGGCCTGTTTAGCCTGGAGAAGAGAAGACTGAGATGGGATCTGATAAATGCTTATAAATACCTAAAGAGAGGGTGTCAAGAGGATGGGGTCAGACTCTTTTTGGTGGTGTCCAGTGACAAGTGAAGGGGTAATGGGCCCAACCTGGAACACATGAAGTTCCACCTGATCATTGGGAAGAACTTCTTTACTGTGAGGGTGACGGACCACCGGCACAGGCTGCCCAGAGAGGTTGTGGTGTCTCCTTCTCTGGAGATACTCAAAACCCACCTGGACATGCACCTGTGCAACCTGCTCTAAGATAACCTGCTTTAGCAGGGGGGTTGGACTGGATGATTGATCTCCAGAGGTCCCTTCCAACCTCTACCATTTCGTGATTCTGTGACTCTGTGATATGCTGTTGTTTTCAAATGTAGAATTATAACAACTCTGATCAGATGATTACTGAATTCTAGCTCAGAGTAACTTCTGTTGATGAACAGTTGAAGAGTCATGTTGCTTCTTTGAGCTAGGCCACCTTTAATCTGAGCTGTGATTAAAGCTAACTGTATAATTAATCTTATAATTGTGCATGATAATTTTTATTTTATTCACACAACCAAACAAGCAACTTCCTATCATGGTCACTAAGATTAACAGGAGGATCTTCTTTCCTTTGTTTTTTTTTTAACTTTGTTGGAAATAAGGCGTTGATCTTACTGATTGAATACTTACCTATAGAACTGCTGCATAGATTTTCATGGATGCATATAACTTCATATTATTTGTGGGCTCCTACCAGTGAAGAATATGCAAAGCAGATCTGAAAGCATTTTACTGAGCCACTTTATAGTTTAAAGAAAGGTCACAAATTGAATGTTGCCTTTGCAGCAACCACTAGAATCAAAATTTCCATGACTGCAAAGAAAGAGGTAAAAGATATATGGAAATTGAATTATTCATGCCATCCCATTCCTGCTCTGAAATCGTTAAAGAGCTTTAAATAGTAAGAAGTCTAGCTAGCAAAGAATTGCAGAGATATCCAGTGTCAGCCTAATAGGATCTGATCAGCTCTGGCAAGCACTCTGTTCTCCCTGGTGGAATCTGGAAAAACTAGCCTGTGAAGACTGAGAATAACAATCATCATTTCCCTTTATCAAAATCTAGCTCTTTCATCATCCTCTCCTCACTTCATACTTACAGTTTTGGATATGCAGCTAAAAACCATGCCTAACATGGCTTTGAATTCACAGTAGCATGAGAGAATGCATATTTGGGGGAACAAGTCTATAAGTCTATAGGAAGTTTTGACTGTAGCTATGCTGAGGTAACAAAGTAGGAGATGAGGAATTTCCATAAAAACTCCTTGGGAAGATTGTCTAATGGAAAAAACAAAGCAGCTCTGTCCTTAGGTGTCTAGCTGTGGAACTTGACTTGGTCTTTGCATGCCAAAAAAAGAAAAGTGTTCTATTCACTCCGTGTACTCTACTGAAAAGTTAAACCAAATACATTATTCTAGCCTACAAATGCCAAATTTTATTTTGGCATATGTTTAATCATTTAGGAAAATGTCCTATTCACAAAGTCTGTAGGTATCTACTTAAAACAAAGTAGATGGTTAAGAACCCCCTTGAATAAGGGCCAGAATGCATAAAATTAGGATGTGCACATATTTTTATTGTAAAAACAAAACAAAACAAATCCTAACTAAAAATTGCAGCAGAGCTTCCTTCATTAGTACTAAGTGGTAATGAGCTCTACAGCCATGCAGACTCCAAAAGAGCAACTATTTCCCATGAGTTCAAAGACCTTTTCTGAACTTTATAAATGTTTAATTTTAAAAAGATAATAAACCAATATGCCCTTACTCTGTGCAGCATGTTTGCAATAGGTATGAGAGCATGTGAGGCCTACCTGTGTGCTAGTATTGCTCTGACTCATTTTCTGTAAACTTAAAAAAACGTAACTCCTGGGGAGGTTGAAGTACTGAAACTTATACTTACACAATGCCTTTATTTGCCAACAGCTAAAAGGATAAAATTGTGGAAATATCTGATGGCCAGAGATCTTTCTTATTTAGCTCTCGTAATTATGTTTTGGAAAGATGATTGTCTCTGTTGAACTTGTTACTGAGGGAGAGGAGAAACTGAGATAACAGCATAGCTAGAAAACTGGAGTTTCAGTTCTGGATTTAGAACACAGACTCTGTGAGGGAACTATATATAGGTGAGGGGTTTAAAGTGGCATAGGAGGAACATGCACTGTCAAAAACATCCCCAATATTCCACAGAGTTCCTAATTGAGGTCCTTAGTGGAAAACCTCTGATTATCTGGCCTTAATGGCAATATGGGACGTTTTTCTCTGTAGAAAACAAGCTAAGTTAACAACTATATATACTGAGAAGTAAAAGCATCTTAGTGCAACAATGGATTCTGGAAAGGCATGACTTACTTAAACTTCAGCATCTATATAATTGAAATGCTTCCTATATAGACTGAGTAGATCAGAAACTGTAAAGACTAATGAGAAGAACTCTGATTCACCAATATTTATTTTAGTCGTGTGAAGACTCCCACTGAGAAAGGGGAATTTTGTTGGAGGTGTATGAACAGGATACCTATAATCTCAGAACAGAGTAAAACTCTGGGAAGGAGTAGAAAAATATTTCAATTGTTGTCCATCATTAATAAGAGAAGTGAAAGAGGTTGAGTTCTTTTTAGATATAAATCATCAAAAGAAAGAAGGAGATTCTTTAAACACAGTTATTAAAGGAAAATGATAAATATTCATCACTGTAGCCAAGACTGATCATCAGCATATTATTCAGCTTCTCCAGACTACACCCTATTTTTCTATAGATAAAAGCATATTTTGCCTGCACTTGCAAGTTGAGAATTGAACATTAGGCTCTTGATGAAGAAAGGAATAAGAACGTATATGTACTAAATTAATACTCTCTGTGTGATTCTCCCTTTGAGAATCAGTGATCCAGTCAAGAATGTTGGTTCCACAGGTATACAAAGAATGGCAATATCCTTATCAGAAATAGGAACTCCTGTCAATAGACTTATTTTCATGGTGAAAAGAATTATGCTGCTCCCAGTGCAGAGCTGTTGGTAGACTACAGTAAAATGTCATGTGCAGTATGACTCATCTGAAGGGCCATATTGAGCTCTGGGCTCCCCAGGGCAATAAAGACATGGAATTAATGGAGTGAGCCTAGCAAAGATCCTCAACGGTGATGAAGGACTCTTCTTTCTTAAGAGGAGAAACTACGAGAGACGCTAGTGTTCAGCCTGCAGCAGAGAAGGCTCAAGGGGATGTTATGCATGTGCATAAATGCTTAGTGGTAGCAATGAAGATGAGGGGAGTCAGACTTCTCAGTAGTGCCAGAGACATGACAAGATGCAATGGACACAAATTAAAGCACATTAAATTCCCTCTGGACACAAGCAAACATATTTTTACTCTGAGGGTGGACAGACACTGGAAGAGGTTGCCCAGAGAGATAGTGGAGTCTGTATTCATGGAGATATTCAAAACCAAAGTGGACATGGCCCTGGGCAACCTGCTCTGGCTGACCCTGCTTGGGGTCAGGATGACCTCCAAAGGTGCCTTTCAACCTCAACCATTCTGTGATTCTGTGAAAGAAAGGAAGAAAAACTAAAAAGCCTTCCAAGAGGCTAATATGTTTACTAATGCCAATTCAATACCAATTCAAAAGAAAATGGATAATAGGCATAAAGCAAAACTGAATTACCTACATGAAATCTAGGTCAAGATTTTTAATAGCATCTTCCTGAACTAGTGCCCTGATGTTTCAGAAGGGCTACATCATGTAGACTTCAATAGCAGTTGTTGTACATCCAAGGACATGTAATTTGAATATCTATTAATATGACTGCAAAGCTATGAGTGAATCCATAAGGTTTTGATTTTGTGATCTGTACATTTGAAGACAGTATAAATCAGTTAATAAATTCTTTCAGTATTTAAATGTCTGATGCAATTGCTATTCAATCTTCAAATTTAGCCTTTTGTTTTTATGGTTATATTGGTTTGTCCATTGAGGAGAATCAGTGGGGAGATCAGTTTAGCCATAAAAATAGCATACTGGAAATAGAAATATCTACAGTTGAGACTTTGAACCTGGATGGAAGTTTGAAAGAAAAGGAAATAAAGTAGTTAGTATTTAGTCAGAATCCATGTACACTAAAGATGCAAACTGGCAAGTGTATTATATCCATAAATTTAGATATACAGAAGTTAAACTTTGTATGGATGACAATAGGGAAAATCTTTAACACAGCAATATTAACATGGCATTTTCTTTAAAAAAAACCAATTGCTGCTATCAGCTCCCAAGTCTGTGTCTGGCCCACAGGAAGTCTGTTCAACAATACAAGCAACATCTAAAGGTGCCACCTCTGCATTTTCCATCACTTCATGGCTTGCAGCCAGGATTAATAAGTCACAGCTACAGCACAAACCAAAATAATAGTCCAAGCAGTTGAATATAATACCATGATGGAATCATAAGGGCATCTAAAATCAAACATAATTGGGATGGGACCAAAATAGAACATTGCAATTCTGTAGCCCATCAAACTAGCTCTTGACTGTAAATTGGGAGACACAAGTCTTAACTATGGCAATAAAAAGATTATTGGCTTATGAATTTGGTTTCTGCATCCATCTGGTTTGAGATAGAATTTTTGGCTATAAGAGATGCATTGTACTTCCCAGTTTTCACCTTATAAATCTTTGTCCATAGAGTTCTTGGAAGAGGTTTCTGGATTCATCCAATATTATATAAGTGGCCATTTTATATAAGCCCTTATTTTTAAAATTCAAGTGAGATGAATAACAAATGCTCTGTCCATATTTACAAGCTACCTAACAGCAATAGTTTAGAATAAGTAAGATTATACTAGGAAGACAGTACGAATAATGAAAAATGCAATTAAGAAAGAGATAATAAAATTAGCTGGTTAAACACTCTAGAATTGATTGGAGTATCATAAAAAAACACAATACTCTTTTAAATATAATTTAGAGGAGTCTTTCATCCCAACAAAACTATCCTCAGAAATAACAGAATCAATAATCCTCCAGGACACTCACAGGCTGTTACAATTGTGAAATGAGGGACTAGAGCTCCAGAAGAGTTAAAGGAACTCAGCTTTGAATGATATGAAGTAGAATTCCACAACTGTCTTGTATGACCAAATATTGAGCAGTGCAGAAACTTGGTTAATGAAGGCTTGGATACTGAAATGCAACGTCCTCTGACAGAAAATAAGATAGATCATCTGATAAGAATGCTAGAGGATTAATCAAGTAATTAACTATAAAATTTGACTGCAACTGTGAGATTCTCACCTTATAAATTATGTATCATTGTGAAGATGTAACAGCCATGATGTTATTCATCAGCTTAACTTAAATAGGATCAGCATCCTCTGAAACCCTAAGGAATTTTATGTTCAATTTAAATACATATTTTACTTCTGTGTGGGAAGGAGGGAGAGAGGGACTCTTAGAGCACATAATTTCTGAGATTGGAAAGCATAGCACTAGTAAAAACTGGGAAGGAAATTGAAAGGGAAAATTAAGAAAAGTATCTTCCTCTCCCTTCTCCCTCTCTCTCTATAGAAACCACTTTGTCTCATTCATAAACTATATACCAAGCTGTACGTTTGAGCAAGACTTCTTCCATAGCTTTTGGAAACAAATGACTTGTGTGTTTGAGTTGATGCATTATCTCTCCCTGTGGTTAGTGACAGTCTTGCCATGAAGGTAGTGATTCGCATGCATATGTGTGTCTGTTGAACTGTCTGGCACCAATTTGATTAAACAAAGCATTTTAATCAAACAAAGCATTAAGTGGCCACATCGGTCCTTCACTTTGAATTTACATTTTTCAGTCTTTTGGAAAGACAGTTTCTTTAAGTTGTCTTTGCTGTTCAGAAGTAAATCCCACATCCCTGGTAAGTTCGGCAGACCTGTCTATTAGCTAAGTGAAGCTCAGTATGCCTACTACATACCTGTTGTTATGCACGATTTTCAACAAGTGTACTCTGTCAACTCTGCTGAGATACAGAATTGTAATCTAAAATTATAGGATTCAAAGCTAAAGCTATCAGGGAAGATAGATGGACATAGGATTAAAGAATTTCATTGAGATGTAGCAATCTTGATGGGTAGACATGGTCCTAGCACTGGTCCTCAGCAGTTTCAATAGTAATTAACAGTGAAATTTTAGTATATACTAGGACTTGCCTAGGTGTTTTCCCCAATTTATGCAGAATTAGGATTGTAAACACTGAATCCTGAGATGTACTGGCTCTATGCATTCTCATACAAAGGACAGCTTTCCTAACTCCCTAAAGAAGCAATCAAACTTAAAATGCAGTATCTTATGTGATCCCAAAGCTGAGTGAAGCTCAGCTTGCTGTTCTTCAAATCCACTCCTAGGAGTAGGTACTACATAGGGGTGTGCTTTTACACAGCTCCCTGTATAAATGCGGTTGATAGCAAATGTATTTTACCCTGTTAATTCCTCCACTTGACAGCAATAGAGATTTCCTTAGAGAGAGAGATTCAAATCTCTAAAGCCAGGATATTAGTGTTCAGTTAAGGAAAAAAACTCTCATGTTCTATGTGGTCTCTCTAACTCGCTGTAAATTGTCATTGTCTAAATGTTTGGGAATGCTGAATAGTCTGTTGTGTGTTTTTATAGGCATCTATCATTAACCTTTGTCTTTTGTAGAGCTGAGATACTCTGAGAGATATACTTTGCTAAACCTGCATTTTTCTTTTCCATTATATGAAAGTAGGACGTCTGGTATGTGCTGGGACAATATTTCAGACATCATCTCTGCTGAGCTGTGCACAGTAATTAATTACATGTCAACAGATGAACAAAGTATTTCTTCAATTATTTGCCTTAGCTGTACTAAAACAAATATCTTTGCTGCCATTCCTAGCAGATCTAAATAGCCTGTGTTCTGATTCCCATTATATATTAGTATAACCAAACAGAAAAAAAGCATTTTTCAAAACCACACATCTTGATATTTTTTACTATAATTTTATCTTTTTTTTTTTTGTAGTGACCTCAGAGTCTGTGCATATTATAAACTTGTACAGCGTATAGGCTGTTCCACTGAAGGAAAGGATGGGTGACCCATTGATGATAGTGCTAGTAAAGGACTCAGGAGCTCTGTGTCCAATAACCTTCTCCGTCAGTTTCCTTCCTGTATAGTCTTGGCAAGTCTGTTAGGTTTACAAGGCTATTTCAGTGCTGAAATGCTTTCTGATAACCTGGCTTTTAGATTATCAATTTTTCATCTGTTATATAAGATAATAATACTGGATTTACAATCATGGGGATATTAGAACTAAACATGAAATTGCAGAAGGAAATAAATTTCTTAGGTGGCTACTCAGACCTCAGCTTCACATATTTCCTTCCTTCCTGTCTTTTCTGAAATGGAAAAAGCTAATCTCTTTGAGTCTCCAAAATGGGGTGGCTGCATGTGCCCTGCCTAAGAGGTGCCCAAGAGTCCTTTGGGAGATTGCTAGCTGCCATAGGCCAAAAGATAGTGACTGTTCTTGTAACGTAAGTACATGATCACATTACCAGCACCTAGGAATATGCTCTGACATAGTTTAATTTCCTAGCATAGGTGTAGCCTTTCCCCGCTCTGGGATTTGTATGAATAGATGATTTCAGATGTAGGTACAGCATAACAAGGACTCTCAGGGTTGAAAGGATGTTCCTTTTCCTGAGATAGGACAAACGTTCCCTTGGGAAAATCTACACAACCTTCATCAATTTTTAGAAGCTCATGTTCTATTGGGAGGTGCTGTAAATTCCAGCATGTCCCAATGAGCTTTATCACTGCACATCTGAAATGCAAACCCAGGAATCAAGTGCTGCTCAGCCATTTTCATAGGAGCTTATAAAAAATCTTTAGTGTTTTCACTGATTTCTCCTTCTCTAGTTTATTTGAACTCCAGCTTTCCTATTCTCTTGCAGGATGACGCATAAAGGATGTCATGGCAATGCTCATGACTAGGTGACTCTTCACCTAGAGGTCATTGTTTACTCATTTTCCCTCTAAGCATGTGAATGAAACTCATCAATAAGAAAGTCAGCAGATTTTTGTGTGAACCGGATTCAGACGGACTTGCACAGCTGTAACCACTATTGTTAGTATTTCCATACTCAGTTCTACAGTGTAATTGCCTACAAAGTCTTTTAGGAAAAAGATGCTCAGCCAACAGCTTTTAACAAGTGCCAGTTATATTTTTACAATTTGTGTCACAATCTGATGTTTGCAAACCACATTTTTATTTTATGTAACTTACAACACAACCTGGAGGTGACTGCACTATTAAGTGCAATGTTTCAGGGATGAGTACAAGCACAACCAGGACAGGTGGAGAACGGAAGTAGAGCCTGTTCTTTCCCATAGCACCTGTTTGTAAGCTTAGCCTCTATAAAAGATTGTCTGTGCCAGACTGAAGGACAAACTGCTTCATTTTCTTGAAGGAGATTGCTCTTTTTTGTATTGTAGAGATAACCGGCTAGGGTACTAAGTTACTGCATAAGCCATTCAGAAATGGGTCTTCTTCCTTTCCCATCTGAAGTACTGACTCTTGTATAAGTCACCTGCAGATCCAACATGGTTGTTTCCTTCTCTCTCACAGGTACAGGAATCGCTGGAGGCATGATGGTAAAAGAATCACAAAGAGGGCAACAACTTATAAATGTTTTAATAAGGGAATTATTCATCAGCACAATGAGTCATGCTCAGCAGTTTTCCAGAGAAGATGGTCACAGCATTTTTTTCCAGTAGGAGGAGGGAGACACGGGGCAGACAGGCAAAGCTGATTCCCAAGGCTTGGCTCCACGCTCAAGAAATGGATGTGAATTTTCTCATCTTTCCTTCAATATTTTCTCAGCTTCTGGATGTGTGGGAGGAAAAGGAAGTTATTCAGAATCAATTATGAATTTCCACTACGTTGTTGCATTTTGGATTACTGTTTGTCTTATGCTTACAGCCCATTGTCTCTTGTATGAACTGATTCCTGCCTCCCCATTCTGTTATCTCTCGATCACAATGGTGTGAAACTAGTTTCAAGGTACTGAAATTACGTGTAAAGAGACTGCTCGGGTATGCTTTTCAGGCCTGGTTAAAAATCCATTTAAATGCATAGAAAGATTTCCAAAGGTTAAAGTGGGCTTTGTTTTGGGTCTAAGGTATCAAAACCATATTTGGGAAATGTCTGGGTATTAAGCACTGTTATCCATTCAGGAGCTATCAGATATAACTAATAAGAGCCAAGCTTACTCAGAAAATTTAGGAAAGAGCAAATGAGACCTATGACTCTGCTTGGGTAGAAGAAAAATACTGACATGATTTTTAAAATCCCAGTTTGTCTTTAGTGTATTTTCTTGGGGTTCCTTCAGAAACAATGTCCTGATGGTTCCTCATATTTTTAAAGCTTTTCGTCTTCTCATGTTATTGATAAAGAGGGAATTCCCTCAACCCCTAACCTCAGTATGTAACAAGAAATATGTGTCCTATTAATAAAGTTAGATTGTTAAAAATATTCCTCATTCTTTATAACTTGTTTTAAGTTCTTTACTTAAAGAAATAGGACTTTTTTTTTTTTTACAGGATGGAAAACTAAATGCTTATTAATCTTTTCCAGGTGTGTAAGAGGAAGCAAAAAGGCCACACTTCAACATATGCTTAACATTTAAAAATGAATCTTACTGCAGATAAATGTATGCTCTGATGCTGACCATTAAAAAATCCATTTTCAAGTTGTGTGGCCTTGTTAAATTTGGAAATTCATATGCAGCTCACGCATAGATGCCTCTGTTTCTAGTAGCGAGAATATTTTGATATGTACCAAACACCACAGCCTGGAACTGACATAATTCTTTGGCAGACACATGAATATTTTGTATTGTAATTGCTGGCTTGCGTGTCAGTACACTCCCGCTGTCTATTAAACAGAACGATATACTTGTGCTTGGGTGTTATGCCAATCCTTTCTATTGGCTAAGCAAATAAAGGTTTTCTTACCAGATAAAGGGCTTAGTTTATGCGTAAAATTTGCTTATGTACAATACAGAGGTGGCTAGATCTCTGTATTTAAGCTGGAAAAATAATCTCCAAAATTTATATGAATATCAATTTGAACATTATATTTTTACTTCCTCATTTAAGTGCTTTCAGTGAACATTCCCAGTGAACTGTTTCTCAAGATAGGGTCTACTGGGGGTCATAAACAGGGTCAAAAATACCTTCTACAGCTATAACTCTTCCTCTATAGCTAAGTTTGAGGGGGAGTTCCCAGACACATTCTGTTGAAAATAAGGTCAAAAACATGGAAAAATGTTGACAATTGTTGCTGTAGTGGGCAAAGTTTTTGGCGGCAATATTAAAACATTTTAATTTCAATATTTAGAAAACATTCAGATAAAGGGAACTTTTATTCCTATAAATGAACAGAAATCTCAGCCTTATCCTAGAGTTTACTTCTTAATAGAAAGAGCTGCAAATGTACTCTATAAAGAGGATGAACAGTAATCATATTTTGTGCTCTGATTGGAATACATATTGTTGAGTCAGAGTAATAGATACACGGCTTACAAGCAGCTTAACTGAAAAAAGCTGAATCTTTTCAGCAATCAGAAACAAACTAATTGTGATGGAGAAATAATTTTCTTTGATTCACTCTAATTCCCTCAGCATTGATGTAGACAAGTAAATCACTATATGAAAATATTGTTGATGAATGCTTTAATTCTTCTTTGTTTAGAATTCCCTCAAACTATCTTTTAATTTGATATTAACCTTTATTCTCTGGTTTCTGGAAACTGCTGTTTACTGGTGAAATATGTCGGCACTGAAATGTTCACTGGAATTTACCCAGTTGTGCAAACAAAAATGCAACGGATAAGCAATATCACATATAAAAAATAATATTTCTGGACATATAGTAGTCATAAGAAATAGTCCTCTTGCCCTGAAAAAAGAGTAGCTTGTTACTGAGTGCAAATTAAAGTCCTAAACATCTTACATTGTTTGACACTTTATTTTATCTCTACAGCAAAAAGCAAAAACACAATCAGGAGGTTTATAAAGTTAGTACAACTGGTAAAGAGCAAGCTTTCAGTATCAAATAAGGAAAGAATAGGCAAAAGAACACTCAGATAAATTAAACTTGATTGAGCCTTATAGTCTGCCTCTTGAGAATGTACAGGCACAGCAGCTGACATCTCCAATCCTATTTTTGTGGAGAATAGTGGAGGTACTGAAAAACAGGAAGAGGACAAGTCTAACAGTTGATGGAGAATGATCCTATTAAAAACACAAGTAGGACCAGACTGGGAGAGTCTGCTACTACACTGGATGACATAAACAGAGCTCAAAATGACCCTTAAAAAATCAGGCAACATCTTGGAGAAGAAAAGGACATTATTTATTAGAAATAAATACAATATCCGATGCAGAGAAAGAAATAATCCACAAGTTGCCTAATTCTTTTGTGGTCAAGTAGAGTTTCTACAGAATGAATCCAGAAGTTGTAGTGAAACATCAGCTTATCCTCAGAAAGGATGTCATGTTGTTGCAAAGATGTAAACTGGGTTGAGTTGTGACCAGAAATATGTACAACAAGACATATGTGTGACATGCAATATAGTGAAGTCCTTCAGGATGGAACACCAAAAGGTGTGCAAACCATTCCCTTTCACTTAGGCAAAAGTAGCTTTATCTAAGCAATTCCTGACATAGCTGGATATCTTTAAACTCAAATTAAACAAATTAAGATTGCTTTAAACTGAGGCCCATGTTATTTAAACCTGTTACTTTTGCCTCAGCATCTAACAACATGGAAAATGGACTGTCATCTTGTTCCTCACAGCACTCTGAAAACTGGTGTCCTGTTACTTCTCAGTCTCTGTCTCATTAAGAAAAACAGCACCTTCCTTTTGCTCTTGCAGACCATATTCTATGACTCTTGTAAATCTTCCAGTTCCTCTTGGTCCTTAAGTTTCTTGCAATACAATGCTTGTCAGCCCCAAACTGATTACTCTTTTCCAACCTGAGCATTTCAATGCTAAGCAGAGAGAAAGTCTTAGGGAGACATCCAATCATATCTGATTCTGTGCCAAAATCTGAGTGAAAAGTAGTCAGCAGCTTCTGAGCTATTGCTGTTAGTTTTGGGAGATGACCCATGTAACTCAATGTGATATAATAAAAATCACTTCAAAATGCTAGAGGGCTGATATTTTTTTTTCTTCCCCCAAAACATTGATTCTTTTAAAATACCAGTCCCAGAGGCAGATTCCAAGTTTTCTCAGAAAAGTGACAACTGTGCTTTAGTGCTTCCCACATCCATTGACTTTATTCTGTTTTCTTCAAAGTTCACTTAAAATGCAGGCTAGAAAAATTCCCCAAGTTGCTATCTAGAGGGAGCTCTTGCCTTTGAATAGATGCTGTATGTTTTATCGTAGAAAAATATATAAACTTGTTTGAAAATTGCATTATTCTTTGTTTTAGTTGTTTAAATGGAATTGTCATTTGGAGGAATACTGTATATTATTAGGTATAATCAGATCTGATATGTCTTATATATATACTTATATATTTATATATGCATGTATGCATATATATATATGTATATCTCAGTCTGAGAGGTTCCAATTTTTCTAAAGTGTGAAAGTATTGGATACTTAGTCCCTCAACAGATATTGCTTAGTTCAGCAGCTTTTTGATTTTCTTTAAAACAGCAGCTAGATATGAATAAAGTGTCTCTTAAACATCTTCGAAAGACATTATATAATACATCACTGTTGTCATAATTCATAATCTATTTCAAGTACAAGTTATGTATCTAACTTCAAATGTATTTACATCTTAAGCAATCCATACGCACACATGCATTATTTTTTTCCTTTATTCAGGTTCTGTTACTTCTACATGACGTTGGGCCTTGTGGTGAGAGTTTATGCAGGAATTGATACACAACAGTCTAATAAGAATGCAGAGCCCTACTGAAATTCTGTAAGAAACGGGAGGGTGCCGGGACTCAGGGACAAAAGAGATGTTAATTCCTTTCTAGAACTAGAGAAAATCTTCTGTGAAGGGTGAAAAAAAGCCAGTAACAAGAATTTACTGGCTCTGCATTCACAATCCTCATCTCATACCTGGAATAATCAGTGGAATCTTCCCTGATGACACTGTGATCCAGCTTCATCATTGAGGGCAGGCTGTATGAAGCAGAGGACTGGTGTTTGGTTGAAGTTGTGCTCTTAGGCAGCTTGCTATCGATTTGACAACTCGATCATCTCTCAGCTCCATGGGGTGATTATGCACACAAACTTAAAACATGTTGCTGTTATTAAGATGATAAAAGCCAAAGTTGTATTTTAATGTTTAAGGACCCTATTCACGTCTTATAGTGGGCTCCCATAGTTTCATGAAATCAAAGATTTCTTCACTAAAACAATTTCTGAGATAAAATTTTAGCTAAGTTTTCCTGAGCTGACATCAGTATTATATGTAAAAGAATGTTTTCCATTTAAAACAAAGCAGATCACTGGACAGATTCTTTCTTCTTCAGTTGAAATAAAACTGTTCTTGATTGCCAAATTGAAATGTGCTTATCAGCCTAGACCAAATAAGAATACGTTATTCAGATTCTAACAATAGAAATTATCAGTTATCAGTTGAAAAATTTCAGTTTGCAAGTTGATTTGAAGGGACAATTTATTTATTTTAGAGAGGGGACACTCTATGCTGTCTCATCAGCTTCATGCAGTCTCTGTGTGTGGACACACTGCATCAGACTATATTTCAAAACACAGGTGATCAGAGCCATCAACAGTTCTGGAATTTCTCTTTTTGGACAGTCTTCAGGCAGACAGGCCCCACTCCAGTCCTATTTATCAACTTTTTCTTCATATTCACAAAGGCAAAATATTTCCTGCGATGAATGATAGCTCATACTCTGCGGTCTTCATGCTACCTTCATGTCTGCTGCCCATGCCATGTCTTTGGGTTTGCAGAGGTAGCAAAAGTAGGACTGCACAGTTTCTCAGGGACATTCAGTCTTCCATTAATTTTCCAGGATGACCATATTTGAATGAAGGAAAACTCATACACACGCACTATGCTTCCTGGAGCAAATTCCTGAAGAAAGGGAAATGGAGCGGACGCCAGCAAGGTTGGTGCCCCATGAAAAGCCACCCTGGGCTGCAGGGCTCCCAGGGCTGCACAGGGCTGCAGACACCCTCTTGGACACCTCCTTCTGATTGGAGAGGTCCTGGCCTCTGCCATCCAAAAGAGAATCCATCCCAAGACTGAGGATAGTCACATTGCCCTGCAGTCACGTTGCCCTTCACAGGCTTGAAGGTCCAATGCCATGTTTCTACACAGAGAGTGCTTTCCCAGGCTTGTTGTCTCCATCCTGCACCCCTGTCTGGCTGAGCAAGAGGGCAAAGATCTGGATCACATCAAGAGCCAAACAAATGGGATGAGTTCTCACTCTAGTTTTAATAACTGGGTATGTTTCTGTTTGCCTGGATTCAGTCAGTATCTCTAAAATGTTACCCAGGCATTAGAGCACAGGGTGAAGAGCAAGCCCTGCCTTTGCAATGCCTTCAGGCCTCCCCCAGGGTGTTGATGGGGGAGTAGAATACAAATGTATGTGTCATTAACAAATCTTTCAGTGTTGGTTATGAGGTTCATCATGATAATTTTCTCCCTTCTCTTCCCCCTTCATGGTTAAATACTCGATGGTGTACTGTTATGTAAATGCTATCCCACTCTTCCTAGATTCATGTGGCTGGCGGCTGAATGATGCTGCATGTAATCTTAGTCTGCCTGTCAGTTGTCTGCTGCTTTTTACAGTCTCAGCTGTTCACATTTGCCATTGACACCATCTTTACACGTATAATGCACAATACTTGTAGATGCATTTTGTGTAATTTTGGGATTTCAGTCACATTACCATATTTCCATATGGTTTGTAGTTAACTAAATAATACAGATGACAGAATTGACAATGAGGTACCCAAACTGCTTAACTACTTCTTCCTATGGTTTCTATTAGCCAGGCTGGATTTGATTTCTCTGTGCTAATGACTCTGTATCAATCAACAGACTATTAATTTTTTAAAAAGTTTTTTAATTGAACTGTAATACTTCGATTAAATTCTGAAAAATGTGCCTAATTTTACTCACCATATGATTTTCTTGTTTTCCTGATAGTACTAATGTGCAAAAAGTTAGGTGTGCTGGCATGCAGCAAATGAATCGTGGTGTCGTGGTTTAGGCCAAGCCGGCGACAAGGAACCATGAAACTGCTTGCACACTCCTCCCTCCCTGATGGAATGAGGAGAAAACGTAAAGAAACCTTGTGGGTAGAGAGAAGGACATGGAGGGTTCACTCACCATTTATGTTCATGGGCAAAAACCAGACTCAACGGGGTGGGAAAACAATGTAATCGGTTATCAATCAAAGCAGAATAGGATAAGGAGACACTAAAGCCAGATCTCAAAAACAAACCCCTTCCCCCACCCCTCCCTCCTTCCTGGGCTCGAGTCCCCTCGCTCCTGCTGTCTCTCCCTCCTCCCCGCTCAGCAGTGCAGGGGGACAGGGAATGGGGGGTGCAGTCAGCTCCCCAGAGATTGCCTCTGCTGCTCCTTCCCCCTCAGGCAGGGAGGGCTCTTCACACGCTTCCCCTGCTCCAGTGTGGGGTCCCTCCCATTGCAGACAGTCCCTCATGAACCCCTCCGACGTGAGTCCTTCTTGAGCAGTGCAGCCCCTCAAGAGTGCAGTGACCCAGCATGGGCTGCCCACACAGCCACGGCCTGTTTCGGGAGCAGGCACCTCCCCTGGTGTGGGGTCCTTCACAGGCTGCAGGTCCATCTCTGCCGTGCCGTGATCCTTCACGGGCTGTTCCACCACAATCCTCTGAGGCCTGCAGGGGCACAGCCTGATCTCTCCCCATGGGCTGCAGAGGAATCTCTGCTCCGGCTGCCTCTTCCCCCTCCTTCCTCACTGACCCCCAGTATCCACACAGGTATTTTTCACCTTCTTGTCGCCCTCCTTCCTCTGCTACAGGTCTCAACCAGAATTTCTTTGTCCATCCCCTCCTTAAATACATTATCGCAGAGGCACAACTTTTGTCTCTAAATGGTCCAGACTCAGCCTGAGGTGGGGCCAACTTGGAGCTGGGGGAGCTTCGAGCATGGGCCACCCACTCGTGTAGCCCCTTCCCCTGCTACCAAAGCCCCACCACACAGACCGAACACACATGGCTAGGTATGGTTGAGAATCCTTAACTTGAATAATTTTATTACTTATTTACCAGGAGAACTCAAAGTTTATGCTTTTAGAAAATAATATTTTTGAAACTTGAATCATCAGATTTCCTTTTTTATTTTGAACTTTGACTGAAAAACAAGCTTCAGATTTCAATGTTAGCCAACAAATTTTAGCCCATTTTATGTATAAAAGCTTATTGTATTGAGCTAAGAATATAGAAATAACATTAATCAACCGTACAGCCAATATATAGGTGTCCTATCTCTTCAAGGAGAGGAAAATTTTAGAATGGAGCTTGGTCCAAAGTCTTAAACTTTTGATGTAAACTTGACCATTTTCTGTTTAGTTCTCATTATTTTTTTCAGCTTTTGATAGCTTGTGTAAACCAGAAGAGTTCTTATTATCAACATGATTTTAAGGAGTTTCTCTAGGTTTCCATTTTTAAAAAGTGAAAGCACCTACTGATATTATTTCATCATTATTGTGTTCTCAGTCATACCCATATTCACCCTCATGTTTGTAAAGTCCATTTTTTTCCATATTCCAGTCAAAGCTTCCTAACGGTATGTGAACAATACAGTTCAGACTGTACTGACAGCTGCTTGCGATGGATGTGAAAGCATGTGGTAATGCGATGCTTGCCATATAAACTAAAGCTATCTTAGAGCAGTTGAGAATTTGGGTGCTCTTTAGTAGAAAATATTTATGGTATTTTAGACAAGCATACCATGAAGGACAACAGCTTCTAGTTTTGTGGCAGGATTAACTATTGGAAAGCATGATCAACTGTAGAAAGTCAAAATGCAGAAGATGTGGGCTCAGAAAGGAAGTGTGTTATAAATATGAGCCATTTCCCTCCATAGCTTTGTATGGTATGGATGTGTATAGGACCAGGTGCAGTAGCATTGAGGATGGAATAATCTGGGCAGCCATTTCTTTACTGCCGTGTGCCTGGGAGTGTATACTGCACTGGGTAGGTTAACAAGGGCAAGGGCTGAAGTTCTTCTGCCCAGGTGTGTTCGTTTAAACTGTATTTATGCACCATTTCCTTTCCTCACACTGTCTGTCTGTAAAAGTCATGTAATAAGAACTTTGCCCTGGAGAAGAGAATGAAGCTGTCAATTCCCTGAAATGCACTTTATGAAGGTTGCTGTGAAGGTGATGCTTTTTGTGAGGATGCAGGGTAAGGATGCTTTTCCTCAGCTTGAAGTCAGTTCAGCTGAGCATCCTCTCCCTCTCTTTGCTTGCTTTAGAAGCATCTTTCCTTATGGCATTGCCCATTTGAGAACAGATCTATGGCTGTCCTCTTGGCTCACCAGTTCCAGTCAGTCAACACTACTTTTGTTCCTCTTTGCGGAAACAAAGTTGGAAAGGGTACTCCAAAATCAATGTTTCTTTGTATTGTTCCCTGCCTGGCTGTTGTGAACTAGCTAGATTCCAAGCTGCACAGAGGTCACTAGTAAACAATTTGATTTCTGAGTGAGTTCTAGGGTTTTATTTTCTCTCCCTGAACATTTCCTTAGAAAGACAGAGTTCTGCTGCACAGCTATTGAGCTGCAGGGATCCTGGCATTTTTTTGCAGTTCCTAATACTATTGTGATATTAAGTGGAAAGTAGGTTCCAGATGCCGGGTTTATTTTTGTTTCCCATTGACTTTTTGGAGGATACGTGTGGTCAAAACACCAGTCAAGAGAATTATTGTTTAGTATATGTGGTGATCAGTCACTTGCAGAGGCTGCAAGTGTTATTTAGTTCTGTTTATTGAGGACAAAGAAAGACCTAAGCCAAAATATTATTTAAGTGTTTAAAATAGGAGTGTGCATGGACTTCAGTACTGTGGAAGGTTTGATTGGTCCTCTGCAAAACAATGAGTGTTACTCAGAAAAGTCTTAGAATATCTAAGGGTTGAGTTTATTCAGGGTCCTGATGTGCTGCTGCTTTAACTTCAGCCTATCTCAATACCTAGATTTTAAAGTGGAAAAGGCTAAAAAAGGAAATTGAAATACTTTTAACAGTGGATTAGTCCTATGTCTGTGTTTTATTAATTACATGGATACAATCCTGACATGTCTCATAAGTGACCTACGTATTCGAAGTATTTGGGGTTTTCAGAAATAGTTCTGTAGTCATCTACTATGCAAACTTAATGTCTGACGTCTCTTTTCTCTTGTGAGGAAACAAGGTAGCTTGCTAAAGATGGTTGCCACTCAACAGTTTTGGATCATTTATTTCTCCCTTCAGTGTTAAAGGTAGACCATTTAGTTGTTATATGTGCAAGGCAAAAAGCAGAAAAGTTCAGAACACTGCCTATTGCTTTATGTAATTGCTGACTGGTTTTAGTCTTAAGTGATGATGTTTAGCAGTAAAAGGAAGTGTCCTTACTAAGACTCTTAAAGAATAATTTGCCAAAATATCCGTAACACTATGGCATCCTTATGCCCTCTGGAAGTGTTTATGCAACACAAATTAACAGCTCCCTTCTCTTTCTTCTCCAGGAGGAAGAATTGCACATGCAACCACAGGGCTTGTTTGCACAGAATGGATATTGCACTCCTGCACACACTGGGCTATGTTGTGCTGCAATGAATGCTGGCAAGCCATTTGCTTCAGAGGACAGAGAGGAGTTTAGAGGCATTAGCATTTCTTTCTGCAATTTCAGATCAGCTGTTGAAGAAGTTCTGTCTCCTGCAGAAGTCTGCTATATTGTGGTGTTGCTCCTAGGAAACCTGGCCTTGGCAGAAAATCAAACTGTATGGAAAGAGATTTACCCTTGAAGAAGAAAGTACTGCTGTGTCTGAGGAGTATTGTTAGCTGTGCACGTAACTAAGTACAAGTCATTTTTCAATGCACAGCAGAGCATGCTGTTCAACTGGAAAGGATAGAAAATGGTACGTGTGACAATTTAGTATCAACAAGATATACAAAAGTACTTTAAAAATATGAAATTCAGTTTACCAATAGTGGGTACGTGTCTTCAGTTATTGTCTGCACCATGACTATAAAATTTCCAAAGATTTTTTCTCCTGCCTACCAGCTGCCTTCCTCAGGTTTAGTTTTGTCTGGTGTCTTAGTTCCTCACCTGGACTGTTCCAGGCATGCAACAGTTCTGGAGCCCAGGTCAGGGACTCTTTAATCTGCATATTTCTTTCCAGATCATTTGCAAATTACCTGTGAGTAGATTTTTGAATAGGAACAGAAAAAGATTCATTCCTTTTCTAGTAGTCTAATGAGAACATTTTAGCACATTTCCCTACACTTTTGCGTCTTTGATGCTTAAAACCCCTGATTTTTCTTGCCACTGAAGATTTCATTGAGTAGTAAGAGTTTCTAGCATGTGTTTGCAGTATGGTTTGATCTTTCAAAAAGCATTTTATAGATAGATCTGGTTGAATGGTTTGAAAATCAAACCAAACTGAGATACCAGAGATTTCTTCTCAGTCATCTTGTTATCTCTACTAGCCATGGCTCTAATTAAATACTTTGGAAACTCAGCAGAAAAAAAAAAAAGGGAAATGATCTCTACCAATATAATTCTGTACAACACAGTCACACAACTGTGGGGCCAGGATCCAATTTTGAAACCCAAAAGAGAACTGTTACTATGTCTCAAATATTTTTTACTTCATTTAAGCTGTGATGTACAATGTTCTGCGAGAAGTATTAATGCGTGATGCAGTGGTAAGAATATTTATGCCTCCAAGTTGTCTTTTCTGCTGTGTATCTAGTTGGTGCCCTAAGCAGTTATATCATACTCACTATTTATAACACACTGGTGCTTTAAAATTAATACTAGTTTCTGACAGGTTGACTTCTAAGTTGCATCCTAAAACATTGCTTATATATATAAAATATATATAATATATATATAAATATATATAAAAATAAAGTTTTGCAGAATCAGTTGTAGCTAGATACCAAGCCCTAGATCTGTTTTGGTGACTAAATCCTGATTTTTTATTTCTTTATTCAAAGAATTAATATGATTCAGTTCCACAGAGTAGAGCAAATGTGGTAACAGTCATAAAACCTTGTGAAGTGTGCAGCACTGAGAGGCTGGAGTACTTTTACTAACTACAGTTTTCCAGATCCCTACTTTTACTTTTTTTTCAAGATAGAGGAAATATGTGCAAGGCTTATTAGACCCGTATCTCCCTGATGCATTCATTAGCCAAAATCCTTCCTGTCTGGAAGGGTGTTCCCAGTAAATATAGTTTGGCTTGCAGTTGCTGTGACCTGATTCACAACAGGAAACCAGAATATTATCCCATCCTCTGACAGCATTTGAACTGTTCTGGAACAGATATGGTCATGAAGTAATCATTCATGACCTCTAATTCTTTACTTGTATGCCATGCAGTTTTAGAATACTGAATTATTGCAGTGCTTTCTATAAGTCCAACTCTTATGAAAAAGTTGAATAATCAATGCAAGGATCCATCTGAACCTTTCTTTTTAATTTTGAAGGAAAGCATGATTAGCCATGAGTTAATAGCTATAGACATCCCTCACATCTTTCATAATATCAATACATGAGGCAAGAATGAAATAAACTCTTAGCCACTACACTTTTCTTTAGCAGTTTGTAGTACATGTCTTTAAAAAAATGAAAATAAATTACAAACCCAGACGTCTACTAGAAAATATTGCATGGAAAGGGCTTTTGAAAGGAACTTTTGAGAGCAAACTGACAAAACTAATTGTGATTAGATGGGGCAGGGAAGTACAATCTATGTGTATTAATACTGTTAATGTCACTGGCTCAGGACTAAGGTCAGTTATTCCATAGCGACACAAATGGGTAGAACCAACTTCCAAATGCCCAAAACTGCAGCACAGATGCTGAAGAACACAATAGTTTCTTGACATAATGAATTTAGTATCCTAGCCGAAGTCATGAAGAAAAATAAATAATTAATTGGAAGAATGGCTAATATTTGATTATTAATTAAGATATGATTCATTGGGAGAAATTCAGCATGGATTCTTTAAGAGGAAATAATGACTAATCAACCTGCTAGCTTACTACAAATAAATCACTAGTTTGGTAGATGAGAGGATAGCAGTGGATGTTGTTTATCTTGACCTTTGTATGGCTTTCAACACTCTCTCCTGTAACATCCTCATTGACAAACTGATGAAGTATGGCTTAGATAAATGGACTGGGGAGTGCGCTGAAAATCAGCTGAACTGCCAGGCTCAATGGGTTGTCATCAGCAGCACAATGCCCAGCTGGAGGCTGGTCACTAGAACTGTACCCTAAGGGCTGATAGTGGATCCAATACTGTCTAATGTCTTCATTACTTATCTGGACAATAGGACACAGTACACCCCCAAGACGTTTGCATATGACCCAAAACTGAAAGGAGTGGCTGACACACAGATGGCTGTGCCACAATTCAGAGGGACTTTGGTAGGCTGGAGAAATGGTCTGACAGCAATCTCATGAAATTCAACAATGGGAACCACCCAGTCCTGCCCATGGGGAGGAATAACCTCATGCTCCAGTAAAGGCTGAGGACCAAACATCTGAAAAGTAGTTTGATAAAGAAGGACCTGCAGGTTTTGGCGAGCACCACGTTGAACATGAACCAGGAACAGGTCCTTGCAGCAAAGCCCAGCAGCATCCTGGATTACATTAGGCAGTGTGTTGCCAGCAGGTCGAAGGGGATGATCCTTCCACTCTGCTCAGCACTGGTGAGACACATCTGGAGTGCTGGGTCTAGTGTTAGGCTCCCCAATATAAGAGACAGTGATGTACTAGGGTGACTCCAGTGTATGTCCACAAAGGTGATGAAGACACAGGAACATCTCTCACAGGTCAGCACCAGCTTTGAGGAATTCTTCATTCTTGTTAAGGTTATTAGAGCACATTTGTCAAGTGAGCAAGGGGCTGCACATGGATGTGTAGCAGTGCTATTTATAATGCAGTGCCATTTTGGTGTTCGAAACAGAGTAATTAATCTTGATAATTTTTCAACATCGCTTATCAAAATGTTACAGAAACATAACACAAAGACATCAATGTGCTCAAGTAGACAGATGTTTTAACCAGAATACAAGCAATTCTTCAGATGCTGCAGATCCTGCCCAATTATTTTCATCGAGACTGCTTTAATGTTTCAAGGTCAGGGGTTTTCAAGAGTTCTGAAGAACATTTGTTTGATTTCCAGTCTAGCACAGAGCCTGAAATATTATGTGCCGTGTTTCAGAAGATTAACTGCTTTGCTGCTCTAAGGGTTAATTGAAAAATCTACGTTGTACCAAGGGTCCAGATATGTTGTATCTCAGTCAACAGATATGGGATTTTTCTTTTATGTAGGAATATTTAGAGGTAATTAACACAACATTAGTTTTGCTAATTGCCCTGAAAGAAAATAAACTTATTTCCTACTATAACTCACTCAGTTTTCCTGCTTTCCTCACCAACAAGGAACATAGCAGAATAATCTTAACAATAGGAGTAATTCTCATTAGTTTTGGAGGCTTTGATGGTACATCCCTAGTTTGTTGTCAAAACCAACAGACCTCAGTGGAGCAGTTGTGTGCACATACATAGCTCACCTTTGTATGTTTGTGTAGAGTTAGTAACAACTAAGAGTTCAACTACCTTGATTATTGGCGTATTTATCATTTTTGGAATAGAGCAAAGGCATGTCTAAGCAAAGGTTTGGTCTTCAGCTCTGCTCTTCTACCAAATCATATTCCATGATGCAAAAAGGCGTATATAAAACATTCACACATAAACCAATATAAACCTTTGCTGGATTTTATACACACACACAAATATATATATATGTTTGTATTCAGAGTAATCAATGTAGAATTTAAAGAGACACAAAACATCCTTATTTTATTGTACCTTGGCTCTGTGTCACCTTAATTATTCTTTGATCGCCATGTTTGAATCAAATCTCTTTCCTTGCCCTGCATCCCTCCCTTACTTGAAAGGTGGCCAACAGGAATACTGGTTTTGTTATTTATGTTTCTAACTCAGAAGCTGTCCTGGTAAAAATAAACTGTCTCAGAGTGGGACAAGAAAACAATGCATTCACAGACATGGGCAGTGCCATCCTTTCCCTCATTTCCACCAGGGATCAATGAAATTCAAATAAATATCATGACTCATTCCTTGCTCAAAGTTTCTTCTTTCAGCAAATCATAGATTGATTTACTGAGTGACGTAGTAAAGAAGGCTTAGCACATAGTGAAATACATATGCAGGTGCACAATGGGAGCTGAATTTAACCAAAGCTGATTTACTAACATCTCACAATTTAATGGTTTCACATTTTTTTCCACAGCAGTGTGTGTTCTTATGTCAATATATGTTTTTGACACTAGAAGGCCTGTAGCCACTACATTTTTATGCATCCTCTGTGTACCATTTTCACTTTAAAGTAAGGATTTATGAGCTGAAAATTAATTGCATACTTCATCCATACCTTGTTTTTTATTTTAATTCAATCCCTACAACGCCATCGTGGCTTCCTTAGCTTCATCTGGACTTCATGAGCTTCAATCTCATGATACACGCAAATGCATAGGAGTTGAAGGAAGTTGTGGTTTGTGTTTCTGTGGGTACATTGCATTTCACTGGATAAGGAAAGTTGAAAAGATGAAGGATTGAATACATTTTCTCTCATTTCTTTCATGCATCAGATGGCTACTGAAGAACATGTCACTGGCGTATCTTGCACAGAAACATTGAGATGAAAAAAAAATTTAAAACCCCTGAATTTAAAATAGTATTTGTGTCTGTGTGCTCAGTAGTCTACCACAAACATCAGACCCCCTGCTTCCAATGCAGGAGTGGGAGGTGGGGCGAGGTGTCTTCCAGCTGTATTAAGGATCTTCCTGCACCCAATTACATTACTGTCTTATTCATATCACAATTTCACTTTTAAGGAGACTCTCCAGATCATCTTCACTTAATGTGCTTTTGTTAGTATCATGGAGCAATCTCAAGTGCACAAGGACATCTTTTAGATAGAGTTAAGCTGAAAAGGCACCTGGTGCATTCCAGATGTAGAAAGGTATGCAGTACATGCAGTCAGATTTGAGCTAATCCAAACCATAAACCCCTGAGATGTGCATAGCGTGGGTGTCAGCTCTCCAGCACCAGCTCTTTCACTTTAAAGATCCATGATTTGCAAATGCAGTCATAGACCAGTAGTCCAAAATGCAGCCCTGTGGTAGGCTGGATGTGCTTTGAACCTGAATGGAGGAGGAGGATTCTGATGTTCAACAACTTCTGCCATTTAGAAACTTTCAAATAGCACCAGAGCCTAAGAACTTTACACACAGGAAACCTGATAACCTGATACAACACACCTCTGCAGGTAGACCCCTGTTTGTCTTCAGGCCCCTGCTCTGCTGATTCACTCTGAATTGAGTAGAAATCGCCTTCAAAAACTTAGAGGTATTTTGACAAACTTCATCTGAAACCAATGCATTTCAAAGGAAACTTAATTTTGCAGAAAATGTTACAGCTGGTTCTTCAGGGCTTCTGAAGGAATGAACGTTTTAGGGCTCAGGTCTATGGCAATTTAAATACAGGAATCTTTCTATTCATGGATGTGACTTTGATAGCTAAGGAAAGTCTCCTTTCCTTAACAAATGCTTCAGTCTTGACCTTTTCCACCACACTGAGAAGTGGATTTAAGTAGGACTCGGTTGTGGATAGGATTATTGCTTTTTGTTTATAACCATTTTATAAACTGAAACGAAAATAAACATGCAATCAATCAACAATGTGGCTGGAAAGTCTGAAAAACCCAAAAGAAAGAATAAACAAAGATTAGCTCAGATGAAATCCTTTCTTGATGCTACCTGATACTCTTCTCAAAGAGCTCTCAGGGCCGAAAGAAATAAAGGAACGGGCATGGAAACACTGAACTTTTGTGCTGTTGATTGTCAGGGCTCTAAGTGCCCTAGTGGGTTTTAATTGCTCTGACTGGCCTGACCAGGGAATCCTACCCAGGCTCTCTCTGCTAATAACCCAGGAGCTCCACTTAAGCTGAGGCCCAGGCACCCAGTCTTGCCTAGGCTGTCCTGTAGCTGGCTAGTCTGCTAGCTCTGACTCCTGGGTGGCCTTTGCACCCATATTGCCTCTATTCCTGTGTCCTGAACTGTGTCCAGCTATTGCCTTGCTCTGTCTGAACTTATGGAACATACCTGCTGTCACCACCCCAGGGTCCTGCATAGGGTCTCTCCTGGCCTGATCTCTTTGTGGAGCCCTGCTCTGACTGCTCCCTTGCAGCTGACTACTCTAAAATCCATTTTCAGCCTCTCCATCTCCTTGAAAAACATCTCCCAAACCTCCCTTGTGTTCTTCACTGTCACACTGAAAGCTAAATGGTGAGGTAAGTTCTATATAGATTTTATGATGGGCATCTGTAATTTGCAATGGAGTCAGCCAGAATTGCGCTGTAGAAAATAAATAATATATATCCCCGAGTCATTGAAAATCATGACAGTACACTAGTGTTCTGAGGTATATGATGAAATCTGCATTAATAATGTAGTAGGGAACTTTTAATTTATCGAGCTTATCCCTCGAAGGAGGAGAAAGGGATGTTCGTTGATACATCCTATTTCCTCATGATCTGTATTTCTTCTTTATGAAGAGTGAGGTCTTGGCCTTGATTGTACCTCTGAACTCCTGAAGTTGGGCAAAGACCAGCTGTTTAAACAAAGCAGAATGATGTCAACTACTGGCACACAGAAGAAAAATACAGTAAAGAATTCTGGGTATGTAGTACACTTTGAGATTTGACGTTTTTATAAGAAAAGCAAATGTGCAGGACATCCTAAAATCCTTCCTATTAAAATAATCTTAGTGAGAAATGAAGTACAGTGATATAAATGTTTGACTGGGTTTGTACTTTAAAATGAGGTTACCATAATACTTGATTAATACTGTTTGAGTCATCCTGAAATTGCAGTACATATACAAACTGTTCTAAGATTTATTGTGCAGTAAAAAACTCTCATTAGAGAGACATATGGATGTTCAGTGCCATGTTAGCCTCCTTTTAACTCCAGGCTAGCTTTTAAATCCTATTCTGTACGCTTTTTTTTGAAAGTTGGAAATCCAAATACTTGTTTCTCACAGAATTTAGGAGAATTAAATATTAATGGTCAATTTAACATTTCTTCTTTTAAGAAATAATATTTTAATGCTCTTAAAATTAGAAAAAGGAAAAAAAAACATTTTAAATTCCTGATTTTTAGTACCTATTCCTGTTCAATAATGTTGTTTATGAAGTAGAGTTTTTAAATTCTTTTCTGAAATGTTTTAATCTATTTCAGTGCAAACGGGCTATCAGAAATTTTTACTGCAAAGATGATGGATAGATTTTCTCCTTTTTTCTTGGGAATTAAAGGGAGATATTCTGTGTCAACACGGATTCTCAATTCATTGTTTTAATCCAGTCTTTGCCACAGGGCTAACACCAAGTTCAGACCACTTGCTAAAACAAATTAATTGGACTTGATTGTTCATAGTAATACTGGTTTCTCCATGACTCATCCTTTATAGGAGTATGCAGGTTTCTACATGTTTTGAAGCAGAACCTGTTGGCAATTTATAGACTTTACACATTATGGTGGATGTCATGTCACCTTCTTATCCCCACATCTCCTATGACAAGCCTTCTTCAAAGTCAGATGAGTCCTCATCTTCAAGGAAGCTGGATGAACTACAACCCTCATAGACCGATTTGTAATGGAGGCCTGCAATCATTATTTCCTATAAAGCAATCACTCAAATTTAAGCCTGGGGGCTTGCAACTTGGTATACATTTCCATATTTTACCATCTACTGAGAGCAAACAGCGTCAGCATCTAGTGAGTTATACAAAATTATTTCATGACAAAGCTAACATTTTGATTAATGGGGTCCTCAGGTGAGTTAGATTTGAGGTCCCATAATAACTGTTGAAATAGTTTCTTATTGAGGAAAAAAAAAGGAAATATTTAGTTCACACGCAACGAAGGTGTGTTATATCTGATCAGACTATATGGCAAAAAAAAATTGTTAGAGCGTGTTTAAAACAAAAAAACCCATTGAAATAATTTCTAAAGGAAAAATTAATTTATAGGAGCACATTGTTGCCCTGGTCACCCATAACAAAAAAGGATTGCATGGGCATGTGTCTGTTTCTTCTGTCTGAACCAACTTGCTGATTTTAATTAAATTTTTGTCACGGTTTAAAGCTGGGCTGGCTGTTAAGCGAACGACAGACACTCTTTGTTAACCCCCTCC
>VZSC01000695.1:123601-154728 GCA_013398225.1 Steatornis caripensis
GGCGCACAAGAAAGTCAGCAGAAGCAAGCATCGACCTTGGTCTCCATAGGGATAACTATAAGCAAGGGCCTTTCTGCATACCATTGCTTCTGATGTTGCAGCACTAACTATAAACACCGAGCCATATCACTGCTAGAAGCAGCTACTGTCTGGAAAAACATGCAGTTAATTTCAGAGAGTGCAGCTTCTCAGAAGAGACTTAACTGAAAAGCAAAGTTACTAAAAGAAAATCAGCTCTGTCTTGGCCCAAACCAGGACAATTTTTTAGGTGAGTGGTGCTCACAAAGACAGTTCAAGTCCTAAAATCTTCTTGAAAACAAGAAGCCAGGTAGAGAACAGCAAAAGGTTAAATATGCTATGGACTATGGATATTGGAGTGTTCACCTGTCTTGTAAATATGGGAAAAATTTTGGCTGGGCTTCACACATTCTTGCATTAACAGGGAAACCAAGTTTTAATTTCTCTTCTTTCATGGATTTACTTGGTGGAGGCTTACAGGCTTTGCTTTATTTACAAGTGGATCTAATTTCTAAAGAAAATGCCTAAATGCTCACAACAAATTTGACCAAGAAAAGAAACGTTTCCCTGAATACTTTTTAGATCTATGATAGAAGACATTTTTCATGAAGACTCCTCCTTTTTCTTTCCCACCTTTTTTTCTTATGCTTTGTCTATCAGAGTAGAAAAAGAGTTTTGTGGAGAAGGATAATTTTTTGAAGTGCAGGGGTCAGTGAAATTTAGCTGAGAGGCTTTGGGAGGGAGAAGAAAATGGCACTAGGCTAATCTCCACATTTTCAAGGAAAATAGTCTCTCCAACTTCACTCCCATCCCTTGTTCTCTCAAACTTTGGAACCATATACATGGCTTTTTCCAAGACCTTTCTCTGGTGCCTCCAAGGTTAATATAAATCAAATTCTGTGCTGTATCTATGTGACAGATGGTGCCTGCCTGAATAGTTTGTGCCAGCCTGCTATCAGGGTCTTTTTGTGAAATATTAACCTCTTCAGACCTGACTGCCACCAATAAGCAGGCATCCTCTTGAAATCAGAGCAGAAGGTGAGGTGTGTGTGTCGGAGCTGGCTGAAATATCCTCCCCACCACTTTGTTAACGTTTACAACTTAATTGGACACATAACTAAAGCAGGAAAATAACATTGCTTATTCTTGGAACCAATATTTCAGTTTCTTGAAGAACAGTCAGAAACGATGCATTTCTTATTCTCTGTATTAGTTTTACTTAAGTGTCTCACCTAACTGTACAGTGATTGTAAACCCATAAAGTCCCTAACCACTGAGCTTAAGGATGACCGTGTACAGAGTCTCTGGTGTGCTCATCTGCTGCCAGCAGCACTTTCCTCTAAGTTTGTTTACGTATGACCTCTGATTTTGTCTGTAGAGTTAATACATGTGAAATGTTGCCTGGAAATAACTGTAAAGCTGTTGTAGTTATAGTATTCCTTTTTTTTTTTCTTGGCAATTGCTTTAGGGACTTTTCTGCTTTGAAATGCTAAATAAAACACTTTAAATGATACCAATCTAAATTCTGAAGTCAATTTTTTTTTCTAAGTAAAAAGTAAAATGAATTAAAATATATGACTTAAAAGAAAAAATCCATCTTTATCTTGTGTGCCTTTCCTGTGCCACACACACCACACTCCCCCATTTACCACAAAAACTTTCATTTTGCTATCTGTAGGGGTCATCTTTAAAGTTTTTTCCCAAAGTTTGCTTAGATTTACATCAGAAAATATTTACATACTGATGTCAAGAGAAATCAGCAGTGTCCTGGTTAGTTATTTTTATCATAGTACTGACAGCACTTTAGAACAAATAATCCATAAAATATATTTGTACATAAAATGTGTTATCTTTCACCCTTGCTGTCTTCAACCCTGTTTTAAAATTGGCTCTAATATGAACTTCAAAATGTAACTAATTTTTAAAACCATAAATTTTGTGAAATATTCTGTTAAATGCTTCTAGTAGCCAAAGCATTATTTTTCAGCAAAAGAAATCAACAGACATGCAGACAAAAGTAAAAGCTGAGTTATCTAACAAAGCTGTTTTATTTGGATGGCTTTTTAATAAAAGATTTTTCTGATATTTCTGATTCAGTCTGAAAAGAAAAAAGGAAGGGGGCAGTCATTGTCCTCATTCAGGAAGAAATTAAATTATGAAGACTTTAAACGTCTTAAGGAAATTCTGTGTTTCGCCTTTATCTGTCTAATAGACGTACAAGAGACTAATCACCTTCTTTATTAAGAAAGAGGACATCTAACAATACAGCTGGCTTTTGCTTTCCTATACCTTTTGTAGAACTTATGTTTATTGAACACTGAGAACTGAATCATACCTTATGTGACCTTAACTAACATAGAATTCTTGAAAATGAGAGTAAAAATTGGCCAAACAATTGTGGTGAAATAATTGTTGCTTTGATAGAAGCAATAATAATGGATGCTATTTCATGTTTTTGAAAGGCAAACTATTCAGAAATGTCAGAGAGCACTAGGACAGATCTTTACATCTGGTGGTTAGTACAGAAAATCAAGACTGCACACCATACAGCAGTGTTCTACATGTCTTTTCTTTATCTTTGGAAAAGTGAATTTGTTCTTCAATATTGAAACACTTTAATAATTGAATTTCTTAAATCATGAGAGTATTTGAAGTACTTCTTAAAAAAGGAAGAGAAGTTACTGTTGTGTCAGCGACAGTTTAAACCAAAAATGAACAGTTGATTCCCGATTAAGATTTGTTAATTTTAGAGAACTTCCTGCCTACAGTGGAAGTCATCCATCTGATGCCTCTAAACATTTTGAATAGAGATTCTTATGTATCACAACATTGTCTGATAGAAATGTGGCAATGCTAGGCCAGGTGAAATAATTGAAAATGACTGGATGTCATGCAGACTTTGTGACAAATATCAGATGTCCATTGCCATACCTAAGTCTTTAATACCAAAAAAACCCACCAAGTATTTTATAGTGCTGACAGGTCCCCTTGTTTCCAAATATCAGGAATAAGCTGCACTACAAAGTGGCCTTCACAATAGTCATTGCAATAAACCAGGGCTCTGGGAATTTTCTCACACCAGTACAGTTCTCTGTGGCCTTGCCTGGTAATGACCAGTGCTAGTGTATAATACGAAACTCATGTGTTTGCATTTTCAGAGGAATTTCCCAGCCTACCTTGCTGGTATTTGCTGTAGTGCCATGGAGTGGGGCATTGAGGAGGAGGGGATGGGGGAAAGAGCATTCTACAATTTCCTTTCAGCACATTTACAGCTATTTTTTCAAGCTCAGCATGTGTGTTTTGGAGGCAGGAGAAGGCCAGGGCACTTGAGTTGTTGTCTTAAATGAAATTCCAATCAGTCTAATGGCTGGCTCTCTAGGCAGCTGTTAACTTGCAGGTGTGCTGGACTAAAATGTGCCATGTGGTTAAACAAATGAAAGCCAGACTATGAATCTGCAGCCTTGATGCGTTTCTTAATACGAGAAAGACAAAGAAAGATACTATGCAAACATATTTTGATGTACATACATAAAATTAAAAGATAAATGATGAGGCTTTAGGCCAAAGCAGTTTCAAATCTGAAAAGCCTACTGTACTTACATGAACATGTATTGGGAGACCTTATTTAAGCAGCAGCATTTGACACTCACAGAGACTTTGCCTATAAAATCCCTATAAAGTACCATGTTTGCCACTATCCATTCATAACATCCTACTGGTGGAACATTAATTTAGAACTTATTTCATCTTTGTTTGTTTGCTAGCCCTAAATTTTAATTATTCTGAAATTATGTTTATTTCTGAGAGCACAATGACAATTCTTGAATCTGTTTAGCATTGAGTAGTAAGTGGGCCTGAGTAGCTGACTGAGTATAAATTCAATCTCAAAATGCCTATGTGCTCTCAAAAGAATGAAGAGGTCCATTAAAAGTACAGAAGCTTCTACTTATTAGGAGTGTATTTCCCAGACTAGGACAACATTACTAATCCCGGAGCTGGAGCTCAGCCCTGAGATCTCCTGCAGCAATATGCAACACAGCTGGTCCGCTGCTGAAGATAAAAACAGTTTTGCTGAGGTAATACTCATTACAGGATGTCTTTCTCTTGTTTTTGTTTGCCATCTGGTTACAAATGGTTGTATTTTCTCAATGTATGTTTATTTCAAACATTTGCCAGAAGAATTCTGATTCTTAGCTTATTGCCATATGTTGTTTCTGTCTGCTATCTGATTAAAAGTCATAAACCAAGCAGTTTGGTTCGGTTTCCATATTAGATGGGATGTCCATAATCAGCACAAAACCTACAGGAATTTGAGAAGAATTTCTTAAAAACTTAACATAAACATTGCTGAGAGTAAGCACATTCCACATGGTGATGAGAACAGGAATACTGCTTTTTGTCTCTGTGTGTGAAGCCTACAACTATAAGTGAATCTATGCTGACAAAATCACCATAAAATGATTACCACCATTTTTCAGATGAAGAAACTGAGATAAATTCTATGAACTGTATAATTTCCTGCAAGAGGTATGCAACAGAGCCAAGAACTGAACCATAAACTGAGTTTCAGACAAGTGCTTTAGTCACAAGCACATCCATAATCAGAACAGACTGTTTTAAAGACCCTTTGTATTTGTGGCTCTCCTTCCCATCAGTCTGCTTGTCATCAAAAACAAACCAAAGAAGGAACTGAATGGCAATACTGAGGTAGATTTTTTACAGTAAATTCAGATGTCTTCAGTCTCTAATAGATAAAACAATATAACTTAGCTTATTAGAAGAATGAAATAGTTACATCAAAATGAACTGATTTTAACTTACAGTGTAGCAAGTGGTTGTTTCAGTACACTCTTGCCAGTTCTCATGTATTTTGGATGGAAAATGAGGTCAATACAAGATGTTCTTAAATATAATTTTGTTTTTTACTACACGTCAGCCAACTGACACAGTGGATTTCCTCCCCTACGCTATGGTTGACCGATCTTTTCCCACAATCAGGAAAAACATTACTTTCCCATCAGACATTTAAGTAAGCATATATGAGCTTTATATTTACTTTACTAACTGCACAAATTTGGAGCTGAAATGAATATTGTCAGTCTATGTAATAGCTGATAGCAAAAGCTTTTGTGATGGTCTCTTCGTGTTTACTCCCCAGACAGAAGTTTGGGAAGGCATATTATGAACCCAGGAAATATGATTTTCAAAGCCAGCACTAAAACCTAGATTTATAATTAGCAAGTAGCAGCTGGACATATAATTTTAAAGTAGAATGTTTATAATCCCTTGATAATATTCACCAAAATTTAGCCAAATGGAAATTTATGACTTGGTTCAAACACTGAGCTGGTGAAACACCTTTTCCGGAGCAACATGTGTAAGTAAGAGACTCTCTGACCTTTCTTGGGATTAAAATTATTTGCATTTAGAGCCGCATTTGAATGTGTTGGCCAGCATTGACCAATGGTTGGAGTCACATGGCCAAGCTCACACGCTGGCTCTACCTGTTGCTGGCTTTGTGACCTTGAGAAAGTTCTTCCCTTCTGCTTAACTTTCCTTTTCTTCATGTAGTGCTTGCATTTTCAGCTTTTATTGTGAGATTTATGGGATCACCCTGTGGACCAGTTCTGAAAAATTGTTTTGGAGTTCTGCTTTTTTGAAAAAAAAAAAAAAACAAAATAACAAAAAAATCCCAAACAGGAAATAATGGCCATCAATATTAGGATTCCCCTTTTACAGCTCACATGGTAGAAACCCAGAGTTTGTATTTACTTGTGGAAAGCACACAAGAGATTGCCTGATGAGGCAGGAACTGAATGCAGAACGTCATGACTCAATGTAGTTCCTTAGAGAAAATCCTCCAAAAAGAAATTTTGCTAGTTTTTGTATCTTATCTGTTCATCTTCTCTCATCTGACTCATCTGTCACATTTCTTTCCAAATTAGCATGACCTTTTCAATCTTAACAACAGAGGTTTATTTGGTGGCAAGTGGCAGGGGAGTTTAGTTCACCGATCTGCTTGCCCTACAGCTTTCAGGTACAGTTCTTCCTGTATGTGACAACAGGAACAGAGAGCAGATAGACTCTGGACCTATGCAGAGAAGAGACTTAAAACTGTCACCATAATGCATTGCAGTTTTAATATTTGAACCATTTTTTCCTTTTCTTGTCAGATTTGTAATGTAAAAGAATCCAGACTGTGTGAAGATTGGAAGCAGAGCAAAGGCTAGGGGAAAAAGATGATACAGACACTACGTGAGAAAGCATGTGGGATACAAGAGAAGGAGGAGACTGAAGCATTGATCTGGTCTATCCTAGAAATGACACCCATTGCTGAAAGAGGGCATCAGCCACTTCTTTCTACCTGGTTGTATCTAAACAAACACTGTGAGTAAATAGGCACAAGTTTAAATCTGCAAAGTAAAAGAGTAGGTCAAAAGTTTTACTTTTATTACACAGCTATAACAAGTGAGTAAAACCAAAGAGACCTGGGAAACAAAGATAGAAGGTAATCTTCCAAAATCAGGATAAAGGAATTCTGATGCAGAAGCAATGGCTTAGGAAGCAGAATATTCAAAATTCTGCTGGTGTCTGACATCCTGTGCATCCAGGAGGTGTTAATCTGAGATATTTTTCCCACTGGGTTTTACTTCAAGAACTACATGGCCTCAACTGGAAACAAACAGTTCTCATAGTATTTAGTGTAATACCCCATGAAGGACTTCTTGTTAATCAGAGAAATTTTGATTTCTTAATGTATTTCTAGAAAATGCTGGTCAGCTATTTTGAAAACTTTCTTGTGTGCTAGATTACTCCTCCTCATCCTTTTTTTCAAGACACAGTGCAGAAGTTGTTAATGCTTGTTATTTCCCCACAGTAAATCTAATGTCATCTCTAAATGGCAGTTGAGTACAGATCCTATGGCCCTCTGCTTCTCCGGTGTGTTATTTTGTCCATATCTTTGCATCTAAGTCTTCTGAGTCATTCTAAAATTACATCTTCCACTTGATGGCGATCTTTAGTGAGAACTCGTATAACATTAATGATCTGTGTAGAAGGGTTAGTTCATTCTGTGTAATGTATTCAGTCCTGCAAAGTGTGTGTCTTGTTTTGCCAGTGGACTTTTACTGACATTTTTTGAGCTGTTAACAAAATGCTCAAGATCAACTAGAATGAATAATAGGAAGTATTCAGATCACTTCTGTGGGGAACAACAGCTAGAGTTGCTGAAGAGAGGTCTATAAACTAGTTAGGTAACTAGTGAGAGCAAAACAAGTTTGATGCAAACTAGTCTATCTTGTTTCTTAGTAGATAAGATTACCAAAAGACTGTAGAGTTTTCCTTGGTCTCTTGGGTTCAAAATATTATGTCTGAATACCTGATATGTTTATTGAAGCAAAAAAACCACTAATAATATGACCTAAGGTGATTTGGGTTTGAGAGTCTTGCCTTTGCTTCTTGTTGGAGAATCCGATGAGCAACTTGATGTAATACTACAAGTTTTGAGTCATTGAGGAGTGCAAAAGGCTTTTATTCTTTACTGTCCTTACTTTTCGGTTACCTTCCAGTTCCAAGGGATCTTTTTTTGAACATGATGCAAAACAGTATCAGATGGGAGGAGAGAGGGAGTGATCTCAAGCGTTTTCATGCAAAGGGAAAATAATTTCCTACTTATATCCAGGCAGGATGCCGATTTCTCACAGCTGCCTTCATTACATGCATTAATAACAACACAGAAAAACAGCAGTGAAGGTTGTGTTTATCTTATTTCCTCCACCTGTGCTGAACAGCCACGCTCTATAATACTGAACAAATCAGGAAAGAGATTGCTGGGAAAGTGGTGTAATCTTATATACACATCATTATGGAGTCAGTTAAGATACTGGACTTCAAATCACTTTACAGCCTAGGGGGAAAATAAACTTTCTCTTCTGGGTTAGCAGTTGCATGAAATGTAGCCTTTTTGTGCAGAGATTTTCCCTCCTAAAAGATTTCTTCTTTGTTTGTTTTTCATAAATCCCAGATGAGACTTTCAAATCCAAGTTAGTTTGAAGCCACTGAGCTTTAGTAAGATTTGCTCTAGCAGCTTATTTGCACTGAACACAGAAGTCTGAGGCAAGAATGATTGCAGACTAAGCTGTACTGTAGGTCTGCCCCAGAAGCTTTGAACTCAGGTACAAGTGAATCATTTCCAAGTAATACAGCCCACACAATGGAATATTTCCTATCTGGATGAATTTCATGCTGCCTGGGTGGGCTCATGAATGGTGAGAATAAAACCAAAGATTAAAAAATCACTGCTTCACTTAAACCAGGGAGGCAACCCAGTGAGGATGTCTGCAATGCTAAGGATTGCTCTAAATGTTTTGGGTTTGGCCTGCTATGGGCTGATCAAAGTGTATATGAAAGGCTGCAGTATGTTTTGCTTTAGCAAACATTGTCATTATCTCCTATTTTGTACCAGATATATCATAACAATAATTTTGTCTTGTCCTGTCAGTGTCTACATGTGTCATAGTAGATTGAAAAGAAAGAAAAAAGTATACTCTTTTAAGACTTTACTATTGAAATATGTCATTTGAATCTCTGCAACCATTAGGTAGAGGTTGGGAAGCGGAAGCAAAAACTTAAAGGTTTAAAATCTTCACATTTCTGGACCTAGGATAATTGCCACTTGAAGAGAGTTAGAAAGAAGTTTCCCTGGACTCAGTTCTCCAGATGCTAACCCCTGTTGTGTGTGTGATGCTGGGCCTCATCTATCACTGTGTTCAGCAGGACAACCTCTTGCTGTAGAGCATCTTCCAACTGGTCTGTCAGGCAGCCTGGAACCTTCCATGTGGGAAGAAGCACCTAAGAATTCATTCAACCCATTGGGCTGATTTCTGGAAGTATGGCTGCAGGAAGAAAATCTTTCTTGTGCATAAAGGGCAATGTATCTTCCTTAGTGCTAAAAGTTAATTACTTTTCATGACTCACTTTCAAAATGTTTGCTCTGGTGAGAAGATGAAGTTTCTTGGCAAATTCTTGCCACCAGAACAAGACTAGTTTATTCTTAACACTGTGCAAGCTAATAATGGGCAACCATCATACTCTGCAGCATACATATAAGCACTCAGAAACCTGAATGTCTGATTTAGACAGCTGTTCTATCACCTTCCTGTGATAACTGCCTCCTCCTTCCCCAAAGAACCAGATATTTTTTGGATCACCTTCCCACAGTGGGGACCAGTCTAAAGTCAATCACCACTGAGAGAACAGGAACATGCAACGGAGAGTTCTACTGCACCGCTGTTTCCAAGGGAACAGGTTTAGGTCAATTTTAATTTCTATGAACCAAGCATACAGATGAGCTCATGATGTCCTTGATGAATCAGGCCTGTGGTCCCCAAGGCTCCAAGTCATAATGTTGTATTTCTCCATTTATTATTTTTAAGTTAAAGGTTAATGTAACTGAATAGTTTTATCCAAGATTAACAAAAATCAATCTGTCATGTAACTCCACTAAATTAATAGGAGTTGCACCAAGCATGACTTTGGCCCATTACATGTTTTCTCTAAAGACGTGAATCGTCTCTAACAGAACTTCACTGATTTAACGTTTTGGACAACAGATTGATGCAAGCAATTCTACAAAACCTCAGCAGCCATCCTCAAGAATTTCCATAAACACTTTTTTCAAAACCACACAAATGTCTTGCAATTGTGCAGAATTAAGCATCAGGCCACAGAACTTATATAACAATTTCATAAACATCTGATTTTAAGGCATTGCTTAGCACTGAAGCTTCTGGCAGTAACTTTCATCTGACGTAAGGCTGTTGTTTCTAGGTCTTCCTATTGTGACTTCGAATGTGATCTAACAGGTCCTCTGTCTAAAACATTCTCCTTCTGTACAGTTTTGGTACAGAATGTGATCTACATTGTGAATAGGTCCTTGTTCAGTTTGATTTCCCAGAAGCAACAAGCTGCAGTTAAAATGTAAAATGTTATGTCACCATGCAAATTCCATTTTCTGGTGATAGAAATTTGCAATATTTTTATTCTAACAATCAGTCACTTTTTCTGTTTCTAAACAGATTTCCTGTTTTCTTATAGCTCTGTCAAAATGCTTGGAATAATCTTTCATTGCAAGACACCTCCTCATCAGGTTTTATTCTAATATGTGGATATTATAATAAGTTGGATGTGCTTACTGTAAATATTTAGTTATTACCTAGCCTAAAATTTCCTGTATTGTATTTGGAAATTTGGAGGTGAACCAGGACACTAACTCAGTCCTTGACTTGCTGAGAGGGTTGTGCTCAGGTTAGGCCTCTCCACCCTGATTCTGAGCTAAATTTGGAAGGACAATTACTCACCAAAATCTTGATAATTTTCTTTTAGTAATGCTGAAATATATGCTTGTTTCATTATAACTCCCTCCAAATATAGAGGCAACATATTTAATGCAAATGTATGTAGTATTCTCTAGTTTTGAGTCTAATAACTGCAGTTTATCAAACTAACTGACAATTTGGCCAAATTTGTCAATTTCAGTCTTTTTCATTTTAGAATTAATTCATTAATACGATTCTTTCAAAATTTAGTTTTTGAACATCTATAAAAGCTGTTATACAGGCAGGAATAACTTAGTTTGTATATTTTTCTAATAAGACAAGCATTTAAAAAATGGAAATTTGAATCTGTTGCAGTACATAAAAGAAAATTTAACACTGTAAATGTATTTAGATACCTTATGCATAAGACTGTCTGGGCTCCAGTCCTGATGAGTTTCTGGCTTCATCTATATAATGGTGCTATGTTGCTTTTCTCTGCTCTTTTTCTAAATAACTATTTTGATTTCAAACTGTCTATTGCCTGAGATTATTCCTTGTTTTAAGAATGAACACCTAGCTTAAAGGGGTTTCTAAATATTTCTATGTACAAAAAATAGTATATTAACAAAATGATATCTTACCAAAAGGTACTTATTTATTAATAATATGACTTATTAGAACTTGAACTCCTCAACAAATATGTTAGAGATCTTTAGAATGAGTTCTCTAATCTTGAATGTCTTTGGCAGACAGAGTCTTTTGTCTTGGGTATTAGAGAGATGGACATGATAA
Source organism: Steatornis caripensis (assembly GCA_013398225.1). Taxonomy (NCBI): domain Eukaryota; kingdom Metazoa; phylum Chordata; class Aves; order Caprimulgiformes; family Steatornithidae; genus Steatornis; species Steatornis caripensis. Next base: position 134,728 of record VZSC01000695.1, read on the forward strand.
CAGAATATGAAAAACAAAACATTTTTTTTAGAACAATGTTTAATATAAGCACACTAGGAAACAAATATTTTAAAACTAAAAAGATCTCCATAGGAAAGTGACTTGAAAAATTACATAAATTATTTGAAACACCAGAGCAATTAGAATTTTTTATAGAAAGAATTACTAATCCATGGAATTGACTGAAAATTCTCCATGCTTAAGTCCATGGAAAATTCATTACTTCTTGATATAGCAATGAAAATAATAGCAAATAGCTGTATACACGGCAAAGTATATTTTATCATGATGAAGGAAAAAAATAACAAGAGAGCTCAATTTTGAAAGAAAGCTGCTACTTGTAGGAAAAAGACACATTTAAAAAGTGATATCCCTATGTGTCCCTTCCTCTTTTACTCTGACGATTCAGTGAATAAAATATACTTTTAAATGGTATTAGGTTATCTTAAGAGCACTACAGCTCTACTTTAGGAAATGGAGTTTTTGCATATATCTAAATGCTTTTTGTCCTTATGAGGCATTTTCTATTAGTAGAAAGTCCAATAAGTTTCTCCTTGTTTCCAGAGGAAAATATGATTGCTTTACCTACAATCAGAGCTGGCCAGTAATAGTTCATTAAATCACAGTTTAGTTATGCAAGGATCATTTCCTTTTTGAAGGAAAGTGCTTAATTGAGAAGATGACTGATTCAACATATATCTCAGAAACTTCTCTCTAAAGAGGAAGTCTTTTTTTTTTTTCCTGAATAGTCATGTATTTGAAACTCTTCTGTATACTTATCTTTGTTCCCATAATGAAAGAGGAATTAATTCAGCACCCCTTATTCAATCTTTCAGTATCTGTGGTGAGTCATGCTTAAAAATATTGAAGAGGATATTTATGAGAAAAATGTAGTATTGGGAGTATTTAAGATATTCACTATTAATTTAGGATGAATTACAATCAATGAAGTGTTTGTCAGATCTCATTCAGACACTGAAGTAATTTCATTAAAAAAGAGGAATGACTAAGGAACCCTGATGCGCTTCTGCAAAACAGGGAGTGAGAAACAGTACCCTTATCTCACAGATGAAACAAGTGAGAATTTATATTCTAAGGTAAAATTTGCCCTGTACAGTCTCCTTGGAACTAAAATAACTTTAAATTTAAATTTTAAAAATTGTTTACGTGTCATATATCATTATATAACCACACCACAGTATAATCACCATAAACTGTAAAACTTCTTTTTATAGTTCAAGAGTACCATTAAGGATGGTTTGGGTTTTGGATAGGGTTTTTTTTCCACAATACCTTCCCTTATCATCACTGAAAAACTCACAGATTTGAAAGCAGTAAAACTAATTCGAACCTGTATGTTTAGGTTATCTAACGCTGTACTCTATTTTTTTTTAAAACCTTTCCCTGAAGTATCTTTTAACGTCCACTATATGAAGATATTCCTATTGAACAATGTGGATTTATCTACATATCTTTTCTTAGTCTCATAAAATCCTGTTTGTTTTGCTGAATTGTAGCAAAAATGTCTCTCACTGTCTTCCTTGGAAGAACACTGTTAACAATTCATAACAATAATTTGGACACTGAAGTGTCAACCTCATCTAAGACCCACGATAACTGTCTTTATATTGTGCACAGATGCTAGTATAAAGAGGTTTTTTTCAAGCAATTCATTTTTACCAGCTGTCATTCTGCCTCATTCACTATAAGAAATATAGCACAAGGCGTATATTCAGAAATACAATTCTATAGAAAAGGTAAAACCAGTTTTTATTAAGCTTTATCTTGCCTAACTTTAAAATTCAAGCTCTGCTGTTTAGATGTATCTGATGGTGATGATGATGATGATGATTATGATGATGATGATGATTATTCCACATAGTGTATTAGGATTGCACATCAAAGATTCAGAATTCTGTAATCGCTAACCCCAAAATTAATTACATAAACCTGCTTCACCTTTTGTTCCTTTTCCTTTTTCACTGTCTAGCCTCCTCTCCCCAGCGATTCATTTTCTCAGTATCCTTCTTCCAGAAAAATAAACTTAGGTATCTCCTTGGCCCCTCCACTTCCTATTTCTTCTTTTGCTAAATTGATTAGGAACTAACAAGGAAGCATCTGTAGCAAAGGACATTCCTGCTTATGCTCTCAGTTTGTGTCTCTCTGATGTTAATGTGTCTCACACATCTGGGGAACAATTCCAAGAGAATCAGCAAAAGAAGACTTAGAAAATATATCAAACAAATTAACAAGTTTTTAATAACTTGCTTACCTGAGAACAGGTATTTCCTAGGTTTAAAATGTACCACCACCTGCGATGGACTTCTATGGGAACAAGAGCAAGCATATCTCTGACCTGTTGGTGGTGTCAAGACCAGTACCAACAGCTTCCAAGAAGCTGATGGTGTCATGATGAGTGCTGAAAGCTTCCTCCAAATAATGAAAGTACCAGAGCTTTTGCACAGTTTGAGAATTGGAGGTGGTGGAAAGACCGCTATGTAAAGAAGTGCTGGGCCACTAATTGTAAGGCATGCTATGCTCAAAAGTAATATCTGCATCCATTCAATTAAGGTCTTTATTTCTAGACCCAGTAAAATCAAGACTGCAAAGCAAGTTCTACTCATTTTTAGCTAAAGGAAGATGAGGATTATTTAAATATTTGTAATGAAGCCAGACAGTTAAAAACCTATGGTTTTGGTTGGTGTTTTTTAGTCTAACCTTATTAATTATGCATATGACTTTCCAACTCTTTCACTATAAGCAAACATAGAAGCATTTCTCTATAGAGGTATGTATTTGGGTGAATATGAGGCATTGCAGTTTTCTCAGTGTAATTTCCTCAATTTAAGTTTTTTAGCAAATAGTCAACACAGAACTGCCTCCCCATTCTTTCTTGTTCTGCTGGAAAGATGGAAATGCTCCCTCCTTTTTAGATCCTCAGNGGTGAATACGAGGCATTGCAGTTTTCTCAGTGTAATTTCCTCAATTTAAGTTTTTTAGCAAATAGTCAACACAGAACTGCCTCCCCATTCTTTCTTGTTCTGCTGGAAAAATGGAAATGCTCCCTCCTTTTTAGATCTTCAGGACTGCAGCACATCCTTTGAGGGCTATATCTTCAGATATCCCCTTCCAGCTGCATTCATCATTCAGCAAAGAATTCTATCTGATGCCTGCATTTCTGTGGTGTGAGACATATGCTGGCCTAGTCTCTGGATGCCTGGGTGAGCTGAATCCAAAGGTGTGTTACAGTGCCTACTGCCAACCTAGGCGCCGTCTTGAGACTCTTCAGAGCCTTTGAGAAGTCATCAATGAGATGAGGCTGCACAGACAAAGGGATTACACTTGTCGTAGTGATGTTTATTACACCAGAAGGGTGGTGAGAAGAGTGGGATACACATTTGCGCTTTTCATCCACTTGTGTTAGTAGAATGGAACACATTGGGGAGACCACAGCCCTTGCCAACAGCCAGTGCGTGTTGTTACCTCATTAGACTAGCAAGGTGGTGGGTCTCCTTGAAGCACAATTACAGCCACAGCTTTCACTTGTAACAGCTCACAGAAGCCTAGATCCAACCCTCTGTGTAACCTCTCTGGGATGCAAATGTGATGGGAATTTCTGAACTTCGGTAATGCCTCAAAAACACGAAGATATGTTGTAATGCATAACTGGGATCCACTGAGAAATGTTTGACTGCTTTTTCTTGATTAAGTGAAAATAAAACTGTCTTGAGGGGCTCATTATAATGATATCCATCGGATGTTAAAGAAATTAAATCATAGAGGAAGAGGGTGGTAACACTAGCACTCAGTGCATTGCCAGTTCAACCAGATTCACAACAGCTGCAAGCTAAACATTATTCACACCATTCAGGCTTGAAGTACTTTTCAGATGTGTCAAGTTTTCCAGTACTTAAAAGCCAGTTCTTCTGCCATTTGGTTCCTGGTTTACACTGGAGACGGTTTGACTCATCACTAAATTATCTTCCAGCTGTAATACTGAGGGTATTATAAATAATTCCCTTTATAACTATTAATGTCATTACCTATTGTTTTCTTTCTCAAATATATTTATACACAAATATATATAAACACAATCTGGCAGAGGACTGGGTTCAGTTGGTTTTTCAGAATCTTGCAATAGCTTACAGCTTAATGTTATTTTGTATATTGAATTGAAAATGTGAAATTTGCACAACTGTATTTATCCAGCACTTCACACTGAGAGAGTTTTTGCTATGGATTTGCAAGTTGTTCCATCCAGGGAACTACAGCCTGGTCAGTCTGTACTCAATCCCTAAGAAGGTGAAGGAGCAAGTAATTCTGGAGCCCATTTCTAAATACACGAAGGACAAGGAAGTGATTTGGAGTAGTCAGAATCGATTTACAGCGGGGAAATCATACTTTTCCAACCTGATAGCCTTCTACAATGAGCTGACTAGCTTGATGGATAAGAGAGCATTGAAAGACCTTGACTTTAGTAAGGTTTTTGACACTGTTTCCAATACCATACTCATAGACAAGCTAATAAAATACGGACTAGGTAAGCACACATTTCAATGGACCCAAAACTAGCTGAATGGGTGGGCCCAGGGGATTGTCATCAGTGGCAAAAAGACCAGTTATCAGTAGTGCACCCCAGGGACTGATACTGCGGTCAATACTGTTTAACATTTTCATTAATGTCCTGGAAGATGGGACAGAATGCACCCTCAGCAATTTTGGTTATGATGGTATAAAACTAGAAGTGACTGATACACCAGATGGGTGTACTGCTATTCAGAGAGACCTCAACATGCTGGAGAAATTGTCTCATTAAATTCAACAAAAGGAAGTGCTCAGTCTGCCCCTGGGGAAGAATAACTCCTTTTTCCAGTACAAGCTCTGGACTCACCATCTTGAAAGTAGTTCTGCAGACTTGGACCTTGGTGTCCTGGTGGATAACAGACTGACAATGAATCAGCAATGTCCCCTTACAGCAAAGGCGGCCAGCAGCATTGTAGGCTGCATTAGGTAGCACATTGCCAGAAGATTGAGTGAGGTGACCTTTCCACTCTGCTCAACACTAGTGAGACAAGGGGCAATGGGCACAAACTGGAACACAGGAAGTTCCACCTGAACATGAGGAGGAACTTCTTTATTGTGCGGGTGACAGAGCACTGGAACAGGCTGCCCAGAGAGTTTGTGGAGTCTCCTTCTCTGGAGATATTCAAAACCCACCTGGACGCATTCCTGTGCAACCTGCTCTAGGCTAACCTGCAGGGGGGTTGGACTAGATGATCTCTAGAGGTCCCTTCCAACCCCTACCATTCTATGATTCTATGATTCTATGAGACACATCTGGAGTGCTGATTCCAGTGTTGGGCTCCCCAGTATAAGAGAGACGGGGACATATTGGAGTGAGACTAGCAAAGGGCTATGAAGATGTTTAAGGGCCTGAAACATCTGTCCTGTGAGGAGAGGCTGAGAGAGCTGGAACTGTACATGCTGGAATGGAGAAGGCTCAGGTGGATCTTATCTATGTGTATGAATACCTGATGGGGAAAAAGAAGATGAGGGAGCCAGTTTTTTCTCAGTGGTGCCCTGTGATAGGACAAGAGTCAATGGGCACAAATTAAAACACATGAAATTCCATCTGAACACAAGAAAACTTTTTTTTTTTAATGTGAAGGTGATCAAACACTGGAACAGGTTGCCAGGAGAGATTATGGAGTCTGCATTCATGAAGATATTCAAAACCAGACTGAAAACAGTCCTGAGCTCTAGCTCACCCTGCTTGAGTAGGCAGGGATTGAACTAGTCAAACTCAAGAGGTCCATTTCAACCTCAGCAATTCTGTGATTCTGTTATTTTTTCCCTATATATTGCCAATACTGTACTTAGGCTTCTAATGTTTTCTAAATACTGATTAGAGGATTTGTACTGAATGTGCCTTTGAAATTGAGCCAGAGAAAAAGGAAATAGAAAATAGCAACTATAAAATACCTTGGAGGCATAAAATTTCAGTAATGAAGTATGATGCATAGTCATATTAGACATTACATTTTCTGGGGACAAAACCTATTTGCCTATTGTGTAGCTGTCCAATGTAGTTATATTCTGACAAATATCAAAATCATTTATTCTAGGGACTGATAATATTTTCACTTTCTTTCAGCTATATATGTGGATCTCAACAATACAAAATGCTGTGAATTGAATTTGTTTTCTATCTCCAAATATTCGTGTGTAAGCTGTGAACATCTAAGCTAGTATTAAGTGTTTCTTATAGAGGGTGATATGCAAAACCTATATTTATACGCACCATAGACTGAACAGCTGAGCTTTATGACTTCCAGAAAACACCAAGTAAATGAGAATAGTAGCTTAAACTGTGTACAGTTTTAAAAGGAATGAAAGATCTAACCAGATGATATGTTGGTCAAAATTAGCAACAATCATTCTTTTAATAATAAAAATAGTTTGTTTCTTATCAAACCTAGGTTCTGTATCTGCCTCTCTATGCCTTTTGCTTTGATCATATACTGCCATTAATTTCATCATCATTGACTCTGTATTCTGATACAACTGATGTAAACAGCTACTTTGATTCATTTATTTTAAACAGAATTGTTCATCTCAGAGGACATCTCACTGAAAAAACCTTAGTTTATTTTATAAAAGAAAGACCAGATCAAGATAATTAGACAGAGAAAGCTTATGACCCTTCTACCTCTTTTTCTGTCTCCTCCAAATTTCAGAAGCTGAGTTGTTCTGGCTTTTTACGTCTCTCCATGCAACCTACATTGTTTTCAAAGAACAAATCAGCCCTTGTTTTCTAGTTGCTTCACTAATGACACACTCTGATTCATAAAGCCTAGCTTTTATTCTGTCTGTATTAGACATTGAAGGAGTGTCTACTAGCCCTGTGTGCTTCATTTCATTCTCCAAATACAGGCACTTCATGCCCTTAGCTATCCCTTCTGGCTCTCAGCTGCTGCTCCAAAGGACAGAGATTTCCTGCAGGTTCTGTGCTGCATCTCACAGCCCCAAGCTTGCCTCAGGCAGCCCAGAGGATCTCGGAGAGAGATAAATACCTATGTTTAGGCAATGAATTGATCCTCTGGATTCAGTGTATGAAAGTAAGGTATCTTTCTACCGGTGATACTTGTCTCTTCTTTTTGTAATATCCCTGCAGTTACTTCTAGTCTTCAGAAAACCAGTGCTGATTACAATAGGCCGGATTTAAGGAAAAGATAGTTCACTGGAGCTGTGAAGCTCTGAAGAAACTATTCCATTTTAAAGGGTACTAAGACAAGCAACTTTGTAGTTCACAGGTGCACTTAACTCTCTGGACTGGCAGACCTGTGGAAAGACACCATGACTTCTTCCTTGCAGAGGAATTCCAGGGCACACATGAGAATGTGCATCAGACCCATCTACTCCAGACATGGACAGTGTGAATCTGGGGACCTGAGCTTCAAGGCATACCAGGGAGCACATCTGTTCTGCAGGGTAAATGCAGATTATAGGCTTTCTCAGAAATACATGAATAAATAAATAATCCAATATTCCTTTAAATTGTCAGCACTTACAGAATTTTGTCAAACAGCCCAGAAAACATGCCACTGATCGTGACTTAACCAGCGGAATTTCACAGAAATGCCCCGTTAACCTGCTTACAATTGATGAGAAATGTGGTTCAAATAAGCTATGTTGTGTGCTGGATTGTACAAGTGCAAAAGTGCAGAGAAATTCTGTCTTTGGTAAAGATTCTCAGGTAATTTTTAGAAAATCTTAGTCCTGTGATGTTCATACTGACCAGTTTTGAAACCTGTGAGAAATAGATTTCCACATGAAAGAAAGGAGCTATTATTCCACAAAGGGAAACAGACTAAATTCAACTGGAATTATAAGAAAACAGAAAGAAACAGCTTTAAGGAAACAGAAATTATTGATAAGAGAGCAATCTGGCACAATAGTAGTTCCTTAAACAGTATCATTAGAACAGATGCTGAAGTTTCCGATTACCTTTCATAATGATAGAAATTTACTGAAGAAGCAGGGGAGAAAAAGTGGAGAGGAATACAAAAAATAATCATGAAAGTAGTAACAACAGTCTAAATAATTTTTCAAGCTAATCAATTTCAAATGTTAAAAATGCTTTTTATATACTTAAGTACAGTTTGTACTACGCCAAGCACAATGTTTAAATCCATACAATTTTTTGTACTATCACCTATTTCTAAAAGTGCAATTATAGGTCACATTATTCTGCCTCCTGGCAAACTTTCGTTACTATTGAGTTGGAAGGATGTCTTATGGTTGAGGTACGAGACTGAAAATTGATAAATGGAAGAGGTTTGTTCAGTTTGGCAAAGTCTTTCTCTCTGGCTTTGCTCAGTCATCTGGAGAATACCAGCAGTATAAACCAGCTGCTTGGAGAGTAGTTTGGGCACAGATATGGAAAAATCGCAAGTGTACAGCACGGGACTCAAACTAAACAAGCTGAGCAAAGATGATATGTGGGAGGCGAAGTTTCTTAACTTACAGTGTAACTCTGTAAATAACACCATGACTGTTCATTACCTGACCTGAGGTCACCAACACTTTGCTGTAGCAAGCAGCATCACTAGCTCAAGTTACCAACAGGCAAAGATCTCTTCACCTAACTCCGCTGCACAGTTTTTATCTCCTCAAACCTCAAGTCTCAGTGTAGGATGTAGGAATAACTACAGAGATCTTTCAACTAGGAAAATCTAAATTATTTAAAGAAAGGATTGTTCAATTTTCCAATCCTAATTTGCATCACAGGTGGATAGCAATTTCAATTTATGTCCGCAATGACTTGAGAAGTAACATAATATTTTGAATAATGCAAGAATTATTATAGCAGTATAGGCACTCATAAACAAGCTAAAAAGAAAGGCTGAGCCATTAAAACAGAGGAAAACACTTCACTTTGCCAGCAAAGAACAGTTTTATTTGGTCTATTAATTTACACATGCATAACTACATTTTAATTATCGGAACAAGTGCTGATATTTTCTACTGATATTTCAATTTCCTTTGGCAACAAGCTTTTTAATCTTTGATAGCATCTAGTTTTATAGCTTTCTACTTTGCCATTTGAAATGTTATAAATGCAAGTTTCATTCTCAGATCTTCTCTCAGTACAAATTCAGAATATTTTAAAACTTTTGAGCATGCACATTCTAAAATAGACAAAATTATTCACTCCATCAAATGAATAATTTGTCTTCATTCAGAAGATAAGGTCAAGTATGAAGTAATCCACTAACTATTGCATACTGACCAGAAAGGTTTGGGTTTTTTTTAACTTTGAGTATTTTATGATACTAGGTTGTAAATCACAGGAACAATAAACAGCAGAAGTAACATTACCCTTTAGTTGGGGGGTAAGTCATTCTAATTATTAAATCTGAATCAGACAGTGGATGAATGACATTATTATCCATTGCTCCTAGCGACCAACTTCCAATGTGAAGATTGCTCGGAGGTTTGGGAGGGTTGGTTGAGGGAAAGTAGTATTCAATGAGACAAAGCATGTTCTGTTAGGTCCAGCTGACATAATGTACTCTCAAATAATCATGAACTGGTTGCTTCTTTGACTGAAGAAAAGAACAAACTGTGATTAAGCGAGACATTCTTGTACGGTTCTGCTCTAAAAGACTAACAATAATTCTTGGATTTGTAAGAATTACAGAATGTCCATAGATGAGGTTGATTACCAAACAATAGATCGAATCACGTCTGTCACAAAGCTCAATGCTGCCACATTGGTGCATTGATTAATGGTATTTGGCAACTCTCTGAATGGCCATTTGCCATTCATTCATGGGTGCCCTCTGGAGTACAGTATGATAGTGACCTGTTGGGAAAGGATTTTTTTTTTTCCCATCTGTTCATTGTTTCTATTGTAGTAACAGAGAAACACTGGGGGTGGGTGAAGTCAAGATTTTGAGTTAGCTATTTCTTAGTGCGTATAAATTGAGAAGGGGCAAAATTAAAGAAAAATCAGTTGCAAACAAGACTGTACAATGTGATAGTTTAAATCATGATTCTGGACAACATAATTGCTTCTTCCACAGCACCATAAAGGTAATATGATAAAAAATAGTTGGGGCATTGATAATCTCTTTTCATACAGTGATGTAAATTTCTGATAGAAATGCTTTCACACCACTTTGCTGTTCTATTTCAATCTTTCATTCAGAACCCTAGAGGTCTATGAGAAAGATTACATCAGTTATGTCACAACTTAGAGCAGCAGAGAGAAAAACTGTCTGCCTCTCCTTTCCCTGACTTCTCTCAGCAGCAAGAATAGCCACCTTTCAGACATAGCATCCTGGCTTGACCAAACACAGTATTTCATCTCACAAACATCATGCTCAGTATAAAGCTGAAGGATGACAAGGCTCACTCTCTCCTTTTACGGCCAGGGGCCTGAGGGCACTGATGGGCTTTCACGGCCCTACGCAGCCTCACCTGGTGCTTCCACACACACCCATGGCCCAGGAGCCTATTTAAGCCCAGCACAGGGCTGTTAGTAGGGGTTCTAGTGATGTTGCAGGGTACTGCTTTGGTCAAGCACTGGAGTAGGACTATGCCTGAATGTTCTGCCTCTGATCCTCATCTAAGTATTCCTGAATCCATTTCCTGCCTGCTGCTGAGTACAGCTGCTGACTTTCTTGGGGTGTGCCCTGCAGCATCCGGGTGATGTATTCATCATCGGGGAGGGGTGAGCTCGATATTGGTTTTGTATATATTTTGTTATTATTCTTCTATTATTACAATACTTTATTGTTGTTAGATTAAAGCTGTTTTGACTCTTCCAACCTGTAAGTCTCTTTCCCTCTTTTTGAGGAGGGATGGGGTTAACAAAGAGCATCTGTTGTATGATTAATAGCTAGCCCATCTTTAAACTGTGACACATGTTCTGGTGGGACATAAAGATTTTTTTCTGCCCTCAGATCTTTGCCCNCAAGCACTGGAGTAGGACTATGCCTGAATGTTCTGCCTCTGATCCTCATCTAAGTATTCCTGAATCCATTTCCTGCCTGCTGCTGAGTACAGCTGCTGACTTTCTTGGGGTGTGCCCTGCAGCATCCGGGTGATGTATTCATCATCGGGGAGGGGTGAGCTCGATATTGGTTTTGTATATATTTTGTTATTATTCTTCTATTATTACAATACTTTATTGTTGTTAGATTAAAGCTGTTTTGACTCTTCCAACCTGTAAGTCTCTTTCCCTCTTTTTGAGGAGGGATGGGGTTAACAAAGAGCATCTGTTGTATGATTAATAGCTAGCCCATCTTTAAACTGTGACACATGTTCTGGTGGGACATAAAGATTTTTTTCTGCCCTCAGATCTTTGCCCTAATGGGTAGTGAAGGATGGAGCAGAGACAACTGCAAGTGGTTTTTGCTCAGGTGAGCCTACTAGACTTTCCTCCTACATTGTGTGCTCTGGTAGTGAATGTTTTAACAGAGAATTATTGATTTAAAAATATACCAACCTTTAAAGGAAAAGTGACATATCTTGACCTGAAAAAATCATTTTATCTTTGGAATAAGACAGATCTCACTTTACTTATATTCATTTTTTCAAGCTTCTGCCTTAAATAAAAAATTACACCCCAGCTGAGATCTGAGATTGAACATCACTTATTTGAGTTGTGTTCAGCCAACTTTCAGATGACATTTAATACTTCCAGGTTTTTCAAGGAGCTGGAGATAAAGACCTAAGGCAGCTGGAATCACAATTCCTTAAAAATCCATGCCAAACACTAAAAAAATCTTGTCATCATATGGCCACTTTAAAGGAAGAGAAAGGAGGGTTATTTAATGGCATTGTTTCTTCTTATCCCCTGCAAATCTCCTGCACTTCTGTTCTCATTTTGTTCCTGGTTACGCTTTCACTCCACTCATTTAGTAGCATTGTCCATAGAGATTTTGCTTATTAATTCATTTTTCTTCCTTTTCTTTTCCCTTCCTTTTCTTCCTTTTACTTCATTCATTTTTACTTCCCTGGCTTAGGTATTATTCTTCCAAGGCATGCTGAAGTCAACATATATCTAACAATTAGGGTCACCCAACTGAGATGCTGAAACAGAAGTAACACTTTCTCCAGGTCTCCAGTGTAGAGGTATACTGGAGGGTTACTTTTCAATAAGTTACTGAAAGTTAATTACCTCAGTTACTTAAGTCAGTTAATTATGAACTGGAGGAATACACGGAGTAGCTTTGTACCTCAGCCCCTAGAATACCTGTTCATCTCTCCTGGTGATGCTTCTTTGAATGGCATCCACATTTGTTTCTTCCTGTCTTCTTATTCTTAATGGTGTTCTAGTAAGCTGATTAAAACAAGAGGTGAACAGACCAACTCATAATGTTTTAATTATAATATACCTATTTGATATAGTTATGGAAAATATTGAGCGGAGCAGGCAAAGTAAGTGGGTACTTCTGAAGGTATTGTCAGTGACACACAGAAAGACTGAATGATCACTTAATAGCACACTGCTTGACAATCTACATATAAAATGGGTACAGAAACAGCATGTACAAATTGCTTGCTGAGCTAGAAAAGAATTGAAAACCTAATCTTAATATACTTTCCACATACCTGGCACAATAAACATAAGAATGTCCGTGTTTACTTTTATCCATGTACTTCTTCAGGAGGGAAGTAGTTACATAGGCGTTATTGAGGACAGAAGCTATAGTCTGGACACAAACTGCTTTCCACTGTCTTTTCTGAGTAGGCTGACAATATTTCTTGGCAAGGCAGTATTTCCTGTGCACCACTCTAGAAGTTGACCCCAATGAGTTTTCCAAAGTAATCTACAAATATTTAAACTGTTGTATCAAAGTTACTTTTAATACATTTTTCTTGTTGATAAACACTTTTTCCATTCAAAACACAATGATTTATGTTTAATCGTGTCTACTATATCCTTCTTTATTTCTTTGTTTTATTGTGTTTCTTACTAGGAAATTTTGGCAAAGTCCATACAGGACTTGTTTGGTTTGCAGATTATCACCATGGGCTTTTCATATAATATGATTTTAAAAACACTTCCATACTTGTTAGTTTTATGAAAAACTTATTTGTACATCATGGATTGTAAGTGGTCATGGTACAACCATCATTGCTTTTGAAGGGCATTGGAACCTGCACATTTTGGCTATACTGTATTAGAGCTATATGTTAATGAGAAATGCATTTGAAAATACAAACGTATTTTGAAATAGTTTCTTAAATCTATACATCCTCTGTTTTCTCAGTATGTAAACTTCTAAAATTCTTATTAATTTGGTTTTTTTAATCACAAGAAATCTGGAATTTGTATGCAAGAAAAAACAATTCCATTTTGGAGGTGGACTTTTCATCTTATTGTATTGGCACTTGAAATGAAAGCTGCAAATTTATTACAACCTGTAGCCACTTTCATATGCATCATATTTTGAATGCTGTGGTGCAGCCACCCAGCACTTCAACTACTGTTGTGGTTTCCTCTTCTGCTGAGCTCTGAGAAATCATATGGTTCAGCTGGTTTGGGAGAATTCACTGGGAAAGAATAATTTCCTTCACCTCCTGAAATTCATAGCATTTGATGGGAATTTCTTGACTCTTGTGGAATTAGAATTTCCCTCACATTTATTTGTCTGAGTGTGGGTGCTTTATCAATGAATCCATGTTTGAGAAATCTTACACTTAATTATGAAAAATGAGTTTTACAAAATGTCAAAAGGTTGACTGGGAACCTTTATGAACTGCTAGTCCCAATTTATCCAAAGTAAGAAAATGTTCCTGTCATATCTTCAAATACACTTTATTTATACATCTAATTTTAGTATGTTTGCAAGAGAAAACTTAAGCACCTCTTTCTGCCATAGATAGTCTTTGGGACAAAGTCAGTTTCCAGGAGACTGCATGCATGTACAATATCAGATAAACTATTCTTTATGGATACAGTATCGAAGTAAATGAGTTGATTATCTGAACCAGGCTTTTGTCAGACAGCACTGTGGAGCTTCATTGAGAGAAATATTTCCTATAACTTTTTTCCTTTCCTCTTCTGTAACTTCTAGTTGCTGTGTGAAGTCTTAAAACAAAATACAGTGTTAAAAGGTATTTCCACATCGATCCATGCCATACAGACTCATAAAAACTGATCTTTAATACTTTCCATTCATAGCTTTTCAAAACACACCAGAAGGTCAGCAATAGACATCAGGATTGTCTTGCTTTTTAGTGACCCTGTATCAGTAATGTCACTTACACCTATTCATTCCTTCATTTCAAGGGAATGCAGGCAACATGCAGATTTTCACGTGTTTGGAATTGCTTGCCTTTCTCCTACATCAAAACCTGCTGCTAGCAGCAGCCCTCTGCAAAGATCATCAGGTGCTTCTAATGGAAGTATCTTGAGACTTAGAAAATGTGAAAATGCAGGAGCAAAAGGATCATATGGGAACTTCTGGGGTTTGGTTGTTTGGGGTTTTTTTATGAATACTTGCAGGAGTAGTAATAAATATTAAAGGTCTACTCATGTTTTACAGCCTTAAGCATTCAGCTGGACATGTCTTTTGACGGGCCTTCCAGAAAACTTAGAGACCTGAGAGAACAGTATGTTGATATATTTAATAAAATTAGCATGAGCTGCAAATACGAAGAAAGTTGTTAAGTAGTGTCCACATTGGTATTTTTAACCAGATGATGTTAGAGCCTTCAGTTTTCCTGAGTTTAAACCTGTTCGGAGGTATAGAGATTGAAAAAAGGCAGCTTTAAGACAAGTTTATTTTCTGGAATGTCTGAGGTGAGATCTTAAACTGATGGGGACAACCCTGGTTTCCTGAGGAAGATGATCAGTAGCCTACCTAAGCTGATCTGCAGCCTACCAATTTCTTGAGGAATGTACGTGGACTATCCTTGCTGCCTTTCTGTGAAGTGGTCGCAGTATCCACTAAGGATACAGTTTCTCTTCCTGAGGAGTAATATCGCCTGTTCTATTGGTGACATGCTGCCAGAGTGAGCTCCCAAGAATTTAAAAGATAAAGTGTTGGGCAGGGGGGGAGGGGAAGGAAGGAAAGAAAAAAAGAGCTTCACAAATTACTCTAAAGTTAGCATTTCACTTGTTAATAATTTGCTGACAGACTTATGCAATTGCTGGGAAATGGAAGAATACCCAGATTATCAATAACAGTTATATGTTGCAGATATAGAGAAAAAGAAATTAAGACCCCAACTCATAAAGTAATCTTTGCTGACTTAGTCTGAGATCTGTGCCAAGCTTTTTTTAATTTACTCTGATTCCTCTGGGATACAACTGCCTACTGACATGAATTGTTTTACAAGATCTGGATACAAAAACTGGAGCCAGTAGAAAGCAGCAAAGAAAATCTGAAATATCTTAAGAGCTAATTAACCTGAGAACTATGCAGCTGATATAAGTATACTCCAATTTTTGTTAGTGTAATAGTGTAACTCACATCTCCGAAAAGGGATGTAGGCCTAGGAAATTGTCAGCCACAGGATGTCTGAAGGAAAGTATAGCAATTAGAATGAGAACTAACTGGCTTGGACCAAATCTGTCTTCTAACAATTTAACCGCACACATGAGAGAGCTCCAGAATGGACTATGTCATGGTGCTCTCTATAGTTGCATCTGTACTGACAAATCAGTCTCCACTAAAAGGTTATTGTCAAGGTGGTGATACAGTAGTATTGGGCCAGTAAGCTATAGGCTTCCTCTGGTGAACGGGTTGTCTATCCCAGGTTCACTACCAGTACAATGAGGGCACATACTTTCTCCTAGGTAAGCTGACAAAACTGACTACTTTGTAATATGTTTAAATACAAATAAAAAAGAACAGAATGTATTATCTTCCAAGTAGAAAAAGCATGCATATCCTCATAGATTGCATCATCAAATAAATACAAGTACTAAAAATGTAGTTTGGACAACTGAATCATGATTTCAAATTTGAATAGCATAAAGAATGTAGAAGAATGTTGCTTGATGTGAAGCACTTGCCATCATTTATAAAGAAAATGCTCATCTTCTCTGGAAGCATATGCATTCCTGCTACAAGTATTTCATGCTTCTCCAGGTTTTCAGAGGAATAGTCCTATGGGCTGTTTTTCATCTGTAAATTTCCTCTAATGTTGGCTATGTTTTTTCATGTCAGAAATCTTTGGAGTGTGTGATCTGTAGATACTCCTAGAAGTCAAGAGACCTATACTGAATTGTTAGCTGTGTTATGGATGTAGGCAATCATCTAGGACTTATTCAAATCCCTCCAAAGTCAATTCACAAAGAAAATAACATGGTGATAAGTATATTTCCTCATCTGTGTACGTAGTCTGCAAACCATGAGGCCAGGTCTATCTGTTACATTCTCAGTATACAACCGCACTGACTGTGGTTGGAGCCTGTAGGAGATGCAGTAATAAGTATTTTATCCAATTAAAATCAAATGGATGCTATTAGAAACCTGCTGTAGCCATGGAAGCATGCAGATTTCTAATATGAATTCTACATATTTCAGCTATTTTCATGGGATATAGTCCCAGAAAGCATTCCATCTTCTTAAAAGATAACAATATTGAAACATTTAAGATGTGCATTGCTCTAAGTAGATTTTTATTTTACAGGTTCCAGGCCTGGCTGTGTCCTAGTTCACTTATTTCCAACTGGGTCCAATCTTCAGGAGAAGGTAACTTCCTATGATACTTTTTGTACAATAAAGGTGAAAATAATATTCTCCAAACAGAACTATTTAAACTGGCATGCACATGTGACTAAACAGTTTAATTCAATTTAAATAAAAATGTACACTGGCTGGGAATACTATGAAAACTGATACTCCAAATGGAGTAAAGTGTTGTGTTCAGTGAAATCTAGGGTTTAAATTGTCATTATCAAGCATCTTTTTGAGTTCAGATTTTTTTGCCTAAGTGAGGATATCTTCAAGTATGAATTAAGACCAGAAACATGAATTCATGGCTTCAGTTCAGAGTTTACCATGTTGTTACATTGATTACCCAATATAAACACATCTCCCCAGTTTCAAAGTATTGTGTTCCATCTTTTCATTCTCATTACCTAGCTATTTTATTTATNATTAAGACCAGAAACTTGAATTCATGGCTTCAGTTCAGAGTTTACCATGTTGTTACATTGATTACCCAATATAAACACATCTCCCCAGTTTCAAAGTATTGTGTTCCATCTTTTCATTCTCATTACCTAGCTATTTTATTTATATAGCCCATATTGTTACAACATGACTGATGGACCAATTTTGAAGACTTCAGAGTACTTACTTGACACTGCTTCCCTTGACAGGGAAGCAGCATTCCCTCCTCTCACTTATAAATGAGAAACTGAATGCAGATGTGTTTGTCTGAGTTCACGGGGACTGTCAAGTCACGTCAAGTCTCCCTCAGTAAAAATTCTTGCCTCAGACTGCCTTGAAAATGAATGTACACCAACTCTAACTTACTCAGAAATGTAATCTCACATCAAAGAAAGGCACCCTTCACAGGGTTATAGGATAAACTCTCTGTACAGAATTCCCACATTCTGTCTATGGAGTAAAGACCTCAGAATTTAATTAGTCAACTTTGTGTTAACATATGTTCTGAAAGATGTGAAGGACAATTTAAATCCATACTTAAGAAATAAAGCAGGCTCCTTTGTCAGAGTGGACTCTCACTGAAATTAAAAACTCAATTATCCCAAACCTTGAGCCTAATAAAAGTGTTATTTTTTTGATAAGAGAACAAATCACATGCACCAAATCTAAGGATCCCATTGTTCTTTCTCTTGTACTGATTTAAATCATTTAGTTCCATAATCCTGACAGCTTACCTTGTTCACATAGTGGTAAGCAGGTGTAAGAGAAGAAAAAAATATAGCTGAAAAGCAAGTTTCCCAAATGCATTGTGTCATTGTAAAGTACCCTAGATAACATCTTACATGGAAGCAGGAAAAAATATCTACCCAGTGTGCTCAAATGAGAAATAATGAAAACAAGGAGAAAGTTACTAAACTGACAAAAACTAAAATATACTTCCTCTAAGATGTTGGTGTGCTGCTCATAGTACCTAAGCCCTTCTGATATTGATTATGGTGGTTTAAACATAAAATGCAGTCTTGCCCTTGTTCTAGATGCAGTGAGGTCTATTTGGCACAGCTGGGACGAGGTGGAGTGCAACTGTTGTAAATCACTGCAAGTTTATTTCAGGTGGATGGTCTTTATGAAGCACCTCTGTTAGTAATGGGAATCATCAGCTCCATAATGTGAAATGCAAATTGCAGTATGTCTCTGACTTGGTCTTCCTGAAGTATCCAGTTATCTGTAAGCAAATCTCTCTTCAGAGACATGCTACTGTTTAAAATGAAACGTCATCCTTCTTTTCTGTGTTAATACATATGATGGTTCTAGATTACCTTCATACTGAATAACCATGTGAACTTGCCCATTTTGGTTGTATTTTGTAGGATTAGAAGCTCTGCGGGGGGGAAAAAAAAAAACCCTCTAGTATTCAGTTATCATGGCTTGAGATCCTGTCTGTTTCTTCTACTGGCCAAACTGGTCAAAATATTTTGTCACACTTTTCTGGATGACACATGAAAAGATAGGAAATCCTTTTCCATTTAATTATAATGGCTTTTAAATTAATTCTTCAATGAAAAATAGCATTTAAGCTTTGAAATTTCTCCTATGTTATGACAAACACATGTATGGTTTTAATTGAGAGGAAATTGATTTACCCCTTGTTTTTATAATAGACCATACAAATTTTGTTTGGGGAGAAGTCTAGAGATTTTCATATCCTATACTAACGCTCTATGGCTTTTGATTAGTCCTATGACACAGCCATCTATGACCTACCAGTTTCTAGATATCAGCATTAGAACTGAAAGAAGGGCCTGGTTTAATTGCAGTGAAGTCTTTACTAGCTCTTCCTTTGTGCTAGCAATCAGTTAATGCTACGTAAGACTGCAAGACATTGATCCTTTTGACCTCCCTCATTCTGAAGTGGGAAATATTTAGAGTTGCATTGCATTTCCATTTCAAATAATGTCTGTCCATTTCATTTAATTGTATTTCAGACTACACAACTGCGCACACTTGTATATTTAGTGTGGTATCCCTGAATCATCCATGAGCAAGAATTGTGAGGTCAGTTGTTGTAAAAATATTTGACTTGAACTGAGCTTGCAGCTAGGGAAAACTTTGCCTGTGTTTTAATTTTTGTTAAAGTATTTTTTGTTTATTTTCTGTGCTTAATGGATACTGAACTTGACCGCATTGTTGATAACACCATGCAAGCTGGCACAGCCATATTTGCAGTGATACCATCTTCATTCAATCTGTCCATATATTTAAAAGGTTCTTTTGAGTCACAAACAGTATTATTAAGGTCAATACAGATTGTACTCAAGTGTTCAAAATACTTCTCTAAAGGCTCATTCTCTGTGTAGGTGAGATGTTACTTGTGAAATGTACAACAGTGTTCGAGTCCTCCACTACCACCTTCATATATATACATTCATATTGACTGACTGAGGGTATTGTATATCAAGAACATTAAACTTTTTCTTTCAAGGAAGAAATTAACAGTCTTGAAAATGAAAGTAGGAATGGTGTTGCACAGTGTCCTGGGTTCGGCTATGATAATTTTCCCCAGAACGCTGGGAGGGGGGTAGCTGACCCAAAGCAGCCAGGCAGGTATTCAATCCCATTGCTGTACCCCCCAGTCCATAGCCGGGGGGCGGGCCGGGAAGGG
Source organism: Steatornis caripensis (assembly GCA_013398225.1). Classification (NCBI taxonomy): domain Eukaryota; kingdom Metazoa; phylum Chordata; class Aves; order Caprimulgiformes; family Steatornithidae; genus Steatornis; species Steatornis caripensis. The sequence continues at coordinate 154,531 of VZSC01000695.1, forward strand.
CGCAGGGCGGCTCCGGTTCCTATTCCGGGTGGTGAGTGCTTGTGCTGTGCATCACTCGTTTGTATTTTTCTCTTGTTAGCATTATAGTTGTTATTGTTACTGTTCTCTCTCTGTGTGCTGTTGCATTAAACTGTCCCTATCTCACCCCACGAGGGCTGCCCCTTTCTCTGCTGATTCTCCTCCCCGTCCCGGTGGGGG
>VZSC01000696.1:293-21182 GCA_013398225.1 Steatornis caripensis
CCTTCCAACCCCTGCCATTCTGTGATTCTGTGATTTAAAACTGAGGATATTAAATCACATGATCTTTAATGTTTTATTTTTAAGAAATTAAAGTTGCAATGAGTTGCTGAGTCCCCTTAAAATCAATTCTCTCCTTCCTCCCCCAAAGTCCCAAGAGCTGACAAGACCAAGTACCTTATTGACCTGGAGGCTAGATTGCCAAGAATTGAACTATTTTATGTGATATGATTGCATCAAGTAAATAAGGAGAGCTTTACTCATCATGGTTTAATTGCAATAATAATATTAGCGGTGATTATTTCTGATAAATGGACCTAAGTAAGTATACGTGGTTTGTTTCTCACTTTTGGTTCTGTTTTGCTGATGCTTTGGAAGAGTGGGGCACGAGGAAGTACTTTAGCACGTGGCAGAAGTTCATTCATTCTCAAAGTCCTTGAGACTGACACAGCAAAAGTGTGTAGCGCAGCCGATCTCATTATGTACTTCAGCAGCGTATTACGCGCATGATCTCATGCATTTTACAGAAGCAGGCTGCAAATACAGAGTGCAAATAAAGCATATGTGAAACATTATTTATTGGCATGATTTTGTTCCTACAGGGTTTAATAGTGATCTGCACGAATATTTCAGTGGGCTTTTGACCACAGTCCCGTAATCATCAGTTCTCCAGGCCACCCTGTGCCTGAGAGGTGGCAGAACATCAGCTCTGCCCAGCTGTCACCAAAGGGCAGTGTGGAAAGCCACTGTCCTTTCAGCGTGCAGAGAAGGATGCCAGGACGAGCAAAATATTTTTTCTCAGGGATTCTTTTCCCATCCCTTACTTTCTACTCAGTGTGCACCCTCCTCTTAAAAGAACGGGTGAGCTTTCTTCTGGGAGGGAGTCAATACCTTTCTGCCAGTCAGCTGAGGTGTGATTCTTTAAGAGCCTCATTGCCTTTTCTCAGAGTCCGAGGCACACTTAAAACCTATGCTGTGTGTTACAAAAATGCAACCCCTCCGGGTCATCAGGCTGCCTGATGAAGAGCAGGTCTGTAGTGTCATTTTAGATCCTAGCAACTTCTACAAGATGATTTTGACTGCAATAAGATCTTTGCTAACTTTAAAATTAAACCTCAGCTGCTGCATCTGCTGAAGCCCTGAAGGTTTATTTGGAAATGCATTTGTCCTTTTAGCAGTACTACTGATGAAGCCGCTGCTTTTATCCATGCTGAAGAAATTACCTTTTTGTTTCTTGTTACTATTTTAATTTGTTTCTCAGGCTTGACTTTTGTTACGTCAGTCAGTCCTTGGTTCTTCCAGTGACTGTTACCTTCTCAATAACAAGTTGCTAGATGTGAACCTGAGTTTGATAAGATTTAGTGCTACATTTACTAACAAGTGGTTTCTGTCGTGTTTCTTTTGTTTTCTTCCTAGGGGGACCCTGGGAACTTTGTTAGCTCTGTTTATTATTGGATGGTGCAGTTTGTCAGCCTCCAAAATTTTTACCTCTGCCTTGGCTATGGAAGGACAGCAGCTTCTCATTGCATACCCGTGTGCTTTACTCTATGGACTTTTTGCGCTTCTAACAGTTTTCTGAGATGTATTTTCCGGTACTCTTATTACAATCTGTTCGTGGTTGTTGGAGGGGCAAAGGGTTATTTACTTATTTTCAGATTGCCTAGAGTTGCATTACGTTCCATTAACAAAATTAGATTATATGACTTACCTTGTATTTGCCTAATGGCTGATAATGAGATAAAAAAATCAAGCTAACAGGTAGATGACTGCAGTAATGGTCTTTTGAAAGTCTTACAGCTTAAAGCTTAAAGCTTACAGCTTAAAGAAAAACATTTGTATTGAGAAGGTAGTAAAAGTGAAAAAATATGAAAAAAATTATAATTAAAAAACTTTTCTGAGTATTTAATATATAATACATATACTAGAGGGTAACTGGAAAGCAATAATGTAAATATTTAATAGGCCTAGTAAGTCAAGGGAAAATACAGGTTTATTCATTTAAAAAAAACTAGCTTGCCATCTTATATGATTTCTAATTAGTATCCTGAAGTTATGTATGTGGATTTGCATTTCTTTGATGGAAGAGTAAATGGCTCTGCTTNGAGGGTAACTGGAAAGCAATAATGTAAATATTTAATAGGCCTAGTAAGTCAAGGGAAAATACAGGTTTATTCATTTAAAAAAAACTAGCTTGCCATCTTATATGATTTCTAATTAGTATCCAGAAGTTATGTACGTGGATTTGCATTTCGTTGATGGAAGAGTGAATGGCTCTGCTTTGTGATGTTGAAGAATTGTCCAAGAACATGTTGCTACAACAGAGGGAGGAAACTAGGAATGTCATCGTGTTTTGTTGGGATTTTTTTTAAGAGGTGTTGCTGTCCAAAACACTGTTGTACTCTTTGTAATGTACAGTAATGTTGTATTTTAAAATCACCATTAAACCTCTGCCTGCTGTCACTGCAGAAAAGCACAACAGAAAGTCGAGTCCTAAAAATGCCTCCTGAAAGACAGAACTGTATTTGAGCAAGCGAAATACGAATCTGTACAATTTTATCAGCCCTCAAAAAAATCTGTTTGCTGCTTTTAGTTTTACAGGAACCTAACATTTTTATAACAGCAATGAAGGACAGAATGCACACGATGATGTTTCAAAATATAGTGTTAGAGGCATCAAGCCATCAAGAGGAAATAGAGCTGTGTGTGCAGTCATAACAAGAGCAAAATCCTGCAGTAGGCAGTGGTAGAGAAAAAGAATGTAGGTGTAGAAAGGGAGAGGAAAAAGAAATACATGAAATAAAAGGAAATGTGAAGGAAATAAATGGCAGCAGATTATTTTGTCAGTGTTTTAGAGTGTCTTCTCTCTTGATGTATATTTTTATGATCTTGATTATCCTTCAATTTATTCATTATTTTGAACTCTTCAGTGAAATGCTTACAACATATTTCTCCCTCTAGACAGAGGACCACTGATTCTGTGAGAGGGTACTGATACTACAAGCACTTATGCAGATGTGTAGCAGGGCAAAACTGCTCAAGAATACCTAAAATTAATTGTCTTCCTAATCCTTTTCAGGTCAGAGGTAAATTAGATGATCGGTTTGTCCTCAGGCTAGTTATTCTGATTCTGAATTGAAAGTGCCTTTGGTAAATATATTTCCCATTGCTGTCAAATTTGTTTTTTAAGAACTCTTCGCAAACCATTCTGGAATTAATTTTACTGAACTCCAGTGGAACTAGTTCAGACTAGGGGTCATGAGAAATAAACAAAAGGTAATGTGTGCTTAGCCAATTCCTTAACAGAATCACAACTCATTTATGGAAAAATACTTGCTGCGTTTATCCGTTTCTTTGTTGCGAGGCTATGAACAGGCACAGAGAGGCAAAGCTGGAAGCATGACCCTGGAGGAAATTATGGATATGACTAGGCAGGATCCAGATGCATATAAGTGGAAAGTGTGTGAATTTGAGAGATAAGCATTTGCAAGTGTGACAGCTTTGGCCCTGCTGTATCAGGGAGTAAATTTGCCACTAATGAGACACAGATAAACATGTTGAGTGACTCCAGAGTTTGGTTGTAAAATCAGGCAGTTTGATTTACTATGCACTAATGGCATTCTCATGCCTCAATGGGGAAAGATTCATGTGGTTACATGACTTCTGAAGTTCAGAAAAGGCGGTTTAGAAAGTCTTATATCCATTTTTGTCCTACACTTCCGATTGCCATTTATACTGCTTAAAACAAGTATAAAATGGCTCTATTCTGCCTCACTTTATATTCATTTTCATCCTGATCTGCATTATATGAATGGCAGGGGAATGAGAGAATCAAGCCATCAATTTGTCTTTTGATGTCATAGACAAGTCAAATTACTTACGGGGAAAATGAGCACCTTGATATTTTGCCACAGCATTTACAAAGCAAATGCTAGTCTAATTATAGTTTTATGTTTATCTTCTTAGAATTTAAAACTTTTTTCTTTTCTTCACTGAGATGTGTCTTCATTGTTTTGAATGCTAACTTCTTAATTTCAATAACTTGCCTTGCTTTACTGTTTAGCCATGCTGATTTCCCTTTAGCTGTTCCCAAGGGATTTCTATCCAGTGGTATGCACTGGTGCTGTGCTCCCGGTATGGTGTTCTTCAGGGGCCTCTGTGCTGCCTGTGAGAATTTAAATCTCTTAGCCATCGTTCTTTGACTGCTTTTAAACAAGAATCCTCATTTTCACATAGCTCTCCTTTCTGAAGATGAGCATGACCACGGTGATGCTTTTGGCCCCGTTATTCCTGTGTGCTTCCTGAATCCAAAAATATTACGGCCACTATTGTAAGCAGTTACTTCCTCAAAAATAAATGTTATTTTGGTCTAAGATCGCTTCAAAACACTTATATTCAGTAACATACTCTTGTTATGCCTCGCCGGACAGGCCTTCCCAACACCACCCAGCTGTTTTGTATTGTCATTTGTCTGGGCTGTCGTGTTTCACTCCCTCACATCATTCAATGAAGGTTTAAATACAACCCTGGCAAGGTGTTACTTTCAACTTGCCAAAGAGAGGAGTATAAAATATTAATGGGTCACAGATTGATTTTTAATTCATGCTACCCACCCCAAAGAGTTAAAAAAATCACAAGAGTTAAACATAAGCTTCAAAGCAAAAGAGGACAAAAAATCATGGGTTTTGGAGGGCGGAAGTTTCTAATCAGTCTTTGGTTTCTTGATTTTCATAGCATGCACATGAAAGTGCAATTCTAAACATGCTTTCACACACAAAAATGTGCACTTATTTACATCCTTTCTGTTATTTCAAATGGGAAACCAGTGTCGGACACAGGCGGTATAGGAGAGGCGTAGGAGACAAAGTGCTTGCCCGTCTTCCACTGCGCTTCTTGTGTGCCAGATGTACTAGAGATCACCCTCAGAAATGAGCTTGTGCCAGATGTACTCAAGGGCACCCTCAGCAACGAGCTTGCAGCATTCTGCTGTAGTCTAAACATTTTGCCGTTCCATTGTAACGAAATGCAGGCGAGTATGAAAGTGAACGCATTCTGAGCGAGAGGAGACTATAGAGTGGGTTGGAGTACGCAGTGACAATAGTTGTCTGAACAGCAGTGGCTGACAACACGTCAGGTTTCATCCAGAGACCTGCTCTCCTTGGCAAGCAAAGGGCCACTTTTGCAGTGCCGAAGTTCCACTATTTATCAAAAATCATCTTGTCATACATCATCTCTAAAAGGTTATAATACATGCCTTGAATAGTTTAACTCTTGGTAAACTGAATTGAGGATTAAAACAGCTGACACATTGAATTGGACACATGCCGTGCTTCCTGGCGAAATAGCTCCATTAGCAAAGGGCAATATTTTTCCATCTTTTAACATGGAAGCCACAGAAAGCTTATATACAAAAGCAGCGAAACTGATTTCATGACTGCATTGTTTATGTCATTTGAGAATGAGACGTGACAGCTCTGTCTTGTCTTAGACCTCTTTTGCCACCACGTTTATTTCAGCTCCTTCTTAAACAGCCATCTTCACATGTTGGCATTTTCTGTCCACTGAATGATCTTAAGTGAATTTTGCAGTGATGTTGAATTACTGACCTTTATTCATACCAATAATGGGTAAAAGCGAAGGAAAAATTCAATAAATTGTATCTGTTTTAAATTTCCTTTTCCTCCCTTATTGTCAGGAGCATATTTAATGGTCGGGCTGTTGTGGGCTTGTTTATGCATGGTAGCCAAAATTATACATATATATGATAAACACATACATATGTAAAAATAAAAATGTACATACATACGATAGGATGCAAGACACTGGGGCTGCAACAAGTTCTGGGCCGCGCATCACCCCTTTTTGCGGGCATAACATTAGCAATCTGGTGACCCTTCCTCGGAGATGATGTATATCCTCTTGAAGAAATCAGCAGTTGCGGCATCTGATAAGCCTTATGGAGAGTCACTGCACAGCAAAGTGCACAGCTCACAGTGATGTGTAATGTATTTTCTGACAGACAACAAAAGGCTACTGGATCAGCAAGTAGTGGGTTACTGCAGCATAGTGGCTACGCAGATAAACCGGATAATTCATGTCAAGCTGCCTAGATCACTGTAATATGAAATTTATCTCTACCTGTGTTGGCATTACTAATGGATATGTTCCTTTTCAAAATCTGCTCCCTGTCAAAATTTGGCCTTCACTGATTCCATGTTCATTTAGCCTCTCTCATGTTTATTCTAAGTAAACTGCAATGGTGCTGTTAGAAGTACCCATGTTGAAGCTGTAGGCCGTGACTTGTCTGCTTAAACAATCTCACCTCAGTGTTCCTGATGGTGCGTTCTTAGGAGAGGGCAGAGCACGCGCAAGGGCTGTGTTTGAGTTGTGTTTGCCAAGTGATTTTGAAAGAATAACATCTGTGACAATGACAATATGTTTGCTGTGATTACCAAGCACATTTATTAGACTTATGGCCTCATCATTAGCTTAAAAATGTCCAGTGACCTTGGTGCTGCACCGCTGAACTAGATGAACGATGCAATTCACAGTGATCTGCATACAATTGCATAATAAAGACCTTGGCCAGTACATACCCTCTGCTATGGTAGCATTTTAGTTACAATTGCAGAAAAAAGGAATCATTACCCTTCTTTTGCCGTGATATTAAGTGCAGCGGTAATGAGCGAAAAGAGGTCACAGGAACACAAAACACGCATAATTGTGAACACAACAGATGATGTGGGGAGCCACCACTCTGCAGAGAGCAAGGGGTAGATTTTCAAAGGTACAACGGTCAGTCCTATCAAAAGTCATGGAGATCTGAGCGCAACTGTGTACTTTGGTGATTTTCCTGACAGCCTCTCGACAAGCACTCCTGAGCAATCAAAGTGCAACGAGCCACCAGGCTACCACAGGCAGTCTCCCAGGAGACTAATGACCCACATATAATTCTGGGTAGAGACAGCTGTAGCAATCAAGCACAAGCAGCCATCCCAAAGTGTGGTTGCAAAATGCGGTCCCTGGCTACAACATTTTTACTTTGTTTCATTCTAGTTTATTTAACCCTCATGTCTGGACGTTGAGTGGCTGCAGCTTGTCTAGCTCAAGCACTAGCTGTTTCTTATCTCAGCTCTAAATGTGTAACATGGAGTTTGACTGGGCTCTGGCTTTGCTCTTCAGCTTAGTAGATTGATTGTTGCTCTTGCTTCTGACCCTTAGCCCCTCTCCTGACTATACTTCTTAGCCAAAATTTCTTCTCGTTGCCGATTTTTGGTTTCTGGTTCCAAGTTCATCGTTTTAGTCATAATCTCAACCATTTAACAGTCTGCATCCTTGCTGTATTTCTTTGACACACACCCTACCGTCTAGAAAATAAACCACACAGAGGATGAAGAAGTGCTAATGAACAATGTGAGAATATTTCTGAAGTAAAATCCTATCAGCGCTTGGCTGTCATTAGTCCTTTTGTTCCACAGCTGACTGTGAAATTAACTGTGCAGTTAGGATTATAAGTCATCTAAACAGTAGTGTTGAGAGAGAAACTTCTGATATGTTTTATGAGTAAAAGTAGTATTTCTAATGCAAACACCTTGTGGAAACCCCAAATACAATCAGGAGCTTAGGAGCGATACAACTGCACTTCTCAATGAAAAGGCTCCAGAAGAGAACACCCTAGCATTTAAAGAGGTATAAAGTGATGCACTAGATTTTATCTCTCCATTGTAGAACAATATGATAGTCATGCATTACTGTTCAATCTCTCTTCTGAATTGCTAACTGAATGGAGGAAGTACACTGTTGATGCACTGCAGAATGTGAAATAGTTTAGGCAGTTACTCCTTGTGAAAAGTAGTAATGGCACTCGGCCCTTCAGAAGAAGTAGGCGTGATAATGTGATCCACTTTAAAGTGCACTTGTGCATTTTGCTTGGTGAGTCAATTTGCTGGAGGAAGATGATACTAAATGACACTAATAACCACAAAAAGGATAAGTGCAGCATAAATTTGCTTATATTTCAGACATTGTGCACACGGTGCATAGAGATCTGCAGAGTGTTGCAGAGCAGCAGCACTGCGATATATCTCACCTGCATAATGAGTACTGCTGAATAACTCTTGGCACTGCATAGGAAACCTTTTGACTGAGATACAAGCATACCTAATGCTTCCTGCCTTGTAAAAAGGACCACTTCTCAAAAGAGAAATTCACCCTGGAGACACATGAATCTCTGAGGGCAGGCACTGAGGTGATATGTTTAACAGAGCACTTTGCAGTGTACTTCACCACCACCACCGCCTATATACTTGTGTTCACTCTTTCCAGCACGGCAGTCTGATTATTGGTGGTGTCCTGCTGCAAAGGAGGAGGCTCCCATCAGTTGCTAAGGTCAGTTGCCAAGAATACCCTGAGGTGCAGCAAGGATTTCCATATAAGTGTCCACCAGAGCCACAATCTGTGCTCAGTAAATATTGTAGAGATGTTTTTGCTAAGATAGATCACACCTATGTTGCTGATGTCTCTCTCCCTACTGCTCCTGGCCAGAAAATATATGTATGCACAGCAGTTCAGCTCCTGTGCTATGGCTTACCAAACAGCTGTGGTCCCCACATGACCACAGTCTTTATAGGTCCTTTTTTCTGGTTCCATCGGCTGATATATTACATGTGTATTACATGACCAAGCAGAATGAAAGACATTTTCCTATTTCAGACTACTTAAAATGGAACTTTCTGACTGCTATAGCAGCTGAATAACCATAGATTCATAAAAAATCAATGTAGGAAAGAACACTGAGAGGCCATTTAGCCCATCCTCCGCCTCAAAGAAGGACTGACATAATTTCTGCCACGTTGATATGACAGGTTGACTTTCCTTTAAAACTTTAATCTTTCTCTCAGTAGGCATTTCAAATGACTATACCGAAGATCTGCACCTTTCTTTTAGGTGTAGGCGGAACCATACTGGACCATGTATGGTTATTCTGTGTGTGTACATATATACATCTGTACTGGCTGGGTGTTAAATGTACACTAATAATAGACTATTGGTTATTTAGTTTTGAGTCATTAAGTTACATCAAAGATGATGATGCAAATCAACCTTCTAGAGGACACCTACAGAGTCTAGCTTTAGATTTCATGTATGTACTGCTGATTGCTGGAAACTCAAAGGCCATACCAGGGAAAGAGTCACTCTATACATGCCTGGTTTGTCACCATTTTTTTGCTAAAAAATATATTTCTGGCCACGTCAGAAGAGGGACACTGAGCTAGAAGGGACTTTGGTCTGACCAAAGACCATAACTGTCATGTTTATAACTATTATCTTCATCCTCATTATTATTACGTAGTGCCTAATGGCTCATCAAGAATGTTACCTAGGCAAGGTACAAACAGAGAATAGTGCCTCTTTCCCAGAATAGCTTAAGACAGTAAAATATGACTGCTGTAGCAGTACACAATTGTTGGCAACACTGCATTAAAACATTGCAAAGCTTTCCTTCTGTATAGCCTGAGTGGTGCACCACAAAATGTATTTTGCTCTGTAATCACTGCAGTATGGTACTAATGAGCTTGTTAGGATTTGTGTACTTTACTGCGCAGTTTGCATACTTTGTGTACTTGGAATACTTCAATGTTTTCTAGCTGTGCCAGTGGTATTTGCATTCTGCTTAACAAAACAATGCTGCGCATTTAAGGAAGGTCGTAATGCAAATACAATGCATGGCAACAATAATAACATCCTGCGTGCCTACAAATCCCAATGCATGTGATGTCATGCATTCAGATGTGAGTGAGCTGGACAATGTGAAGCTACAGGCATCAGTTTATACATAAATTCTGTATACATGTGTTTACCAACATCTTCTAAACAGCTCAAGGAGTTAAGGAAAGAAGGTTTTTTCTCTGAGAAAAAAGAGATTGTGGTTAACACACTGGATTGAGACTTGCTCCACACAAGTTCAACTCAGACACTTTGCTGAATTTCCTACATGACCCTGGCCAGTGATTTGGGCCTTGAATCCCAAAGGTGTTTAGCGACATATCCCATGCATTTCCTTGACAGACAGGCATCTCTTAAGATCTTGCCCCACAAATCCTCAGCAAGGTTAACAATACTTTCACATTTCACAAACACGCTATGAGGAGAGCTTTGCTCCTTAAAGATCACCAGGCACTCAGGAAATGGACCCTGAAGTCATCTCTCACAAAACAGTCAAGCAAAGTGCCACTTCCCAGACTAGCAAGTTATCTTTCACTGGGACACAAGCTCCTCATACGCATGGCTGCTAACTTTTAAACCCAATGGACTGTATCTCAGAGGGACAGCCCTAATCATGAACGTTGTACTTCCTTTCTAACCTGGTGGAGCCAGATGGGCAGCCTCTGGCCAGCAAGATGCACTCCTGCCTGCCATGTTCTTCTCCTCCTCTGTCTTTTCCCTGTCACTGTGCAACATCTCACTTCTTTCCAGTGGCCACATCACCCTGGCGTCGGGAAGAAAAACAAAAAGACCTCAGAGTCCCTCTCTACCTTTGATGATCCTCATTAAAACCTCCAGGGAGCAACCTGAAGAGTGGCAAACACCGATTTCCCAAGGCCAAGATGGGTATGAACTAACGTCCATTCCTTGCTTGGGGGTCTTGATTTCAAACTATGGAGGATGTAAACTACAGGAGGACTGGGAAAGGGTTATACAGATTGTCGACAAGAGAGATGCATCCTGTATGGGGCAGCTGAGAGCACTAGAGGTGTTTATGCCAGATCCAAAGCCGGCACTCACACCTGTGTACATTGGCCAGCGTACAGGCAGGGTGAATTGCAGGAAGACTTAGCTGTCTGTCTCACAACTACGTGTTAGGAAATGGACTCTACCAAAAATCAATACTGCTGAAATCCAAACTCCAACTCTGGGCTACCAAGTGACCCTTACCCAGACGCGCAACATCCCCAACATATGATGGGTCCTGGTTTCTTGTGGGAAATTCAGCACGTCCTGTAGGCCTCCCAACTTTTCCGTTCGCAATCACTGGCCACAGCCATGGGTCCCAGCTATGCAGCATCAGCCTGGATCGCAGAACTGGATCCTGCACGCTGCTCCCTGTTAGGTGAAGCTTGGTAAACGGCTCAACTGACCTCAGCAAGGTACTGGTTCACTAGTTGTGGGCTAACTCCATGAAGGGCTTTATTTTGTATACAGTTTGTGGTGTTTTAAATAATCAAACATCTGTAACTCTGTCAGTGAGTCTGTTTCTGCAGGTATTAATCAATTCATGAGTTCTAGAAATATTTTTGCAGTAAAATCCACTCATACTTTTATTCTGCAGTCCAGCGTGACAAGACAATGTGCGTGGTCAGCAATAACTCTTTACAATGGTTAATCCATCATATGCTGTTGATATTCTGTTTATTACTGACTATTTATAGTTACTTCTTTGTCCTTGATAGGGTATACTCCATTTTAGCAAATAGATGCACATGTGATTTTTTTGATAGATCTGGTGGAAAGTTTTCATCTGAGATGATAATTTTTTTTCTGACAAGTCTGCCTATTTGTTCAAAGCAGAGATACAAATCCCCATTCCATCTGAACAAACAGCAACCTGAGTGCTGGAAATTTGAGGGGGAATTAGAGTTTCAACAGTCATCAAACAATTTGAGGAACTGGAAAATCTCTCCCTGTTTTACCTCAGTATATGCTAGAATGTGCTTAACTGGACCACAATTACAAAAAAAAAAAAAATCATTGATGGATGCAGTTTTGGTGCAGGCATAGGCACAAGCAGATAAGATGATCAGAAAGAATCAAATGACAAGGCTGGGCTGTTTTCAGTTTCAGGAACACAAAGCTGACTTAAGCTGCTGTGTCTCAGTTTTCGGGTGACTTAGATCACTGAAAAAGCATTGCATACCTTTGTATTACTTAGAAGTATGGAGAAGAGGAAATTGTGCTATTCTCTATACTTTTGAAGACAAACAAATAACTGGGTCAGTGCCTTAATCACTGGAGTGCTTGTATTATTTTGCTCATCTCTTTTCTTGTCCAGTGGGCATTTTATAAAGTTGCGTTCCATTATTAAGTAATTTGAACTGAAATCAAGTAACAAGGAAAAGGAAAGATAAGATTTTATGTCAATCCCAAATGTTTCTTTCATACCAATTAATCTGAACCTAGACAAATATTTCTATAACATCAGAGCGACTATACTGAAAAAACTATTTTCATTATTTTCTTTTTAAGTCAGCGGTTCTTTAGATCAATTTCTAATAAACAGCAAGCAGAGAAAATCATTTTCTACCTCATTTGGATCCTGATCCATTGGCCATCAAAGTCAATAGAAACCCTTTCACTAGACTCACTGGTGTCAGGGTAGAACTTTTATTTCTCGCTATGAAAACTGAGAGCATAACACATTCCTGGTGGTGACGGTGGATACCATTTCAACTGTTCATAAACTGTACACCAAACACAGTATAACAGATATCACAAATCCCAATAGTATTAGAACTTTTGCACAAGGAGTCAGTGAACTTTGGAAAACTGCACAACGGAACGAAGGAGGTTTGTCTCTCTTTTTTGTTCCACTTGCTAATCAGTCTGATTGGTGGATAGCCCAGGGCCAGTTCTTAGGATTTTTATACTGGTGAGGACTGGTGATACCCTTGTAACCCTGCTGTACCAGGCCATTTTGTTCAGGCACCATTAGGCATGCACAAAGAGATGCTGTGATCAGGATGTGTCCGGGTTTAACATATAAAGCAATCATTTATTGTCTAATGGACCTAAGAGATGTCTAGCGAGCTGCTAGGCTATTCATGCGCACTACCCCAAGAAGACATCCGAAGAGTGTCTGCTGGCCAGAGCCTTTCTCACTCTCCAGTTGCTGTCCTCCAAGTCCTTGTGTTTCCCTTTAGGATTTTATTTTTGTTCTTATGACTCTAATACAGACTTCCTCACGGCTCCTTTTTGCAACAATAAATTTCCTCAGCCATCTGAGCTGAAGTTTTGCAGCTAGGCATCGGGCTGTTCAGATGAACTACTGGGGAGGTGGGTATGCTACAGCTGAAAACACAAGGTGCTGCCAGATGCAATGGAAATTTGATAATTTTTTTACCGTCCTCTCTCTTCTTCCACAGCCCTTTATATCCTCATTCTTTCACCACACTGCCCTCATCCACCATCCTCCCTAGGCCCACTGGTTCCCTTCCCCTTACCTCAGCTTCCTAAAAAGAAGTTCTTGGCAGAGATTTGAGTTATGCTGGGGAGAGATGTGCCAGCAGCAGACCGAGAAGGAAGTAAGGATGATGAGCACTTCCCATCTTTTTTCTTTCTCACTGCTGGTGGGTGGTACTGGGGATCCATTTAGGCAGCACCCTCCCAGCTCTGGTGAAAAGGTTGGAGTGGACACGAGCGGAACCAGTTCAGGAACAGAAGTTCAGGGAGTCTGGGCAGTACCAAGCATGGCTAGGCTGGGCACCCAGATACCAGATCATTTGGTATTGTTGAGTACCACACGCATTTACAGCAGAAATGCTACGATGGTAGCAATGCCTCATTCACTATAGGTTCTTACAGCTGCATCCTTATTACATCTAAGTTACTATATTCTGATAACTCTGGTGAAGCCATACCATCTACACTGTCTCTCAATCCAGCTTGTCATGTTAAAGTAACAGGGAGTGCTGAGCATGTAGCCTGACCTGCAAGCTGGTGCAGAACGTACAATTCCATCCAGAGGCTCCTGCATTAAGGGGAATTACTCTTCCCTCCAAGTCCAAGAATTATACTAAACACTGTTTCTAGTGCTCGGGATGGGAAACTACTGCAAAAAAGCTCAGATTTTACTCTGAGTTGTACTGCAGTAAATTTGGAGTAGGGTCATTAACAAATATCAGTGGGCGGATCTTAGGAACACCTGACATGTCTGGCCAATATCATGTTCCTGGGCAACAGCGGCGTTTAGGTTTAAGGACAGAAAAAAAGGACAGTTTTCAACTTTGTATGGAGTGTAAAACAGCTGTGACATGCCTGACAAAGAATAGTTTATGTTAGCAAAGTTGCTTTCACATTTTTAATGAAAAAACTTGAAAGCAGACTCCTTCTGGTTCAGACAAACATTAATCAGTAGGAGCAGGTACTTGTAAATAAATTAACAGATGCCATAGCCTCCGCTACATCTTTTTCTCTTCACAAACAGAGAAATCACAATATACCTCAGGGAAAATGGTCTTATTTGGTCTTAGAATCTAAAGAGGTCCTTGGGAAGAAATAAATACAAATCAGAAGTAAAATAAAATGCTTGTCTCTAATGAAAAGAGGGAGACTGATTGGATTGTGATTCTTAGCATCTACAAAATTGAGGTCACTATTGTGAAGGGGATCAGTCAGTTTCTAATCTATTTCTTTAGTGCAGCACTGCCAATGCATCAGAAATTTATAGGGAAAAGTCCAACAGAGCTTGAGGCTTGGGCAAAATTCATTATTCAGCACCCAACTTTCTCTTCATGAGATGCATATTCAGTGCAGTAGCTATATTTTTATCCAACAAAGAACTCTAATTGGATCCAAAAGCTTTTGCTTGCTAAAGCTCTGAAAGCTCTCTTGGAGGTGTCTACTCTACAGCAAGTCCGTATATATCCTTAAGGGAATCGCGAAGCGTGTCCTTATTTACTTTCAAAGCTATTTTTGTAAACTATCAATGCAAAGATTTACAAGCATAGCAGGTAAAGTCTGCTTACTGATCCCATAAATCATGTCTGTAAAATCCCTTCCCCAAGCAATGTTTAATGTACAAAGTACATATATTTAGTCCAAGGAAAAACTAATTACTTAACCTGATGTTTTTTGCTGTCTTGGTGAATGCAAGCCTTGATTTCTTCCTGTAGGTTTTATTTTCTTCTTCACACGAATCTTAAAAATAATGCACCGTATGCACACCTTCTCTGTTCAGCACATAGGGCAGCAAACACACACTGCTTCCAGCAGTGTTGGCTCAGAGAGGCTGGGCATTTCGTGCTGGGCTGCCCATGGCTGGGTAGTTGCAGGTAGCTCCTCTATGGAAACACATTTTGATTGCAGTATTCTGTCTGTCTGCTGCAGTAGTTTGTATAAGGTGTGAATGTGGATGAAAGGATTTCATTGAATGCTCCTTTACTGGTATGTCTCTCTCCACCCTTTAATAGAGGGCATAAAGTTTTCAGTTTTAGTTAAGAAAGGAATTATGATCATTGGCTACTAAGTCACTCATGCTTCTTGAATAATGGGAGGATAAGAGGCAAAAGAGGATTTTGAAGAGAGAATAAAACATCCCTCATTAACGTCCAAGACTCTCAAGATTTCAGCCTGTATTCCCTTTAGGACCTAAGGCTCAACGTAGTTAATTCACAGTCTCTGCCTTTCTATCATCACCATGTTTTTCACATGCAAAATGGAAGAATGGATTTGAAGTTTTGCTGCACATCAGAATTCTTGTTGCTTTTCACGTATGTGCTTATTTTTTGTAGAAAAAAATGCTGTTCTTTTCAACTATTTTAACAATGAGAGTAATAGTTCATTTAAAAAAATAGTTTTACACATGTATTTACACTGAATAAAGAAGGGAGAATGGCAGAATCCATCACAGAGTCATAGAAATGTTGTTTAGAAGGGACATCAGAGGAGCACGTTGTCCAGCCTCCCCCCCAAAGCATTACTATCCCCAGCACTGGGTTATGTCAGCCATGAGTTTGTTTAGCCAGGTCTCGAAAACTTCTAAATGTGTCCCCATCATCCATGGGCAATCTGCTTCAGTGTTGCACCGTGCTCCTTGTGAAGTTTCTCCTGACGTCCAACCTGAACCTTCCAACCCATGACTCGTGACTATTGCCTCTTGTTGTGCCATCTGCCACAGCCGAGGAGAATTTGGCTCTGCATTTTTGTATCTGTTCTCCAGAATGCCGTAGGCTGCTATTAGGTTGCTACTTAACCTTCTCTTTGTCAGGCTGTGCTGCCTCCATTTCTCTTCATGGGACATGCATCTTCTGTCATCTAACGTCAAGATAATTCTCAACATTTTGTTGCGAATGTTTTGCTATTGGCAAAACTGTCAATAACTTGACCAAAGTAGGCATCTGAGATGAGACGTAAGGGTTTAATATCGGGGCTTGTAAAGTATCAAGGCCGGATTTAATGAGTCTACCTTACCACATATTAGTGAACCCTCAAAATTAGATTATCTGCTTTTCTTGCTGGAAGTGGTTGTACAACACAAAAGATTGTTGGTTGAACAAAAAGCAAGAAAGAAGCTATAGCAGATATAGAAAATGTTCAACAGATATAGATGTTCAGCAGATATAGAAAATGATCAACACAAAAAGCAAGCACGTGTCCCAGGAGGACATTGTGAGAAGACTCCAGGTTTCTCAGCTTGTAGATAGCAACATGGAAGCCACTGGGAACATTATAGCAATTCTACAGTTGTTTAATTTAGCAGACAATAAATGAAGTGTTATTTGATTCCCTTTACAAGTGGAAAGGGGAAAAGTTAAAATGGAGCTTGCTACAAAGTATGCTGTTTCTGTAATTTCACAGCAGGACAATCGGAGACCACTTAAAACCACAAAGTTGTGGAAAACCTCAGTGCTTCTAAAGCACATATCACTCGCTGGGGCCTTATTATACTGAAGGTAGCATTAAACTGTAAACAGCATATGCTAAGCTTCTGTACTGTACAACAAATTCTGTGTTGTGTATTGTCTCCTGCTTCAGAAAACGGCTGTAAGAACTTCAGCTGTAATCAGCAAGGTATAAAATTCCTGCAGATTCAAAAAGATTATGATCCCAACCCAAAAGTTGCCTGTACTCAAGACAAGGCATCTGGGGTCTTTCACACTACAACTGGAACTTTAACACATACAAAAAACAGACATGTGCTTGAGTTTTGACAATGAAGCTTGCACATTCAAAACTTACATACTCCAAATTTCCATATAACCCTGGTGAGGCTATCTAAGCAATTCTAGTCACAAACAGAAGACTGGTAAACATTAATTCTGATCCAGTAAGTATATATTTCCAAAATTTATTGGAAGAGATCAAGAGGCTTGTATGTGATTTGATTTCTTATTGTGCTGTGGGAGATGTAAGTCTAATTCAGGTAAGGAACAGAACTGCCGCTGAGTCTCTTCCTCCCATATAACCATTACAGGATCGAGTGAATATGTAGCATTACTACTTCAACGCTAGCACTCTGAGAATGGGTAAATGACAAGCGGGTTTGGCAGCTAACAACCAATCTGAATACTGAATTCAGCTTGGCATAAAGGGCTGAATGTTTCTCAGCATTTAGGAATGGCTTGTTTAGCTTGCTGGCCTTCATGAGCCTATTTATTGTGAGCTTAGATGCCTAACTCTGAATATGGATTCTGCTAAACATTAAATACCAGAGCTATTAGGATTAGCCCACCCCCTTCGTGTATTCCCTCACCAGTTTTAGGGAAAACACCTCATGTACGCCCACTTCCCACAAGAAAAAAATCAGACAGACATATGATCAGAGCAATAATGGATTTCTTTTCCTTCTCCAAGCAAGATCAACAGAAGGCTGCCCAACAGGTATGCCTAAACAGCTAGTTAAACGATACACTTCAGCTTTTACTCCCTTTCTCTCCTTTTTTTGCTTCCCAGGTTCTTCTCTTTACCATCCTCATCCAACTCCCAAACAAACAATCTGTCCCTCTTTACTCTTTCCTGTTGTCCCTAATTTTGGTACTTTATACCTCTTCAGTATATGTGATATGGTTGCACGGGTAATTTCTACCTCCATCAGCAATTTAAGTCAGTGACCCTCTTTTCTTAGCAATAACATGTCTCATTTCTGCTGCTTCTTATGGTGCTATCTTGTTAGTGTCACCACAAGTCAGGATTGGATGTCTGCATATATGTCACCCCCTTTTGATCTCTGTAGTATCTTATAAATTCCTGTGTTATTTTGTTAGAGTAGCTGCATGCCAGGGCTTGCCGCCCTAACAAGAGTGCTTGGCTTGTTTGTGCTGTGGATCTAGTACATTTTACATAAATTCCTTACTTCAGTGGAAGATTAACTCCTGTTACACAAGCAGGACTCTGGGAGTGCTCAGTTATTGTCTCTTGTTGGTTAGCACACTAGGAATATTGCCTCCTTTGTGCTAATTTTTAGACATTAGGTGTTGGTGCACGTACCTTCAGAAAGTTTCTGATGGAGACAGGAAGATTATATCATCCCAAGCTGCCATGATGCATTGAAATGAAGTTAAAGTTGCTTTAAGCTGATTTTCTGTACGGAGGCAGAGTATTAATTCATACATAGCAGAAGATCATATTCAAAAGCCCATTGGCTTTGCTTCTAAATCTTTTCCAAATTTGCTCAGATCGGCAAAAAAGTTCTTAGGTTAGTCTGGGGAGTTAAAAAAAGAAATCAAGAGCTGTATTTGACTGTAAATAATCAGTTTCTTGGCGTTTTTTATTTCAATAATAATAGAAAGAGATTACCAGCTGTCTCTGTCATCAATGAACTGTCTCTGCTTGGAAAACTACTGCTGCTGGCTTTGGCTCCTCATAATCGACTTGCACTCGTTCAAGCCTTGGGGCTCTGTCACCCTAAAATATCTCCCCTGCCTTCTGGAATGCCCTTCAGAAATGACTCCCAATGCCTAGCTCCGTGATGAGGACTCCACCTAAATTACATGGATCACTGGTAGAATATATATCTCTCTTTCATACATACACATATATTTCTCTGTAGCAGATGACTAATGTAAATGGCTCGAATTACTCCATGTGAATTCAGCTAATTCAGCCCAGATGGTGAATTCTTAAGACTCTTGTCTTCAAGGACAGAGAGCTTCTGAACAGATTGTACATGACAATGAAAATGAATTCATGTTCAAAGAGTTTTGATTATTTGTCAAAAGAAATTTTATCAAACATCTCACATCAGCTTTTTACTGTCCTGCCACAAACAAGTTGACTGAAAGATCTACCCAGACATTTCAAGGAAGCTCTTCCAGTGGTAAAGGCCTCCTGGAGACGGCTTGTACTGCCTTGTGGTTTGAGCTGTCTCTCTTCTCCTGTAGAAAAGCAGTAGATAATTAGACAAATTATGTGTTAGAAGTGTTTTTTAGAACATAATTTAAGGGTTTTAACATCTGATTAGCAGAGCGAGCAGCAATGTGTTCAACTAGCGGAACACATAGCAGGAAACTTAGTATTGTAATTTTGTCATGGAGAAGGTACATAAAATATGTGGTAATGTTATTTGGATACTTTCTTTTTTGTAAAACAAAAATTTCTGTGTTTCCATTCTTTGTACGGTGTATCGAGTATGCTAAGATACGTGTTGCTGTTTTAAGTAACACTCGTCGTTGAATCTGCTGCATGTTATGTGAAAAATTTATTAGGGTTTTTTTTGCTCATGACCCAGCTTCTAAATTGTTCACTCTGACCTCTAACGTATCTGACTTCAAAGCAAGATGCTTAAATTGCTTAAATTTTGACATACTTTTGCTGAACTGCAGTTTTCTGTGACTACATTATTCATGAGTGTAAAAATCATAAGAATAACATCATGAGTGAATGAGCAAATGAATGAATGGTACTGTTCCAGTAAATTAAAAATATACAGTGCCTCTCATTATGTCTACATGCTGTCTTGAAGGACTGCTACTTTTATGAATTAAAATTTAAGCACAGGCTTAGCAAAACTGAATAAAGCAGTTGGAGGTGGGAGGGCACCGTGAATGCTCTTTTGTTGTATTTGGTCGGCTCCACTAGAAAAACCTGGTGATATTTTATAGATGACATGATAGATCTCTTGACTGAAACAAATGTAAGATGAACTTTCCTCAGAAAATGAACCTCTGACCAAAAATCTTCAATAGCAGAAGAGCAGCCTGAATGCTCTGATGGGCTAGGTCTGCTTGTTTTGAGGTGAGTCTAGCAGATTTACAATTATTCCTCAAGATCTGCATCATCTTGAGAAACTGGGACCAGTGAAACCAGCCAAATTGACTGAGAACTTCTGAACTATCAAAAAAACAATAGTAAAAACCCCCAGTATCTTTTAACCTTGAATTTTCAAGGTCTGTATTCAGTATTTATTACTAAAAATATCAGTTAGAAAGTCTATAACTAAAATAGTAATTTAAAGCAGCAATTGTTACTGTTGTCTATATGACTACGGACATCAGCTGAACCTGTCTGGACATTAGTTGCTAAGCCATAATATTTAATGGGTAAAGGAAGGGATTCCACTGACTGAATAGAGGGAGAATGGATGTAACATACTGTTCTAAGAGCTTGTCTGAAATTGTCATGCAGTGTATTTAACATTAATTAACTGTATAAATACAGTTCAGTAATGGTGTATGCATAAGAGTTTTACTGATTATAAGTTATGATTTGAAGTATCTGCATTCATGATTATTCCAACGGTATATATTGCATCACTTACAGCAAAAATGGAAAGGAACCATCTAACCCTCAAACTACTTTAATTAAAAGTAAATAAAACCACAGTTACATATGATTTAATTCTTTCAGGCATTCACAAGCTCCATCCAACTGTGGCACTGTGCCATCACTGAAAGACGATACCAAGAGGCGTTAAGTCACGAGGCATTCCTCTGCAAAGACCCCTTCATGCTGGTGTTGCCTGCAGTGAGAGGACACGCGATAGTGGGCTCGCTCAGTCTCAATATGGTTCTCTAACGATTAGATTAATTTTCATGGGGACGATGTTACTTCTCATCACTTTTTATCAGGTGGCTTATAGTATTTTTGGAAAGTTAATCCAACAAGATCTAGGCCTGGGTTAGCAAAGAGAAGTAAGTTCAGAAGGAGGAAGAAGAAAGTGGGTATCTCAAGCTGTACCTGCAC
>VZSC01000696.1:22804-44681 GCA_013398225.1 Steatornis caripensis
CTACTGATGTTCCAGCACTAACTATAAACACCGAGCCTTGTCACTGCTAGCAGCAGCTACTGTCCGGAAAAACATGCAGTTAATTTCAGAGAGTGCAGCCTCTCAGAAGACACTTAACTAAAAAGTAAAGTTACTAAAAGAAAATTGGTTCTGTTGACAGCAGGGGTGAGGAATGAAGGACTGTTATCTGGTTCATAGTGAAAGGTTTATAACATGATTTTTATGGATTTGATTATAAATGGTCAAAAGATTTGATTAAATGGCTTGGGTCTCTTTGTTTTCTTGATTTAAACAATTTGTTTGCTTCTTTTTTAGTGGAAAATACATGTTAAATAATGACCTATTTCTGTAGACAAAAAACATGTCGACACTTCATTATTTTAGGGAAAACGAGAAAAAAATCAAGCATGATACTTAACAAAAATATAATATTTAATAATACTATTTTAGAGAAAAACAAACCCAAACAATACTGATCACCTTTGCTGAGATGTGATTCTTGGTAAGGAGATGAAGTTCTTTTTTCATAAACATGTTTATGCTGATAATATTTGAACACGGCTCAATTCATTAAAGCAAACATTGAAATCAGTTATTAAAACTCAGTCTCTTTCACCAAAACCTGTGTCTGGAAAATGATAATCTACCGTAGGATAATCTTGCAGACAGTATATAATGTAAGGAATGCAATTCTTGTTACAATAACTCTTTACAGAGGTATTTTAAGGACAGTTATTTCTGTCAGTAGTTACTCTGTCCCCTTTCACTACCAGGTAAGGGTCAGATTCAGAAATATAAAAAACGGCACATGTATGTAATTATTAATCTTGAAGTTGCAACAGAAGTGGAAGTGCAGCTAGTTTATACTCTTTCGTAGTGGAAATTGATGGAAAGTACATTTAATATGGATAATTAGGTTGATCTGCCGTTTTAAATATCTTGACCGATTTTTTTAATCTTTGCAGTAATTATGTGAAATAAATGACAAGCTGACATAAAAAATAATGCTTAAGGCGGGACCAAATAAAAAAATAAAAGCAAGTTCAAGGAGAGAAAAATTGTTTACAATACATAATTATTTTTTAAATTCGGATTTATTTTGCTATCTAGTCTTTCCTCCAGTATAATCTGGGTATTGAATTCTGCTCTGCTTCTACTGCTTTCACAACTGTTTTTTAATGCAAAGCCTATAAAAGCATACACTTATCTTGCAGAGGATTAACAAAAAATATAACAAAAGGCAAAAAACAGTAATTTGTGTAGTCATTTCATTTTTCTCAATAGAGCAAAATGCCGTTACTCAAAAAATCCTATATAATTCGTGGTGTGTATCACAAGAATAGTATGTGTCACCATAACTACATAACGGTAATGCTCTGGTGTTGTGATGTTGTAACTGTCAGATTTTACATAACTCTTGGTTTGTTCAGCGTGTTGCTCCAAGTCATGAATTATTGGTGCTAAAAAAATTAACAAATTAATTTTGGGGTATTAGCAAAGCAGAACACATACAAAAATTGCTTTTTCTTTTTCTTTTTTTTTTTTCTACTGAGGAAATGGCATAGCGGGAACCAATCTAATACTTATGCAGAACAGCATCTATTTTTAGTAAAGCAGTTTTCACTACATATAATTTGGGCATTGTGAATAGACTATATGAACCATTGCAAATTTAACTCCTCTGGGTTAGGAAAGAAAGACCACAGTGTATGTGACTAAGGTGATTTTCTAACTTTAGGATGCGATCTTGGTTTTGATTTGTTGTTGCAAGCTCACAAATTGTAAGAGACTCTTGTATAAGCAAACAAACACGATATTCAGGTACGTATCCTGTACGGCAAGAATACACACAGATAACCAAGTAACCCAAATTCATGCAGAATCACATAACTTGTTTTCATTAGGGCAGACTGGCCCCAAATATCTGTGCATGGAGGAAGCATCCAGCCAAGCATAAATATTTTCATTTTGCATAGCATGAGTGTTCTATACATTCCACATCTGTTTCTTCCATCCCCAAATATAGTGTAGATGAAATGATTTGTGTTTGTTCATTGTCGGTTCAGCCTATTAACTCTTACCTATTTATTTGCCTGTATACGTATATTTTTCATGTGAAGCCTGTGAAAGTAGTATCTAAGCAACAGCCTGAACATTTCAGCTTTGTCCTGAGGACTCTATTCAGCATTTAGAATGGAACATAAATGCAGGCAAGTTGTAATGGCTACGGGGAGTTCAACCACTATATTATCTTACCTTGGTTTGCGCTAAGCAGCTGTAAGCAGTGTGTTATTTAAATGGTTACTATTTCCTGCTTGAAACAGCACTCTCTGTTGTTACCACTAATGAAACTACCTCAGAGGTGCTTACCTAGAGATATGTTACGAGAAAGATTATACTAGAAGCAAAATCACACAAGAAAAAAAAAATCAATGCTGTACTCTGTTATAGTCTCTGCATCTGTTTGCAGGCGTATGTGGGATTTAGCAGGATTTACTTTTCAGATATTCAAAGCAGGCTAATAAGTTTTGAGAGCTTACGATGTTATTTGATTTTTTTTAAAAAAAGTATATGTATATTTCAAGGACCTGCTGTATTTTTTCAACCGTAGACCAGTGTGTTTCTTGAAAGGCTTCCCTAAGAATTCCTGTTGATTTATGCCCTTTCGCCACGGATACCCGAGGCAGTGTGGTTCTCAGGACCATGGAGGATTTGGTTCTCTCAGGTAGAAGGGTTACATATCAAACATGAGCTCTTTTGGTTGGCCATGTATCATGAGAAAGTTATTTGGCAGACCCACCCTGAATTTTTACCAACTGTGGTAAAACATACAGGGAAAAGTTTTTGAAAGAAGTCATGAAAAGAACTACTAACACTGATGTGTGAGACTGAGTTTTCTGTTAGCTGATTCACTTGCCACTGTTTTTGAAGAGAAGAGAGAAGAAAACCCGCAGTCTCAATCAGGCAAGCAGCAAAACAATTCCCGATATGTAGATCCCATCTGTATTAGAGAAGTCATACTGATTGCGTTGCAGCATTGATAGTGCTTCCACAATTTTTGCTGCAAAATGAGGGGATGTTAGATGTGAAATATTTCCAGTTTAGAGAAGGTCTTGAATATCATATAAAAAACCCTAGCCTTAGGCTAAAGCAAAGCTGAAGTTCAACAATATTAAAAGTGAGGTCATGAACTTAGGGGTTTAAAGCAAGAATTTCTTCTATAAACAGTAGGCTTTTCTGTTGGAAATGACATAGTAGTAGCAATACTTGCTTTTCTATTAAATAACTTGTTGCGTGCCACCAGATAAAGATACGATGCCAATGTAATATTGCCGTGAAAAAGAAATGGAGTATTTGTCTAAGAGAGGAATCTAAAAGACTTGGTTTGATGTGTTTTCCTGTAATAACGAGCGACTCGAACTGATGTCCTGGGAATTTTCACCTGACAAATTCCCAGTGACTGCACACTCCTGGGACGTCGGTGATTCTTTGGACCCTCTGTTTTCACCCATACGATACAAATTATTAGTTTCTACATATTCTGAGAAGTATCTTGTAGTTTTGTGGTGGCAGACTAGTACAGATGTACACACACACTTCTGAACTGAATGTTTACAACACAGTTTTTTGAAAATCTTTTTTGAGAAAAACAAAGTTGTTTATGAATGACCAAAATTGTCACGGCCACAATGTAACCCTGATGTGTGGGAGTACGAAAAACATATTTCAGGAAAGCAGAGAGAACTTGAGGATAGTTAAGAGAAATAAAGCTTGAAAAATTTCTCTTAAACGTCTTGGCAAAGGTCCACTTTTTTGCTGTGCCTAATGATGTCTTTGTATATATCGACAAACTTAAATTACAGTTATACTCCCCTGTACTAATTAATACTTCTATGGAAGAGATCTGTTTCAGAATTATTGCCCATCCTGCACTGTTCCATACTTTTATTCACAGATTAATAATGAAAATTTTGCTATCATTTCAGATATCCAAAGGTAAGACAGTTACTAGTAATTCTCATTTCATTTGAAATATAGACAGTTATTGTTTTTGTCCTTTGTATACTCTTTGACTCTCTGTTATTATTTTCTGTCTCTTTGAATAGGGAAAAAAAAATCACTTGCAAGAGACGTATTAAAACTGACGATCATACTAGATAGCCAAAGACTGTAGCTATTGTGTTATGAGTAATTCACTGCACTGATGCATAACGAAGGTTGATGCACCACAGCAAGAAAGTAGTACTGAGAGGATGCCCCAATAATCTAGAAAAATACTGCTTAAGATATCTGGCTTAAAAGGAAAAAAGAAGTTGCTCAGGGAAAAAAAAACGTGTGGCAAAGAACTTATTTCGTACAGGGCAGGAAAATACCAAGGAACGAAAAAAAAAAAAAAAGGATGACAAACTTTTCTTATCTGCTTGTCTTTCTGGCAATTGTGTGCCAACTTAACGCTATTTTAGGATTTTAAAAAAATAATTTCCCCTTTTTTCACCAAAAACTTCCATTTTAAGAGTTTTTTCTTGTTAGAGTTTTGCTATTTTCCTTGCTAATTTTCTATTTGTTTCTTAGTGTCTTATTTATTCTCCTGTGCTGTTGCCATATTTCTTTCCTTCTTTTCTATTTCATTATTTCTTCCTCTGTCTCTCTTGTCAGTCTCTTTCCTTTACTCCAATCTTTTTTTTCTTTTTTGGCTAGCCTCCATAGAAAATACTGCAGTATTTTTTTTTCATACTATTCTTGCCAGTAGAACACTATCCTTGACAAAGAGGAAAAATAAGCTGCTGCTCTGGAGGTGGCTAGAAAACTGGCATAATACCAGTGAACATAACCCAAGCCTGGCACAGGACAGGCTAGACGACCTAAAAACTTTTCCTTATATCGAACTTCAAGGTTTTTATGGAATAGTAAGGGAAAAGGACAGATTCCAAAACATTAAAATCTGTCGTGACGTTTTAATTGTGAAGGGCTTAAGGGACTCTGGAGCTACTCTGTCCTAAACCACACATTTCACTCTCAGTGTTTATTTTGCCTTTCGTCTTGTTTTAAATTAAATACCAGTAAGATGCCTGCTTCAACTGCTTCAGCTCAACCCTTTACTTTTGCTAAGCAGATGAGAAGAGTTTCTGTGCCAGGGGCACAGGCAGCCACTCTGAAGTAGGCTTTCCTCTGGAAAAGAGCAGTGTTAAGTCCGGGATCAGCACCGTAGTGCAGTGACGGGTAAGCCTTCTCGCAGTACTGCTAAGGTGGAGGAAGGGGCAGAGTCAAAGATTAAGGCAGAGCCCAGTGGAGTTAATACCTTGGGGACTGTAGCACATCCATGTATTTCCTTTCCTTTGTTGTTTGCCTGTTGTCAAGCATAGCTGCATGTGCCAAGCACTGACTTCAAGACTGTAGACCTATGTAGAGGGGTCTGAGGGGTTTCTTCTTGCCTTTGATTTGTGGATCCGTGATTTGTCTAGCCTTCAAGAAGAAGGGCCTACGTATGGGTACGTGTGTTTAATGATTTCAGTTCTTGTTTCTAGTATTTTGAAACACGCGCTTCTGAACGACTGCAGAGATATGCCATATTTAATAGAAAACAAAATATCCTCTCTCATCCAAGGTCATACTGTGTCAATCTCTCGGGAGACATCAAGCTCGTTTATTAGTACAGGAGCCAGATAAACACATGATAGAAGCCACAGCTGACACTGGCACGTTAAACAGTTCAACAAACCTTCAGACACAGTGATTTGACATCTTACTTGTCTTCCTCCTTGGTCAGCTATCCATCTATATGTAATTGAAGTATAAAACAACCATTTGATTAAGAACTCTTATTAATACAAATTCAAGACTAGAAACTGCAAGAGTAAAACAACGCTTGAAAAAGTGAAGGCTTCATCCCAGATTTGGAGCTAGTTTGCATTGCCATTTCTAACACATAGGACTGAGCCTTTTATTTTCATATCTTGTTGTAAGTTGTTGCCAGCCTGCTTATATTCCCCGAATAGCTTCTGCTTCACTACATTTCCATCTGTACAGAAAGGGCATGGACATAAACACTGATAAACAGTGAATGAAATCTTCCCTACCCCCCAGCTAAGTCAGGATCCTGGCAGGCCATATTTTTCTTTTCAGAAAGTATTATGCTAGGGATTGAGTCTTTTATTGTGATTTAAGAGGGATTTTTACCGGCAAGCTGGCAGCATTTTTTGCTGGATGTTGCACTGCTCTACAATATATAGATGTGTGTCTTTGGGCTGCTGTAACGACCTTCCCCAAAACTAACAAAGTACCATTAACTATATCTTCAGCATTTAGTCTGTGCAGTAGGTTAAAGCAGATTGTTGTCTCGCATTTTTAGTCTGAGTTTTCCTCTGATTGAGGACAAGATGGAAGATTGTCGTATACACGCCTGCATAAAGGAGGGACCAATTGCGCCAGGAAGACATCATCTGGCTGTGAGTACAACCTGGATTTCATGGGGATGTTATTTCCCGTGTTAACTAAGCAAGAAACACTTGGAAGGCTAGGGTTTGTTGGAATCCTGACTTATTTTTGCCTATATCATCAGTGTACTGGTAACAACTGGTAAAAATCTATCTGAGCCTGTTGAACAATTAACACAGTTATGTCCCCATCCATCTACAGCAGAAATCAAGCTCCTAAATTAGCGGAATTTTTGGGCAACCAAGGTATAAGGTGTGGTTAGGGCATTATAACTCCACATAATAACAATTTGATACAGAGTTTTAAAAATCAGTGGAAAAACATGAGTTACTGAAAAAAACTACACTGCATCGGTAGTTATGTTTTTTACAGGAGGAAATTTTCAATACAAGGTCATTCCAATGAGGCATAGGTGTATCACATATTGAGATTCAAGCTGTTTCAAGTAATAAGAAGAATAAGGAAATAAGGATAGTCCATATTGTACGTTGAAATAAATACCATATTGTATTTACCAAGTGTTAGTGCAAACCACAGGCACATCTACTGATGAAAAAGGGTACATGTATGTCCTAGAAAATTACAGTTAGATTGATTAAAACAGAAAAATGTTTCTCTATAACTGAATTAATATCACTATAACTAAGCTCACATAATTTTCATTAATACCAATAGGAAGCTGGTGCCTAGAAAGAAAATAGAACCCTTAAACTCTTATAAGAAGCAGATTTGCGACTGATAATTAATAAAACAGATTAAGCTTGCTTTTATCCTCTGATCCTACACAGCACACTTGCAAATTTATATACAGTCTGTCCCTTGTATTCTCATAAGTCAGCATCTGTTGCCCAGTCCTGTACCCTCTTGTAACATAGCCTATTGGTAGAAAACTAGGAAGAAGGGCAAATAATGTTCTCCTCCATTTAACTATGTCCCTTTCACTTCCACGCTGTTCATCAGAGCTGCTCGAGTCTGCAGGTGCCTCCCCACACGTTCTTCAGAGTCAGGGTTCAGACCAGCCCTCAATGAGTCCCCACGATGAGCAGCAGAGGCAGCTGTGGGAACGCATGCCAAAACGTGCTGGGGGTGCCTGCAAGAATGGGAAGACCAGGCAGAACTGCAGTGAATACAGTGTTTGAGACAATTATTTTCTTAGTTACTGTAATGAAGGAAAAACACACTGGGAAGCAGAGTGCAGGAAAGAATTTTATCCTTTAGTGATAGACGCATGAATTGAAAAAATATCTGGACTTCAACTCTGATTTTGAATGAAAATGAAATTGTAAGTGATTTGAGACGCTAAGTGTGATAGTCATGGTGAAGGTTTTAAATTGTCTGAAAGATAGATGCCTGAACTGTTGCTGTTGTTTGCCATGACCTTATGATGGAACATGAAGGATAAGACCATAAGCACTTTAGACATATTATCTTAGAGCTGTCCGTTTTTCAAAACCATGATGACTATAAATCCCCATACCAAAAATCAATGCGATGAACCTATGCTTTGGATGTGATTTGTAGTTAGTGGGGGTATCCGAATCTCATTTAAACAGAGCTCTGGCATGCACACATTGCCGTAGTTTGTCTGAACGTTAGTCCTTCTGCAGCTGCACGAGAGCAGAGTACACAAAAAAGCACGTTGCAACATGTTACACAGTGGTTTGATGTTGCAGACAACAGCACTTCATGAAGCCTTCTGTCACACGCTGGTGAATCTTGAGCCTGTTTAAGCCAAGGAACTTAGGAGCGATCGAAATGCTTAAAGGGATAAAGAAAGTAGAAATCTCCGCCCCCACCATGAAATTTTGCATGCTTCTCTGGTGAAGCGCTAGACAAAGTAATCCCAAAGTAAGAGCATTAAAAGGTTTCCGTGAAGGTTTTTGGCTTCTCAGACTTCCTGCGCATGGGTTGTGAAGCAGCGGTCTGTGATAAGAAAAGAGGAATGTCTTAGTTTCTTCTTCTAGGACAACTGTCTGTTCTGTCTTTGTTCCTCCTACCATGCAGGTGCAAAAGGAGGTGGGAAGACTGAGGAAGAGGAAGGATTTGCCCTTCTTACAAATATTTCCTCCAATCCTCGAAGTGAAGAAGTGAGAAAAAAGTATTTTCACCTGTTGCTCCTATAGAAGGTCTCCTGACACTCCCATAGAAAAGTGGGAGGTCCCTGAAACTTAAAGAAGAGGGGCAAATGGTAAGGGGGAAGTGACAGGAGACAAACGTGCAGAATGGAGAATAGGCAAGGCAGGAACCAGAGCAAATGCAGAAAGGATCTTGTTATGAATTACATCATGCATGCTCCTGTTGGCTCATTCATTCTTTCACCATTCATTCATCACTTGCTAATTGATTATTTACTTTACTGATATACTATGCATGCATGCAGGATCTGCTCATTAGACAAAACATATTCAGTTCATATGATTGTCTTTACGTGCCGTATTTGGACTTTAATTGGTTTGCCCGTTCTCTTTACTGCAGTACAACATATGTAAATACTTAAACTTTTCGGTTTTTAAGTGTTTATGGCAAGCTATGTCCTACACTATGAAACATTTTAAAAGATAGGAAGAAATGGACAGAAAGAGGAAAGATAAATAGGAGTGATTTACTCAGCAAACAGGGAAGAAAAATTCCATGCAAAATACAGATTTAATTACCAGAGAGAAAGCCCCATGGCACAATCCTATGATAAAATATACATGATTGATATAACGTTGGTGATTCTGCAGAGGAAAGGGCTGACAGAGTCTGGCCGTTTCTGGTAGATGAATAAACAAAAATAGTTACTGAAGCACCCGAAGCAAAGGAAACCTTTTGCAGACTTCTGGAATAGCAATCCTCCTATTGGGAAGACTGATACATGTTTGTTGGCATCTCACTAGATGCTAATTACAGTCAGTTTTTGTTTTTTACAAAAGCTTTTTCCTGTACTATCTTAAAATCTCTCAAAACACAGGAAATTGCGCTGTAATTACAAGACTAGCTAAACACAGCGAAGACAATTTTGCTTCCTAGTTTATCGTAACTTTTGTTTTTATAAGAAGAGTAAGGAAGATGGACCCATATGTAGTACTTTTGTGTCTGGTTTTCTAGATCTTCATTTAATGAGATCTTCTAAATAAGTTCGATTGAAAAGGGCTATTTTTCTGTTTAGGTGTTAAACTTCCACTTTTAAGAAGAGGCTGTGATTTGCCTTGGTGTCCCTTTTTTTCTTTTTCGAATAGCTTTGTAAAAGGAGATCAGGCAAAATGGGTCAATTAGGATTTTGAAGTTAAATACCCCTGGAAGTACATTACCTTAGTTTAATTTAATAGCTGTTTGGATTTACATTACTGCATAAAATATCCCCACTGCTTAATGATATGATGTTGTTTCAGATGCCTTATCTTGATAGTATTCTGGACCATTCCTAAATTAATCCTGACCCAGCATTTGTAGTTTTGAGATCCAGTCTAGGTGTTTTTTTGTAATTAGACCCTCCCAGGTAGCAGGAAGCTAGAGCTTTGGCTCCTTAGTTAGCAGCTGTGCTCCCAGCTGGGTATGTTTATTATAAATGAAAAAGACTCCTCAAATTTCCATTCTCGGCATGACCATGCTTGGCTTCAGTCTCCGTTTCTGGACGTCACTGAAGATAAACATTAAAGGCAGTCTGAATGCTGCCTCATAAAGATTTGGTTGACATAATGTACCATAATGATATATTTCTAATCAGGCTATTTAGCACTATCAAAGGATCTTTTAAAAAATGAATCATGACTTGTCATTTGAATGTAAATGCAAGCTAACTCAGACAACTCTCTGTATAATGAGCCTATGCAGTATAGCAACTGAATATGAAATGAAACATTTTCCTAAAGCATGCAGGTGATAACAAAACAATGGGGCATTGTTGACCCATGGTGAGAGTATTTTACTGCTCATTTGAAGAAAAGATTACTTGTATTTCAATCTCATTATAAAAACTGGAAAATGTGCTCTATGGCATTATTCACAATAGTGCACAGCATTTTATTGTCTCACACACACACTATTCGGAAGGTTTAAGTGAGATTTAAGCAGTACATAGGCCCAGTACTGGTTCTTAACATGGGAAGATTTAATCATTAATAGCTACAGATCAGATATAAACCTCTGTAAAAGCAGGCACGGAAAAATGGCATTTAAGATTAGTTTTCCCTAAAGTCTCTAGAGTATATTTTTGTAGAGCTGGGGGTTTTTGTTTCAGGTGATATTTTTGCATGTTCAAAAAATGATTCCTTTCACTCTCCCTTCTATTCAATTCTCTAACAGGCAATCTTTCCCTCTGCACCTCCTAGCACTTTCACTGCTTTTTTGCATGATTCATTGAGCTTTTTGTCTCACATATTTCATCCAAGTGTAACAAATCCCCTCAAGCCAACATTAGTCTAGAAAAGGCTGAGGATGGGAAAACAAGTTATTTCACATCATGGTTAAAGTCTTTAGATTATTGTTATGCATTATAATAACTATGAATTTCTCCACTTAGACAATTTTTTTAAAATCAGAGTTCTAGTTGAGATAGATGCACTCTAGATTTCTGAGGCAAAATCCTGTCAAGGTAAATGACAATTTTGCAGCTGATTTCAGGAAGGCTAGGATTTAATTCGATTTCTTTACTTTTTAAGTATCTAAGAGATAAAGCTCTGTTCTGCTGTCCTATTCTGTTGCATTCTCCTTTTCTGTCTCCATATGTTTATTCTTATAGATCAGTGAAACAAAGAGGTGCCTTTTTCCAAGGTGACTTCCATGCTGTCGAAAGCAATCATTTTCTTCCCTAGAAATATGCCTCCCAATGACCAGGTAGTCTCAATCAACTATTCAGAAGTATTATTACCCATCAGTATGAAAATGTATTTGATGCACTGCTCTATTAGGAATACATCTGGTCCACCACACAATTTATTACCTCTCTTCAATAGCAGGCTTCTCTGGCTGGTGTCTGTTCTGAGCTATATCCTCAGACCATTATCATCGCTGAACTAACAAAGGTAACATTAAGCATAACCATGAGAAAACTAAACTGGGAAGCTTTCAAGAAGACCAAAAGTATTTGGTCTCTACCTCTTTCCAAATAGAAGAGTTTAAAACTGTTGATCCTTTGGTCATGACACCATTAAAATGTAGTGTTACGTGCTCAGAGGTAGGACACTCTCAACCACAGGTATTATGGATTTGACACTATCAACAATTTTTCTTTTAATGCAGTAAAAATGCATCGATGATAGCCAGCCTTTCTACTTCATTTGAAACTGGCGTCTATGATTAGCTATGTAGTACAAATCTAATTATATGTTACAGCATACTGCCTAGAGGATGAAAAAACTGGTTGAGACCATATTCCTTCCACACATGCGAAGTTTAGCCACGCTTGTTCCCTGTTTAACATTACTGAAAAAGGTGTGCTTTTTCTGCCAGACATAAACATGATCCCATAGACCAAATTCTCCCCTGGCTGACATGCAAAGCAGTCTCTCTGGGCTAAATAATTAGAATATGCTCCTTTATCATATTGTGCCTTAGCACAATTCTCTTTTTGTATCGTGCATCTTAGAAATAAGATATATTTCACTTTAGAAACGTGAAGTTGCTCTTGTGTGTGCCAGCAAAACCTGTCATCAACTTTGCAGATAGGAATTAAACCAAGAAAAAGCATGTAAGTATTCATGTAGGTCACAGTCTGAAAAATTACTCCATGTAATTATACCAAAGGTTTTTTCTGCTTCCTTCTCCAATTCAGTTACAAAAGGTGTTTGCAGAAATTTGTCACATGACACTAAAACACATGAGAATTAGAGTTAGTTTTAGGTTAATGTTGGCAACTGCTCAATTTTAAACAGCCTCTGGACTACTCTGGATTATGCTGCCCTTGAGGAACTGCATAGCATATCCTTGTAAGAATAGACGGGAGAAGTGAAGAATTGTCCAATAGATTCTTCTGCCCAGAGTTGCCATAGTTGTTGCTACAGTACCTTTCATTACCCAGGTGATGCACACATCCCACAATAGAACTGAAGACCTTACTAGATAATTTTACATTATAAAAAGGTCTGAATTGATAAATGTAGGCCACTTACAGCTGTTCTGAGAAAGATATATCTTATATTCAGCTAAAAGGCGGTGGTTTCAACTTTATTTGATTAGCATCCCCTGCAAGGGGGTATGATCTACTATGCAGTAAACTTCAGACTCAGCATTAATCCTGCTTACCTTAGTCACCTTTTGGTAACCCCAAGAGCTGAGAGAGCACAGACTGCCAAACACAGGTGTAAGGTGCATTTGCAACGTACACAAAGAATAAACAAATAAAATATATTTTAAAAGTCAATTTGAAGTTTTTAAAGTTTTGTGGGTTTTAGGAATATGATTCTTCAATTCCCAGTTTCCAGCAGATGGGAAAATGAGCAACACCTGTAATGTGTCATGATTTATAATATGAAGTGCATGTCATAAAACTGAAATCAATGTTAATATAATTTACAGTACAAGGTTTATTAGTCAAATCCAAAAATATGTGGCCATGTTCTTAATTCTGTGTTAATGCTTTATTAGTATTTTATGTATAGGGATTTATATTACATTTATTACCTGGTTGAAGCACCAAGTACCTTTAGTATGTTCAATAATGGTATTGAAAGCTCTTTTGTATTCCCTAGTACCTCATTCCATTGGATTTCAACTATGAGTTCCTGAAACATGTTGGTTTGATGTTTAATAGCACACATCTCTGTCTGACCTCTATTTTTTCTTTTAATCTCAGGTTTATGCTTGATATCCTCCATACTTACTTCATCTCCATATTTGTGGGTTTTGTCATTCTCAGCAGTATTTGCGCTAAAAGTATTTTGAAATTATTATGTAGAAAATAGCAGCTGTGTTTTATCTCCACATACATACTATCAGATTCATTTCTTCCACTTCATTCTCCCAAATCTATGACTAGGTTAAGAAAATCTCCCATTACTCCTACACCTCTTTTAATCTTTCCATATGCCTTTTCATATAGTCAGTCATTTCACACTCGAGCTGTTCTTTCTGGAGGAGGTGGAGCATATTCCTGTAACTAGTTTATTCTCTGAGACCAACTCAAATTAAACCCTGAATGACACCGCAGCCTCAGGAATGACCAGGTCGCCACTGTTCTTTGCCCAAGGAACAAGGAAATCAATCCCCATACTAACAGCTGCTGTGGGAAAGCATACAGAAGGGCAGCCTTGGACTCCCCTCCGCCTTTTCTCATAGCATGGAGTGGACCAGCTGGAAGGAAAACCCGAACGTCTCTTCTCCACATTGAATTTGATGGCTGATTTAAACTGGTATTACAAGATTACAACGTTTTTATCCAAGTTCTCTGCCCCAAAGTAAAAGGGAATGAAGCAATCTCTTTCCTAAGGGCTGTTGCTCATAAGGCAGGTGCAGGATTCCCGTTTCACAAACTTCCCATTTCACATTTTTGCTGGGTTCATCTAATCTATATATTTTATTGTTAATAGCCCAGTTAATTTAATATTTGAGCCAGATTTAAATTATGCCCATGATATCCTACTTTTCTTCATATGACTAGCTCGCTCATTCTCCGACGTACTTTGTTAGACTTCTTTCCAGTTTTACATAGGCATTTTAACAGCCTTTTATTATTGAGCTTACATTGCTGTATATTAATGTCTATAAATTCCCCATTAATCTCTTATATGGCACATTCACACCACAAAACCCCCACATTTTCCTGTTAGCATTTACTCTATCCTTTTGTTTTCATTTTCTCTATGTACATATTTGTTAGAGAGGCCACATTCAGGAAATACTTGGATTTGCTTGGATAGGTTTAGTTGACTATAAGATACTATCTTATTGATCATAAGATGTTATTCTAATAGTACAACACAGAAAAACTCCGAGCTGCTAGTACACTCAGATAATTCCTACAAGTCTTTCCTCCCCCCATTCAATATATTAAACCAGAAAGGGTCAGCAATAATCGAAGAAGTAATTCACAGCAGACAAGGCAGTTGGGTGACTTCTAATATCTTAAATATATATATAATATAGTTGCCTATTTTGATATAAAAACCTTGGAACAGTGAAGTAGTTTTTTACAGGTCATTAACAGCATTTTACATCAGATACTTTATTATAAAGAATATATATATTTATATATATGCCTGTTAATATGTTTGTTCCTTACAGAAACAAAACATGACAGGAAAGAAAAAAACATGGTACGGCATTTTGAATGAAATATGCCTTTTATGGTGTTATTGTCCCATTATACATGTGTGTTCATGTGTCTGTTTTTGTCTATTTTCCCTAATAGCTGTGAAAATCCTGACTTTTTTTTTTTATTATTATTGTCTTCTCAGAAGTGTGAGGCAGCCGTCTCAAAATAATTTTGGGCAGTCCACCACTACAAATTTTGCTTTATTCTTTTTCTGCATGTTTTTTATTAATACTATTTTCATAGCGACAACAATTTGTTTGACTGCAAAATCAAAAGCACACTGTTATTAGTACTTAATATTGACTTTTGCATTCACATGTGTAATTTAGTCTGCTATTTTTGGAGCCTTGTCACTTTCATAATTTTTCATTTAAAGCTGTCATTAGTTTATCACTGTAATACCTTCTGCAGCTTTCTTTCGGGAATGCAGCCCCCTGCATGACAAAGAAGTTCTGTCTTTATGTTCTGATTTGGTTCTTCAGTGGAACATCAGGAAGAAAATACCAAGTACACAAAGAACGAAGAAAAAAATACATGGAAGTTACAAACAAATATTCATATTTCACTATGCTATTTTGTCTCTTGCAGAAGGAAATGAGTAGACGGTAAGCTCTGAAGCATTATGAATTATTATTTTATGCTCTATATAGATAATTTTTCATAATAATGAGACATCAGTATAACTGACACAGAAGCAAAGACTTAGTATAATCTCCGATCCTGCATTGCATGTGAATACTTTTGCATTGATTAGTAGTCTCACCATAGCCAATGGGGCTCTTCAAAGATTGCAAAAGTGTTTATACGTCCAGTGCCAAAACGGTATTGAAGCACTTACCTCCTGTTCAGGCACTTCACTCATATTAATCTCAGTGAATCAGGATAAGTTCTTGTATATCCTGTTATAGATCTGGCTTTAAGTGTTTTGCATAATCGGAGCCATGCCCGACATTTCCTCTTCCCTTTTCACTTAGCCAACAGAAGTGTTGACGCACAATACGGCAACTTGGGATATTAGCAGAAATGTGTCATTTCTTGGGTTTGTGCAGTTAAAAACTCAAGCACAATCTTTTACTGAAAAAGTATCGTGTGTTATATTTTCTTTGATATTTTCTCCCTTAATGAGGAAGGAAAAGATCGTTATGATTGTCCATTCCGGTATTAGATAACCTACAGCAAACAGCAAAAATCTATATTTTTAGCGGAGCCGTAACTTCTACTGCTGTAGGGAGTTCCTGAAATAAACACTTCTGCATTCATTCCTGTGTGCTAGACTGTAGATATATACCCACTCAGACATTAAGTGCCTACTTACCAGAACTCGTGAATACCACAAACACAAGCTGAAGCCAAAGGAAGCTGTGATTATGTAGACTCTATCAAAATACAGGAAAATCAAAATCTTTATTGGCAAAAGAGTTACACTCAGACTGTAGCTGCTCCAGCACAAGAGTGCACCATGACACAGATGTCCTATCAGCACCTGATGTTTCTGGATTTGATTCAACTTAGGTTCATAAAGAAGTGGTGGCGCAAGAAGTTAAGATTCCCTGTTCCGATGACGGCAAAAAGGAGTACGGTTGCATTAAATCTGTTGCCGTAGCAAGTGACCATATTATATGCTTAATATTCAGGAGCCAGGTGTCCATGAAATAAACCTAACTTCACTGTAATGAAACAATATGGTACCAGATACATGTTTTTTCCATTGGGCTGTTCATTTTAGCAGGCTCTGGGAAATTTCTCCTTGAGAATAAGAAAGAAATGAGCAGCTGAGCAGAACATCAATATGCAGTACTTCTATGAAGATCACTTCACATTGATCAACATTAAAAAGATGTTTTTTAAAAAAGATACATGAATGAAGAAGGAAAAAATAGTACATTCAAATGCTAAATACAGCCTACACAGAGAAAAGTCACAAAAATGTCATTGTCATACTCGGGATACACTTGTATAACTGTTCAGGCTATTAGGCCTAATTAACAGCGAGCTAACAGATTCTTGCTATGGGGGTATTTATATGCAGAATATGCTAAATGTAGAGTTTGACACATTGACGTTAGAATTTACTTAGATTTAGGTTAGTGTAAATTCACATAGAAGACACATTTCTGCTCTGAAAAGAAGCCATGAGCCTAAGTACGTTGGGAATCCTAATAGTGAGTGTTAATCTTGATGAGAAAGAAATAGCGCATTCTTCATGGAACAAATTCAATAACAAGAAATATCAAATTATTTCATGTATGTTTGGATAAAATAATATAAATAAAATATTCTAATGGAGCTAGAATGTCTTATAATCCCTTGGGTTGCGCTTTCTTTCTCTTTTGCTTTGGCATTGTAGCATAGTGTAAGGAATACTCCAAATGGCTACAGTATGAAAGAACAGGCTTTATTTTAACTTTCATAAATTACTCTGGACCTGAAGAACTCATCAGGTAAAGCTATTCAGCTGTTGCCGTGAATAATTCAAACAAATAACTTCAGCCACAGTATGATGGAGCTGACTTCACAGCGGTAACCTCCGTAAATACTGTCAGAAAACAGATACATTAGCTGTTAGTGACTGAAA
Organism: Steatornis caripensis; assembly: GCA_013398225.1. Classification (NCBI taxonomy): domain Eukaryota; kingdom Metazoa; phylum Chordata; class Aves; order Caprimulgiformes; family Steatornithidae; genus Steatornis; species Steatornis caripensis. Next base: position 40,048 of record VZSC01000696.1, read on the forward strand.
CTTGCAGTCCTTGAGAATAAACACTTGGTAATTTTTTCTTGATTAATCTGACTGACAAAACTTCTCACCAAACCCTTTTTTCCTGAGAATGCGTAATCTTTGAAACCTTAATAACTACTAACTATGTTGCAAAATGCAACTTGAATTAGAGCAATGAGTCATTATGGACTGTAAAGAAACTTCCCACATTCTCAGAATGAAGCGTGCAGACTAGTTTCTTCTGATTTCAGTTCCAGCAGTGCAACTAAATAATCTATACTACTAATCTAAACGTATGCAATGTTGTTTACATCCTGAATGCACAAATTCCCACAGCACTGACTTTATATATATGAGTGCTTCCATTTAACTCTGAAAATAATAAATAAAAATATTTCTTGTAGGACAGAGTTCCAATCATTTTGGGATAATGCAATGTTCCATATAAATACCTTCAAGGTTTAAAAACAGATTAGCTTGGGGTCTAGAAGAAAAATGTGGTATGGAGCTACTAAGGAACAATAGTATCATATATGTTGAAATGATGACTGTTACATGGACGGAAAACTGAGAAGCTCAGAGTCTTTAGAAAAGCCATGTCTTCGGAACGATGCTTTCTTGCCAACAGAAAATAAGATGTAAAGGAACAATTAAAATCCAAGAATACTTAACATCAAAATATTAATAAATGGGAAAATGATAGAAATTACAACAAAAAGGAGGAGAGAATCATGAAAGTGGCCAAGACTTTTAGTGCTTACTGAGCCAGAATACAGCAGTGTCAGAAATACGATTCTGCTGGCAGTTTGTCACACTCTTGTCTACAATTTTAATGTCATTTTTTGGGCTGATGACTTTTTGAAAGACAACATAATCATCTTAAATGCTTATTAGGTGCTCATAGTAATCATCTGGAACTTTTTCTGCATGATGAATTCCTCTTCCTGTCTGATCCTGCAATTCAGGGCAGAGAAACAACTCCCTTTGACTTCACTGGGAGCCTGCCAGAAGAATCTTCTCCTTACTAAAAGAGTTCACATAATCTATTAATTTGCCAGGATTACAGAATTTTCATAATTCTCTCTCTAAGAACCCCCAATTAAGTGTCCAATTTCAGTATTTGTTCTTCTTGACATGTTATCCTCTGCTTTGTTGTTCATTTTCAGTAAAGAAATAAGATGTATTTTACAATTTAATTTGACAAGTGGTTATGTGTCCTTCATTACATGTTAACCAATGACATCATTAAAAAATAAGACTGTAATGGCAGGAATCACTTTTGACTGTATTAGTGAACACTTTTTTTTTTTTTTTAAATAATGCCGAAGTGTGCCTTTAAAACAAGTCTCTTGTAAAGGAAACTCTCACTTCCATCTCCCTCCTTCTCAGAAACCCTGAATGTTTTATTTAGCAGATTTTACCAAGTACGATTTCACAAGAGATTACTGATACATTTTTAAAATATGAAAAAAATACCTTTTGCCAGGTACATCAGTTGAAAACCCGGCTGTGCAAAAAGCCAAGTAAATGTATTAACTCCTGACACCTTAATTTCCATTTCAGAACTGGACAGTCTGAGCAGCAGTAAATGTGTACCTTTATCTACATGAATTTTTCATAAAGATGACCTGTTTCATGTACATGATGTGGTCTGGATGATCTTCCTGACCCCCCCTTTCTGTCATTTCCCGCTCTCTCAGCATGATCCTCACAGGTAAGTCTAGATTTATCATGTAGCCTGGTCAAACCAGCACCCTGAATAACTCCAGGGCAGGAAGGACTACAGTGAAAAGAAGTGGGTTTTTTGCTGAGGAACACGTCCTACCCGTGCTCCTCCAGGCTGCTTTGCAAAGGGGTGGGGTTGCTGCCCGCTGCTCGCATCAGTGGGCCTGCCTAAGGGAATTTCCAAAAGAAATTCTCCCTTACATGAAGTCTTCAGCCCTGTCTCAAAACACTCCCATGGATAAGGCAACAGATCATGGCAGATTTTCATCTGCGGTTTTTTTTTGCTTAAAGCATCAGGAACTCTCAGATATCTGAAGCTTAATGATATTTACTCTGTTGTGCTACACATAATGTAAGTGTGTAAGACGATTCTTCTTAGACCACAGAGCAGGAATATGTTCTCTGCCCATTCTCATGAAAAAATTACGTTTGGAGTTTATATGAGCTTTTGTCATCAACTCAAAGAAAGACATTGTTGGGCCTAGCATATACTTATTCACAGAGGAAACTATGAGTTGACCAAATAATAGGCAGCATACAGGAACTTAATACTGAAGTGACTGCAAGCACTTGGCATAAGGACTTTTCAAGTGTTTCGGGCAATGGCCGTTGAGCCTAGAAAGAATGAAGCACCAATTCTCCCTTCTTCCCGTGATAACCCTGAAAAGAAATTTCTTCTTTCCCTGAGTAATATGTTAACATTTATTTTATGCATGACTTCTGTGCAACCTGCCAAACTTGGGCAAACCTATGTGGTAAGTGATCGCACTCTAACATTTGCCAAGTTACATATCCTTAAATATATTTACATATCCTTACAAACACAGGTCACTAGAGGGAATGTTTAAGATACAGTTCTGATGCGGCCATGGGCTTCTGGAGATGAGAAAGAAATGCAAGTGTCCCCTTGCTAATGGCATCACACTGGGTATGGCAGCAGCTCAGTGCTGCTCAACGGTGCAATGCTGCAGTGTCACAGCCACGCAGTGCTCTGGCATGAGTTGTCTTGGGCAAAGTATTAGTTCGTATTACACGGAAGAGGGTGGATGTGAAATCTGTCCTCTTAGAAATCAGCAGAAATATTTCAACTGAACCCTCAGGAGAAACAATATCCCCTGCAGGCAAGAATGAGACAATGAATACTATCTCCTCTCATGCCTGAAGGATTTGAGCCTGAAGAAATATGTGGCAAAACGGTCAATAAACAACGATGCCCTGCTTTCTCAGTGCCTAGCAGTTTGAATGATTTTTCTGACCTTTAAGAGCATTTCAAACAAAATAACCAAGGAAAGAGAGATAATTTTGCTTAGTTTCTTACAGTCATCCCCATTTTCAAAACTATTAATTGGTTTCAGCGAGTGGTCGGGAAGGGGCACTGCAGAAATCTGTCCTGCACATTTGTTCTCTGTTACAAGCCCTTTCACTCCCACATAATTCTTACCTGTGAAGCACAACATATCTAGTTTTCTAGGAGTCTTTACTCTGTCTTTGCAACACTCCTCACCCAATGGGTGGGTGGTGGATATGCCTCCCCTAGCATTACCCATGTAAAAGATAGGAGTTCTCTCTAAGCATAGATTTAGGCTTTGTCTATAGCAAATGGAGGGAGAAAGGTAGCACCACGGACCGATTCATCCCACCTTGAAAGAGGTATCCTGAGACAGGCAGAACGGAGTGCTGTAGAGACATCTATGTTACTGCTTTAAAAGTGAGAAGTCAACATGACTAGCTTAAAGAAAGTGACCAAGCTTTGGATGACTGGTGAAGGAAACTCAGTATTTCTTGATCACCGCACAGTAGTGACGAGGTACCAGATTGCAACTGTATCTGCCTGCGAACCGATGACTTTTACCCCGAGGCCTGAAGTGACATCATTTAAATGAAGAACAAGTCAGGCTCCTGTCTCTACATAGCACAATCAAAGGTTTAAGCCTTAGCTTTTATGGGATCATGAAAACCAAAGCTGAAGTGTTCTCGTGCATGAACCACTCAGCACAACAGAGTCACACTTAGATCTGGCACTGGTTTAGGCCCCAAGTTCCACTGGCAAAAGCAATTGTACATCTCTCTTCCAACACATGGGCACAAGTCTGTGCTCTAATACATTCCAGCAGCACAGGCTGAAAGTACATGCATCAGAAATCTGCATACAGGTGAGTTGTGGCTCCGGCTAAAAAAAAATAAATAAAAATTAAAAATCTGCTTCTTAACTAGAGTAGAAATTTAGTGGCTTCATGGCCAAGAATCCAGACGCTAACGTGTTCCAAATCAGAATCTGTGTCTGGCATCTGGATCCTAATGGCAGCTAACTTTCTTTTCTGCTCTGAATCACCCCAACTCCACTGTCAAGCTAGAGAGCATGTTAAGCTTCTCTGAAAAAATCAAGATCCCCGCGTGCCACGTCCCAGCGAAGCAGCAGAACATCAAATACGGCATTTATGTCCCACCAGGACCTCTTAGATTTGTACCACCAGCACAGCTGAACACTGGTTTCTTTTCTGCCCTCGGTTAAATCCGCTCCCCCCCTTCCCCCCGCCTTCCCTCACGGTGAAGGCATGCCGATACAGGGAAGACGGTGAAAAATGCTGTCACTTGCATCCTGGCAGATGCTACTTTCGGAAGGACGACTCTGCAAGTGCCGACCGGAGCAACAGTGTAAGGGAGGGAGAAGGATTTGGGAGAGGGTGGGAGGTTTGTTTTTTTTTTTTTGGAGGGGGGGAGGAGGGGAGGAATTCTAAGTGAACCAAAAAAGCCATCCAGCTGAGGCGAGGGGAGGAGCCGGGGCAGGGGCTTGGCTCTCCCCGGGGCCAAGCCTGGCAGCGCAGCACCGCGTTGCCAAGTGGCATCTGGCTCTGGCGGCCGCTCGGCCTTGAGGCCAGCGCGGCTGCGAGCCAGGGCAGGGGCAGGGCAGGGCAGGGGCAGGGGCAGGG
>VZSC01000696.1:46441-61947 GCA_013398225.1 Steatornis caripensis
GGGGGGGGGGGGGGGGGGGGGTGTGTGGATGTCGCGCCGGTGCCGGATCAGGGGTCTGCGGCGGCGGGGGGGTCCCAGCCGCGCTGGCCGGGCGCGGGGCGCAGCCGAGGTGCGGGCGCAGCGCTGGCTCCGCCGCCGAGGGTTGCGGCGCTCGCTGCCAGCGAGGCGGCGCAGAGATTGCAACGGCGGAGCCCGGAGCGAGGAAGGGCTTTAATATTTTATCGCTGCGTTTCCTTCCCGAGTGAGCGCACTGCGCCTGGGAACGGTCTCCGTGAGGGAAGGGGCCGGGAGGGCACAGCCAACTTCCCGAGGAGCGAGAGAGTCTGCCGCCGGGGGTGGGGGTGTGTGTGTGGTGGGGAGTAAACAAGAAAATAAACCCTTCCGTAGCCAGTACACAGCTCCCAAGAAACTCCGCTAGTTGGCTGTGGGTGGCCTTAAAAAGGTTTCAGGTCACTCGCAAATAGGAAATCAAGCGGTGACGAATGAGTTTCAATCTGGCAAAGTGTGTAGTGCTATGTAGGGCACTGGCTGGGCAATGGTTTCGGGTGATGAAACTGCAGCTGGGTGAAGAACACCAGCCCCTGGCAGAGATTTGTCTTTGAAAGGCAGAGGCAGCCTTAAACATCACGGACGTGTTTGCTAGTCTGGTAAGCCTGTGGAAGAGAGAGGTGTTCTCCATTCGCTTCTTCTCCTGCCTCTGTGTGGTCCCACCGTCCCTGAGCGCAGCAGGGACACTCCGGTAGAGCATCTGTCTGCCTCTGGTGAGGTGGGAGATGCAGCCTCCAACTAACTTCACCAGTAGGGCAGCTGAACAGAAGCAACACGTTTTGTGTGCAAAACAGGACCTAGGCACTGTATTTAATAGAGGAGGGAAATGTGAATGGTTTTCTACTTGGAGGAGAAATGTATTAAATATTTTACATTGCTGTATATGATATAGGTGGTGACCACCCTTTGCTAAGCAGACAAGTACTTCAAAGCGATCTTCAAAACTATGTTAAAACAGTTTTTGAAGATTCATTGCATAACCTATCACCAGTCATATTTCATTAGGATATGTAAAAACTGAGCTGTAGAGGAGCTTTTCATTCTTCTGGGTGAACTTCCATCAAGTATTTTACATGATTATTAAATCTCCTTTCTGAGAAAAATGGATGTACTGATTTTCGGAATAGTAGAAAATCCTTACAGTTATTACCAAGACTATGAAATAGTCTGTTCTGTTTGCTCAGAAATAGATGTGTAGGTGCATAATTATTTGTGTGCATTTGTGATGCTCACAATGTTTTGAGGGTTTTTTTTTGTGTGTTATGATAAGGTTGCTGCCTAGAACAGTGATCTAATTCAGACCAGTGTTCCAAATTAATCCCTGGTGCAATACCACTGATTTACATGGAATAATGCCAGGGGTGAACTGGATATTGTACATCATGATTTTTGTTTTGATTTTTAGTCTTCCAGGTTCTGATGTTGTAAAAAGTAAAACAGCTAATTACTTGAATTGCTACAGTTAACTGAAAATTTATGGTTTTGCTTAGTATTTTGCGGTGTGTTTGTGTTTTTGTTTTTTTTTTACTTCTAAGTGCAAAAAAATGGCTGAGAGAAAAGCAGGCTGAAAAGATAGAGTATTTTAATTTTTGTTGCTTGTAATGCATTTAGCAATTTTTTTGTTTAACAATTTTATACATTTTTGTATGATTAGATAGATTTTTCTGAAATATAGCAACATGGAGACAAAACTTTAAAAAAATCTCCAAAACAGGAAGAGAAACAAGTGAAAAACAATGCCTGAAGTAATGCTTTAGTTTTTTGTTTGTGTGCTTGTTTTTAAAACTGACTAAATAGCTAATTGATGGAGACTGTTGATGAAACAATAGTTTGTTATTATTATTAAATACCCTGGATGGATTGGGTGCTTGCCCTTGCTTTGCCGGACTGCTGTACAAGAATCCACTGAAGGGAGAGCAAACCTCGGAAGCCTTAGTGCTCTGTACCAGGAGTGGGAAGAGTGATCAGAGTTACTGGCTATAGGCTCTCCAAGAGCATTAGCCGGGACTGAATTCCTCCTGACTCACAAACAGGGCTTAATACCAGAAGAGAAAAGCAGTCACTTCTCAGTTTATGCCTTGTCACATGTCCCCATGAGCCCCAGAAAGGAGGCAGTTTTTGTTGGAAGGTTGCTGATTTCAAGAGCTCTCATGGACAATGTCCAACCCTGGACTGTGCCTTACAGACAAAAATATCAAGACAAAAAACTTTGGGGGGTCTATTCTGGTTTTGGCCAGCACCTGAGACTGAATTAGGTGCTAGTGGAGAAGAAACCTAGTTTTATGTTCCATTGGAAAAAGCCCTAGCTGCATTTTCGTTTGTTCCTCACAGCATGAACATCTGCAACCAGCAACTGTATGTTAGTGGTTGGTCTGTAATTCTATAGCAGCCACACAAACTTCTCTTTCACCATTTCTCCTGAGGACTTGTGGACAACTCTGTTTTCTAGTAATGGTAGATAGTAAAGTGATTGGAAAAATATATGAGGATTTGTACGTTCACCCTGTTTCCTTTGGTCTTGAGTTTCTCACTGAGAACTACTAAGGAATATTTGAAGGTAAAAGGCTTAAGGTATGGTTTGTGGAGCAGATTTCAGGTCTGTTTCTAGTATCTCTCAAAGTTTGGTAGGTATTTTGAGTTGAAATTACCATCTATCACTTTTTTAAAAAAATTGAAATTACTTTATGTTCTTAAATGTTCCGGCAAATGAAATTCACCTTGGAAACTACATATATGTTTAATTCATTTATGGATTGCTTCATATCTGGGGATGAATTAGTTGTTGCAGACTAATTCTGATTGAAGAACCAGAGGTCGTTTGAAACTGCTTACCAGGAAATAATGCTTCAGCCTTTGGCAACATGTCCTGACAAGCACAGAGACAGGCTTTCCCTCTTAGTATGCATAAATTTCTATGAAAAACATTAGGTTCTTTGCCCCCAGTGGTGTGCAAGCTATCATGCATGCAGTGACAGCTTCATTTGTCTACACAATTACTACATGGCCAGAATTTAACTTGCACCTTGCATTGGTGGCTTAGTTTGGAAAAGCGCTCACAGATCTGTTCCATGTGTCCATTACAAATCTGATCTCTCAATGGTCAATAAAAGGAGTAAATTTTTATGTGGTAGTGAAAAGGCTCTACCACAGCGTACCACAAACTTTTTCCTTCCCTCTCCCCCCAACCCCAATAGCTTGGGTCCATGCTGTTGAAACTTGCAGTTTAGTACACGTGAGGATGACTTGAGTCAGTTGACATGAAATGCATATACGGTTTGGGAAAGAGGCTCAAACTGTTTTGCTTAGTTTCAAGCTGCTATAGAGGATCACTGATTAATTACCTGTTGGTGCACAGTAGGTGATGGCCTTCACCAAAGTTGCTTTTAGCTGGAGACAGGGGGTCAGAAGGCAGGAGACTTTGCTTCACGTGGCTGCAGGCAACATAACAGACCTTGTGTTAGCTGGTCTCTTTGTGAGGAAAGGGTGCGATGTACAATTTTAAGCTTTTGCCTTTTTTTTTTTTCTTTTTGTGGTTCACTGTCTTTCGGTACTGTTGTTTAATGCAGGATTACCTGTGTAGGCTATCACTATTTTTTTTCTTCTGTAGAATCTAATTGGTCTTAATGGATTTTACACTCAACATCTGCTACACAATCTGACTTACGGGTGTTGAGAGCATCGTGCTCAGCTGGAAGCTTTTTGTGCTGAACTGACATGTTTATTGTAGAAAGAATGCAGTAATATTTCATGAAGAAACTTTAACATGTATTCTGTTTTGACACTCCTGTTTCACATATGACAATTTCCGTTTCCTTGTCACTTGTTTTTTTGTTTGTAATAGGTGACATTTGCATGAATTCATGGTGCTTATTTTCCACTTAAAGTCACAGCACTCTGAGATTATATTGGTTGCTGTGGAAATTGTCATAAACAAGTGATAATAATTTTGTAGCCAGTAGGGAATAAGCAGTTGGAAGCAATGCACTTTTAGGAAACAATATGGTATTTTGAAAAAAACCAGAACAGAACCCCCAAAACCCAAACAAAACCACACCACTAACCCCACCCCCCCAAAGCCCCACCCACAACAACAACAACAAAACCCAGCCAACATTGTTTGTGTCTTTGCAATAAAAAGGAGAAGGTGACACTTGAAACACGGGGAACAAACATGCATGTAAAATACTTCGAGGTGTTGGTTGCTCTATGTTGCCAAATCCAGTTCAACATTCCTCTGGGGTAGCAAGGGGGTGGTGGGTCAGCAGATGACCCTAGACTGCTCTTCTGAGGGCAGAGTGGTATGAGAGCTGTGCTGCAGGTGGTTTCTGTGACCATGCGAAGCTGCTCTCCATCCATCACTGCTTATTTGGTGGAGTTTTTGCTACGTGGAGTGTATCTGTGCTATTTTTTTATATGGAACAAATATATCTGAAACATGCTAGGCTGAGGAGAGAAAGGAGACCAAGACAAAAGTAAAACAAGGGTATTGCTTCATTGTGGCACATTGTTGGACACTTTACTTTGAGCCTGAATCAGAACCTCAAGGATTAGAGTACAAATTTTGATAGTACAGGCATACATGAAGGATTAAATCAGTATCACAAGCACAATGTAGAAAAGCTTCAGCTTTGTGACAGTATCAAGATCTAGGAACATTATTTTCGGTGGGACTATTGAGCAAAACCCTTTAAAGAGAGATTCTGTAGGCAGTCCTGTGACTTTGGAAGACTGACATAGTAGTTCAGGCTATTCTGGCTTATGATTTCAGTTCAACTCTAATACAGTTTAAACACAAATAAATAAATAATAGGGTACTCTTTATCTTGTCATTCTTCCAAAATACATGTCCGTGAATGTAAAGGGATGAATCGAAGTGTACAGTCATAATTTACTAATACGAGAATATCTTTCTTATGCCACCGCTTGACGTAACGTGTGGTAATCTAGACCACTGAAACTGGCGTTCTGATTTTACTCGTCATTTCAACCAAGAGACTCTATTTGAGAATGATTTTCAAATGTAAGATTCAAAAGAAAGTTTGAACACATTTGGCTTTTCAATTAATAATGAAAACAACCTGTGTTCCTCTACAGCTGGCATAAAGACACTGCTGCAGTGAAAAACTATGCCAGGAACCTTTCGATTTTTCTTACGCTTCAGTAGAAACCCGCAAGACTCAATACAATGATTTGCGATCAGTTTTTAGTAATTATATCCAGTTTCTGCTTTTATTACAATCAAATCATATTTTAAAGTACTGTAGAGCCATTTTAATATTTGTAGCAGAGGACGGGGACGGTTGTGCGGTGTTTTAAAAGTGAAATTAGAGATTAACTGAGAATCAACTATCCTGGATATTATATATCAGGATCAATACTAGGTAAGCAATAAGCACCTTAATACAAGCAGCTGTTATTTCTGATGTTGGGAAATGGAAACACACTGGTTTTGACATTATCCCAGACTTGTACTTCTTGTGGATTACTTGGGAACAAAGGAACAGCATTGGAGAAGCTGACTTTGCTGGATCTGTAATATTTTGCAGGGAAACTGCTTCTTGGTGTCAGATCATGCTTACACATTTTCAAGGATTTATGGCAGTAGTTGCAGGGAAATGTTTACTTTTCCACAGTAGGATGGGCAAATCGTATTTTATTTTTTTTGTTTATTGTCAACATGAACTCCTCGTTATCTGATGTTCAAGTGTAGAATTTATGTGTACAGAAGTTTTCTGTATACTATTGTTCCAGGCACATTATTTAAAATTAAAACATTACTGCTAATAAAATACATTTTGCAATATATTTGCTTTCTCAGTATGACATGGCTGGTATTTCACTGCTGGTTTTCTCCTTTGCAGCAAATACTGTATTTATTATACTGTGATGAGAATTTGTGTGACAAACAAAAACTCACTAAGCATTGCACCAAGAGGGAGTTCATCGATTCTCACATTACTCTCTTTCTACCACAGTTCCACATTTAAACGTGGGTCTCCAGAAATGAAAAACTGCTCAGGCAGCTCTCGCAGGTGTCAAAAGTAATATGCTATGGGCATGGGGAGAGAAGTGGCAGAAAGGCTGGCTCTCTTTTTGGTCCAGCTGAGCATCAGCGTGGCCTGAACAAAGCAAGCAGAAGTAATGGGTCATGTTTTGGTGTGTTGTCAGTTTAAGGGTAAGGTCTTTGCTGAGCCAGATGGGCAAAGAAGGAAAGTGTGTAAGGTGGTGTGCACCCATCAACACGCTGCTGGGGTTCTGGGCTGCAGGAGATAGGTGTGGTGCTCCGTGTAGCTCGCAGCCAGCTTAGCATTGCCCTATGTTGTCTCAGATCCTGGGTGTCGCTGCAGGAGAGGTGAATAGCACAGCCATGCTCTGGACTTGACCCTCTGTTTTTCTGTGTCCAGTTTTGGATTACTTTACTGCCAGAGTCACATAAGAAGTCTTGTTACAAAGTTAAGTTGACCAAGGTCATGCCTGCCAGGCTGTTCCACACCACAGGCTGATTATTTGGTTGGTGGTTATTTGGCTTGGTGTAATTTTTTAAAAAGCTGGAGTCACTGTTCCAGCTAACATCCTAACCTGGCAAGCAGGTTTTGTTTTTATAACCAAGGATGATTTTACTTAATTTCTGCTCACGAAACCTTTGTTTCTTAAAGTCAGTGGAGTAGTAATGGCACTCTCAAATCATGGCTCTTTTATAAACTGAGCCACTGGAAGTCCAGTGGAAAATCCTTAAAAAAATTTACCATGCAAATTTCATTTTGCTTCAGCAAATCAAATGCTTCATGATGAATTTCTCGGGGAGGTTGTTCACTCCAGCTTGATATAACTGCGTGTTTGTTTTGAGAAGAGGTAATCTATACTCTAATTAAAATTCATATATTGACTAAATGTTAGGAGAAAAAAAGTACTGTGTCTAAAATGAAATTATCATTCTCCGTAGAGTTTAAGTACTTTTCTTTAAATGCTTTGTATCATGTTTATTTTTTAGTTTTAAACCAGTAATGGCCATTACACATTTAGCTTTTGCCTCGTATAAATTCAGGATTATTCAGTGAATTTATTCTTTTTCTTTTTTTCTTTGATCTAAATGGGATTAATCATATAAATAGGCACTAACTGCGTGCAACTCACACTCAAGTCCCATTTACAGCTCCAAGATAGACCTTCACTGGGACTGAAGCAGCAAATAGTCTTGGGCCAGTCTTTCACATAAAAGTGAAATTGAAAAGCGAAATTCAAACTACATGAGTGATGATTTGGTTTCATAACTGTTTCTAGCACACATAATCCTGGCAGGAGGTAAGCAGTGATGTTTTGTAATTTTCAAGGCATTTGTAGAAACCAATGATGTTCCATGTTGGTTGTATTTTATCAGACTGTGGTAACAAAACTTGTTTGTTACGTTTTGACAGTTCATCTTCAGAAGACATATTTAAATTAAAGAGTGCATCTTGCTCAAAGGTGCAGCTTCATTTATAATATCATTGCATGTCTAAATATTTTCAGGACTTTACCACATGTACGTAAATATCACAGTGGAGTTAATGAGTTTCATGTTTCTAGCAACAAGATGAGTACAATGCTTTAAAAACTCTTATGCAGATATTATTTTTTCTTTATGGAATGACTTCTTTCTTGATACTGACTTTTTCAGAGTTGCTCACAACAAGATTCAAAGATAGGGAGCAGCCTGTTTGTTTACCCATTCTTTGCCCTGTGTGGCCTGCCTGGCCATGGGCAGCATCAAGACTGCTCTCAGTGACAGCTAGCACAATGATTGCTTCATCAACATTTTGTGGTTAAGAGTAGCTGTGTCAAAAGTTAGTTGTTCACTTTCTTGTTGCTCCCCATATGCGTGAAGCCTATGGCAGGAGCTGTGAGCGAAGGAGTAGCAGAGACAGGGGCTGCTGCCTCTGGGTGGCTGCCACCACCTCTGGGACGTCAGGTTTGCTTTGTACTGCTTGAGTTGTGTAGCCTGTGCCTGACCTGTTTTCTGTTCCAGTGACATGCCCTTAGTGAATGAAGAAAACTAGAATGAATTATAAAATAAAAAATAATGATGCTTCCTTTTGAAATAAATGCTACAGCACTTCTTAAAAACATTTTTTAATAACTCAGTCCATAGACAGAAACTCAATCACAAGGGCAAGTACACACGGCAACAATAACTAATGTGTTGAAGTAGATATGCTGCATATACCCTTTGGGGGGTGGGGGAGACAAGAAGCGGGTTGAGAAACTGAAGTGAGGAATCAACATTATCATTAATTTTTATTAATGAAATTAAATATTCCAGGACTTCACTTGGCATATGTTCAGTCGTATCATACACAATACATACAGAAACATTCTGTTTGCATCAGCACAAAGATACGATTCAGAAATGAAATCAGTCAGTGTATTTTATTTTTTATATAAGCAAACAACAGTAACCTTCAGATGCATTTCTATCTTTTATCTTTCATCCTTACTGGGTTTTACACTTTAGTAGTATTAACAAATATTCCCAAAGGGAGATGAGTTGGTGGTCAGGGACTCTTGTCACATTTTGTTGTAAACAGTCTCCTGCAGCTTAAGTTAATAGTGAAATTGTTTTATATTTTATTGAACACAGATGTTTGTAGGTTCTTGTAAGGATTACAACTATGTCAGTTTATTCCAGAGAAGTTATTAAAAGTATGTTAAATCATTCCAAAGGCTTTTTATCAGTGAATATTTCATATATATCTCAGGTACCTGTGAAGCTCTTTTTATTTGTTAAGTAATAGGAGGAAAAAAGACCCAGAATTGCATAGTTACGTGATTATATAAATAAATTGTGTGCAAAATAGTTACTTTCATAACCTCTTACTAAAAGTTTAATTAAACCAGATTTTTTTTCCTATCTGTTATTCAAATCCTTATTAAAACCACCATAACTGCAAAACTTTGAAAGTAATGACAAGTATCTGTTTTGTGTACAGAGAAGCATTCTCTAACGTTTCTGGTTCTTAATCCAAGGTTCTTTCATTCTCATTGAAACCCATGAATACAAAATAATATTAAAATCAACTACAAAAGGGTTAGAAGGCAGATAAAATAAGTCAGTAAAATAAAGTGCCAACAACTTAATTAGCATAATGTGTAGATAATACAGTGGAGGAAGACTAGAACTAAACAACACTTTTTGCTAGTTTTTCTTAGTAAACACATTTTCTCTCCCTTTCTTTTCACAGTCACCCACTTATAACCAGTCTCTTCTCACTATTGTTCTTTTCAGACAGCTGTTACTGTTTCTGTTGTTAATGCCTACTGTGGCTTTTGAGCTAATCTGAAGCAAAGCTGAGACATGGCTATGCTTGCCTTTCCACCTATTTTTGTCTCCTTCCAGTGTTTTGGAATATAAATATCACTCATCCTGTCTTCTAAAAATACCAATATACAGCCTCATAAAAGTGTGATCAATACTGCTGAAACTACATGGACTTTAGTGGGGGGTGGGGGAATAGAACAAAATAATTCAGCTATTTATGACGCAAGATAGAATGGGACCATTGTTTAAGTCAGGTTGTGTCTCTTACTTCCAAAATTTTGTCATCAAATCCCACACCTGCCTTTCTAAGTGACTTACCCATTCGAAGTACCCCTTCTTCGGAGCAGGAACTGCCAGCATCTGTATGTGTAGATAAGCCTTATCATATTAAAAGGAGTAAACTAAAATTACATAAGGAATATAACTAAGACCACTGTAATTCGCAATCCTGCTTGGACTTTTATTTTCCCAGTACATGTAGACTTTAATGTGCTCTTTTAGCAATCCCTCAGAAAGCTATGCGTATTTACCTCTTTTATTGTCATAGCTCACAAACATAAATTTCTGATAATTTTCTCTTTCCTATGAAATTTCTTCATGCTGTCGGCTTGTCTCTAGGGATGTAATAAGTGAATATAACACTTATAAATCCTGTAGAAAGAGATAGATAAAGTCCATGTGTTTGCTACCAGTCTCCAGAAAACATCTGGAGTAACAAATGGTGATATCCCTTGGCTTCAAAATAATCCTGTAATTCTTTAGGATAGAAGGGATGAACTTTTTAGAAGTGTTTCAGTTTTTCAGTATGTGATATTTTGAGGACTATTGAAATTTTTGAAGTTTTACCTCATAACCTGATAAGTTTATATCTTGCTATGAGTTTTAGCTGCCTAGTAGTCTAATCTCCAGTCATAACAACACTCACATTTTTATTCTTGTCCTTTTGGTATTTACCTTTTCCACCTGCAGCTGAAATAGTTTGGTGTCTAAATTGGTGGAATTATGCCCCTAAATAATTGCATCTGTGATCACATTTAATTACAGGAAGAAGAAAGTACTTGCAGTAGAGGAGATTAGGTTAAGCGCTGTCTGTCTAATCAGATCCCTGGTGACTGACTTCTGGCAGAGCTTTTTTCCTAAATCCTGTTGCTGTGGATGCAATGAATAAAAGCTGCGTGGCCTGAGCGAGTCCATCTCTTCAGAAGACGGTTTTGCCTTTCTGGTTTGAGGGGTATGACACGAATTTAGGGGTGAACCTGAACATCATTCAGCCCTGCCCAAAACACGTGTGGGCCTAATGGTGCCTTTGAGTGGGCCTGGCTTGGCGTGGCCCGTGGCCGGACAGAACAGGGCTATGGGGAACTGGAGACCGGCCCTGCTGCAGCCTGAACTGCTGGCCTGAGGGGGCTGAAATGGTGCCTTGGGCAGGGTGTGGGAAGCCCCGGGGCTGGGAGGTCAGGGCCAGTACAGACTGGCGGTGCCCTCCCAGGGCCTGGCACTGTGGTGGCCATGTCTGCTTTCTGTGAATATCAGCAAATAAGCCAAGAGTTGCGTCCTCCAGGGATCTCTGGCCAGGTGCCATGATGACAGGTCTGTGTCAGGGCCTCAGAATACCAGGGCAGTGATTTGGGGTGGGGTCTTCCATAATTTCTTGAACTCTTTATAACATAGAATGCATGAGAAACAACTCCCTGAATTATTTTTATCCAGGAAAAAGCAAGGTGTTCTTGGTCAAAGACACCAGTAAGACAAAAGTTGCATCTAACTAATACTTATTCAGTGGCATGGCACACTATTGGTGTTTGTGTGACCATGCTGCTGAAGTAGCATAAATTTAATACTAATCTTCAATTTGGTAAATTTAATCTAAATATCCTATATGTTTGGCTGCAAAATATGGAGGGACGGGAGTGCCTATTCTAAGCAATTGGTAACCTGGAAAAAAAACACAGAGGAAAAAAATTATTTGATTTGCTTTTTATACTGCATAAAAATGTTTTATTTTTAATTAATATTAATGATGTGCCTGTATGCAAGCACTTCTATATTGTGTGCTTATGATGCATAAAAGGTATGAAGGAGCTTGGGGGGTTGCTTAGCTGCACTTTCTGAAAGTGTTAAAAATACTCTGAAGATTGAGAAGATGCACTGTTTTCTGGTCTTCAAAGTATTTTTAATACATGTTTTTGGAATCATGGTTATCCTCCATCATCAATAGTGAGGCTGCTAGCAAAAATAGCTATTCTTTTTAAAGAAAGATACAACAAATCATGTTTGAGAATAATGTGAGTCTAAAACTAACCTTCAAATCAATGTCTCCAATGTTGAATGTATTTTCAGAAAACCTAGCCAAGTTCAGTGAGAATTTCCATCTGCACTTTGAGTACCAGGCAAGCAGCAGGGATAGACAAATTTAAATTTAGGCTGCTGGTTTGGAAAATTTAGTTCTTTTTATCATCTCTGTGACTAGCAATAAACTGCACTTGTTTTGCCTCTTCCTTATCCTGTGGTTATATTGGAGGTTTAGCAATACAGAAATTGACATTTTACCAAAATTCAGCTTGATTTCTAGCAGTGGTTATCTCCCAGTCATTAATTTGTTCAATGTAATCGGTTTATAACAGTGAAAGCAATAGTGGTAAAAGCTATTTACTTTTTTAACAAGCAGTCATATAGCAAGACTGTTGCAAGTTACTGGATAATTACTGCTAGTTCAGAGTGGGTTGCCATAATTTCTATTCAAGAAGGTACGTGGTGTTAGACTGTGGATCAGTAAATTAAGACTATTAAATGTTGCACGTCGTAGCCGTGTAACACACTCAGCTTTCAAGCTTCTTCATAGATTTACAAGTTCCTTGATGAAAGGAAAAACTTTTCCCCCATTAAGGCAGTCAGGCGTTAGAGCAGGTTGTGCAGTTTTGTTGTGCATGTTGTGCATCTGTGGAGATTTTCAAGACTCGTCTGGATCAAGCCCTGATAACCTGGTCTGACCTCATAGCTGACCATGCTTTCAAGAAGGAGGTTGGACTAGAGACCTCCAAAATTATGCTGTGATTCTCTTCTCTGATGTGATTTAACTTGGCATTAGGTATTTGAAATCACTTCTCAGGAAAGGAAGAGTAAACTGCTGCAGGTAAATGAAGTAGATGCTAGAGACCTGTAAATTCTGATTGTTCTGAAAATCACAAGCTTCAAAGCCTTAACTTCATGTTATTTTTTTACTTCCTTTTGTGTGTCCTACTTGTAGTAAGAATTGAAACAAATGCTTCAGGAGGAAGATTCTTACAGGACTTTCTGGCCCTAATTCAAAACCATAGAATGTTAAATGGGCCACAGATAAGAAAGTACCTGAAGAAATGTTCAAAATTAATTTTGGATAGCACTGTCGTTGTTAATCACATGTTGCCTGAAGAGAGAAATCTCAAAAAACTAGCAAATAGCTATTATTTGAACCTCTAACCATTTTTATTGTCATTCTTTAGGTAGATTCTATAGGTGCTGTCTGTCACAAAAGTGTCAGACCACCTTGGATTTCCTTGGGTTTTTCTCTATTTTGATATTTTTCATCAGTGTTGAATTTCTTTAATGTGACATTTTTTTGCTTGAGCTTTTCAGGCTCTGTGTTTTTACTCTAGCTTAGCTTCAATCAATTTATGTAGCAACTGCAAAAATGCAGAACAGATTTTTTTTTTTTTTTGTAACCTGGAAAACTTAAAAAAAAATCATAAAGCAAACATGAACAGCACTGAATTACTTCTTAGTAATTCATTGCTGAATGACTGCATAGTGTGATAGCAAGATAGTTAATTATTAGGATATTTAAACAATTTGGATTTTTTTTCTTGAAATTTTAATGTAAGAATGGAACATGAGGCACTAGTAACTGGGATTATACAAAAAAGGTTGGATGTTCCTCTTGCTTTTCCCACATTACTGAAAAGATTGGTGAAGTAACGTGTCTGGAGACTTTTTACTGTTAAAAATTCTCTTGTAACAACAAACTAAAACAGAAGTATTGCTTGCATTGATTGATGCCTAGTAGATAAACAGATAGTCACAGAAAATAAGCATAATAAAAAGATCTTGAGGCAGGTCTTGTGTCAGTTATAGGTTGTCAAAACACTTTAGATGTCAAGGAAATTATGTCAGTTACGCTTGATAATATGTTTTCTTCTCTAAAGTTATTCTCCTGGGCAGGGCACGTGTTGTTCAGGTACAGTATAATTCCACCGACATGCATGGTGATCGAGGGATCAGGCAAATTGGTACTGATATCCTTGCTATGAGCTCACCTACATCCATTTAGAGAAGGTTTGGATGTTTCGATGGTGTTAACTAGTCTCTTCCTTCATGTCTGCATTAAGTATGATACAAAACTTACGTGACACTGTATTCAAGACCCTGTGGATTGGCTCTGTTTTGCTTCTGGGAGAGTGGTGGAGGTGGGTTCCCTATAGAGGAGAGGAAGGGATCCTGAGGAACAACAGCCACAGGGTTTCAAGCACATCCATTCTTTCCTCCTAAGCTGGTGTGGTGACCTAGAAGCAGTGGATCATGGAGCTTAGCCACTCAGTGATTTGCATAGGTGGCCTCATCATTTCAGGACTCCTTTCAGGCTCTTCTCCAGACTTTAATTGTTCTCTTAACTCTGTTTATGTCTATGTCATGAGCTACAAGCTTTCATTCACAACCTTGAGGGCCAGGTAATTGCTTTATATTTTAAAGTTAAAGCCTGAAATTCGTGTATGAACATGTGAATCAGGAGCCTAGTATCTATTGTGCTATTTTTTGCTATCTTTTCAGTGCCCTCTTTCCACCCTTATTTGTGGACTACCATTGGAACTACATTAGTGATTTAGCAACACAGTATTCCCAAATATTTCTTAAATCCAATATATCATAATTGTAAATCTATGTATCATGTATAATATATATGTATTTATCAATCTATATTTAGTGATCTAAATACTTAAAGACATTAGCTAGATGATGATATCCTGGCTCAGTGTTGTAACTGAGTTGTGTTATGGTGGCTTGGGAGGCACATAAGTAAAGTTCTCTATGAAGAGTATTTTTCCTTATAAAATGTTATTGACAGACTTTGAATATTTGGCAAGATACTTTATTTCTTTTTTATAACATCCGTGAAATAGATGGTTGGAGTGGTATTGGCATATCATATATAGTTGTCATTATATTGTCCATTTAAAAAAAGTTAAACAAATACCTCAGTGATCCATGGTGATTGTTAAACGTTTAGAATGTTGAAATTGTTTGTTTTACAGTATGACTTGCAATACGAGAGAATTCCTAAATTATTTTACACAAAGAAAGAACTGTTTGTTTCATCTTTGGTTCAAAGCTTCTTGAAGTCTTTTCATTCAGTACAGTGATTTCATATGTATATGTAAAGATCCAGGGTATATACAGTTACCGAAATAAAAATATGGACTTAGTAATCATTTTATGTAGTGGTAAATCCTACATCAAATGCATAAGAATTATGTTATCAAGTGTAGAAGATTATACTAAAGTAACTCTACTTTTTATATATTCTTCTTTCTGAGTCCTACTTTTTAAAAAGAATTTTCCCTCCACATATTTCTCTTTGAAGATTGTGATGTTACAGTCCTCGTTGTATAGGAGTAGTCTCACAGCCACATAAAGCTATTTTCTTTACTTGTCTTGTCCTCCAGGTTAGCACTATTACTCCAGCATTACTGGAGACAAAAATGACCATATTTTTATCAGGATGCAGAATCTTCCTATATGGACTTTCAGAGTCATTGATACAGCTTGTATTCTAAACAGGCTTTTATTGTGATGAGGATGACATTGTCTCCCACAACATCCTCATAGGAAAGCTCAGGAAGAGTGGGTTAGATGAGTGCACAGTGAGGTGGGTCGAGAACTGGCTGAATGGCAGAGCTCAGAGGGTTGTGATCAGTGGTGCAGAGTTTGGTTGGAGGCCTGTGACCAGCGGTGTTCCCCAGGGGTCAGTGCTGGGTCCAGTCCTGTTCAACGTATTCATCAATGACTTGGATGAAGGGACAGAGTGTACCCTCAGCAAGTTTGCTGATGATACAAAGCTGGGGGGAGCGGCTGACTCACCGGAAGGCTGTGCTGCCATTCAGTGTGACCTGGACAGGCTGGAGAGTTGGGC
>VZSC01000696.1:64445-96949 GCA_013398225.1 Steatornis caripensis
GCACTAACTTCAAGTATTTTAACTAATCGAAAATTCTATGAAACTCTAATGGTGAGGACTGAGAGGCAATCATGATTAGAAAGAAATGTGCTCTGGAAGTGTAAATGTGATGAAACAGGAGAAAGCTAAAAGCTGGAAGCTGGGAGTTGATATTCAATTTGAAATTAAGATATAATGTTTGAAATTTATGGATGAGGATTATTAAAGGAAACAAACAAAAAACTCTAAGTGGTTTGTTTTTTGAGTGTCTAGTGTTCATATTTTCAATCTTGTGTTCACAAGCTTCAAAGAAAACCTCCACCTGATCCTGTGAAAGGAGCAGATAGGAGTTTCAAAAACAGCAAATGTCAATAGACTCTGCAGCTAAAACAAAATAAGTATCACTTAACATTATCAGGAGAAATTAAATACCTTAAAAGACATGTAACAGTAAGGAAAAAAAAAAAGAGGCCTAACATAGGAATGACTGATTGTATGAGAAACAGCTGAAAGAAAGAAGGTATAAAAGTGTCTGATAAAAAAATGTCAGGAAGTCAAGAGCTGCCAAAGAAATAACTTTCTCTATGTAAAATTCCTGAACAGTCTCTTCATAGTAGGGTTCACTCAAAAATAAGATCATTTTTTCAAGTTTCAGTCCAAGTTATACTTAACAGGAGGTACACTTGATGCAATACTTTTGTCTTGCTCACTGGAGTTGAACATTTTAAAATCAGGAAAGCTCTTGCCGGAGGCTGGGAAGAATACTGCCATGAATACATTTTCTTAAAGAAAATTTAACTAAACTTGGTGTCTCCTGGGACCTTGCTGCATGCAGCTTCTGCCTTATTTATTCAGTTTTGGTTTATTTTTTGCTGCATCCCTACTGAATGAGCTGGATAAAAACAAATTGAAATACAGGAAAACAAATTTTCTTTCACTGGTTTTTACTGGATCTGCCATAGTAGCTGAAATTTCATTAATACTGCTGGAAGGCAGGCTGGCCAAAGGAATGTTTACTTATCTTCTACCACAGCATTCACATAAACTTAGTCTTTTTGCAAAATATGCTGCTGTTATTTGCTGTCATTTTTTCTGTGTCACAGAAAGTGATAGTCCTGCCTGTAATTTATTACATAATTCTGCCAGAGCAGAAGATGCAGATGGCTTGCTATAAAAATGCAATGCAAATTATATTTGATAGTACCACTTAGATGATTTCTTATTAGTTAGGGGAAGCAACAAATGGTGCCGAGTTAGAATTTGTCAGGAATTTGGTGCTAGAGACTGAACCTCATGCTTGGGGCAGTTACGTGGGAGGTAGAAGTTGCCAGTTTTTTAAATCAGCAAGAACAAATGATTGAATATAGACCTCCCACCTCCCAGATGAATTTTCTAATCATGAGGTTAGGTTGTCAAGGGAAATACCTATTTGCTTTGCAACAGTGACTTTTTTTCTTTCTAGATTTGGATATAAGTATCTTGCCTTGAAGGTTTTCGTAAAACAGAAACTTGTTTTCCAATTAGGCTTCTTCACATCAGTAGGAAGCATGACACAGAGTTTTTTTGAAGAAAAAGGTATGAGGTGTCTTGAGAGAAAAATGAGTGTCTATATGAACAATATTATGCAGAAATTTGAACTTGAGATTTGTTGTTGCCTTCAGAGTGGTTGTTTTTATGTTCTGTCTTGGTTTAGTTCTCTTTCATCTTGTGGTTAGATGATAAACCAGGATTTTCCCTTTTTAGAGATCTTTTGGAAGTCTGAGTAAAGGAGGTCATATGGAGAGTAAGTGAATTCCTTCCAGAGTTTTAGACTTCCTGAGCCCACAGTTTCACAGAATGAATGATACACAGTATTTGAAGGTACAGGGGTGCATTGGGTACCCCAGTGCTAGAGTTTCTTTATCATTAACATAACAGCATTTTCAGAGACTCCTCTAACCAATCTGCATAGTATGCAGATCCAATTTTGGTTAAAAAAAGAAGATAATTTGAAAACTTTTAATTTAGGTACCAAAGGAACATACCATCTGTATTTTCAAAATAATTGGAGAGTCTCATTAAAATTTTAGTATCTCACCAGTAGTTCTGTAGCCATTTTCACTTTTTTTAACAGCCATGCCCAGCACTTTGGGAAGCAACAGGAACTCTCTTCTTTTTGTTCATGCAAGCCAAGAGCAACTTGCTCAAATAAGAGATTTTTATCTTGTTTGTGTGGCTGTTCTGATTAGATCTGAAGAACAAGTGAATGACAGGAAGTTNCACTTTGGGAAGCAACAGGAACTGACTTCTTTTTGTTCATGCAAGCCAAGAGCAACTTGCTCAAATAAGAGATTTTTATCTTGTTTGTGTGGCTGTTCTGATTAGATCTGAAGAACAAGTGAATGACAGGAAGTTTCAAATCACCCAAATGACTTGTATTTACTCATATCTATGATTGAATTGTAAGCAGTAGGTTTGCCTTCAAGAATCAGGCTTTGTAAACATAAGGACTGCCTTTCTTTGTTAAATGTTAATGCCCATAATTCAAACTTTATTTCCTCAAAAAGGCAATGGCTCTTCCAGAGTATTTGCCTTGGTTTACTTTGGCTGTGTTTTTGAAAACCAAAAACAAACAAAATGTCAGGTTTGTCCGGTTTTTATAATCAGGCATTCATGAAGAAAATGTTCACAGTGTTCTCTTTAGGCACCATTGCTTGTGGGTTTGTACTACTGCTTCCCCTCCCTGATATTTTGCTTGCCTCCTCCTGATGCTGAAATGTCATCTCCACAACAGGAACAACAGAGTTGCTGCTCTTGCTAAATTAATGTTAGCATTCCTCGTTGCAGATTTTATGCTGTCTGATCAGTTGTTAGTCAAGTTTTTTGGATCCCACTTGTATTACTCCAACGATCATCTGGAAGATCTCCTTCTGACTCATTGGACTTGGGAAAGGCATCCTATAATAAATTCAATTTTTAATCGCTTTTTTTGTCATAGATACTTGTGCAAAATATTCATTAATCACTCCTGTTGTCCTCCCTGTTTTTGCCTTACTTGGACATACAGCATTTTTTCTCCTTTCACCGTCATCTTCCTCTTCAGAGCCTTATAAACGAATTAATTATCCTTTCCACGGTGATACCATTTTTCTTTTACCTTTCCTCAGTTTTGATTTTTGTGTGCATTTAGAAATTTTTTTTTGCTGTTACTATTAATGACCACCAGTGTTTTGTCCTAGCTCTTTTTTCTGTTTATTTAATTACCTTTAAGATTTTTTTAATTTAAAAATCTCTATTTCCTTATGCAATTGCTTCTAAATGGAATACATTGTTCTACCAGCAATTAATGACTATGTACTCGTGGGTTTTTTAACATGTAGTCCACTGTGACATTTAATTTAATTTCTAGCAAAGTTAAAACCTTTAAAAGACAGCAGCTTTGCTTGTTTCTTAATTGTCTTTGTTTTCTCATCTCCATCCTGCCAGACATATGGAAAACAGCTGGTTCCCTTGTTTCTATTCCTTAACTATTACTTCCTATGGTCAAATGCTGCTCCGAATCGCTGCAAGTTCTTTGGGTGGCATAATAGATATAAGAGAATGGTATTTTCTTTATAAAATGCCATGTTTCCTTTTTTTCCCCCTTTTCTTTCAATTCATATGTTTTAAAATAGAGGCCGAAATAAATAATTTCACTGTTTAACGCTTTCTTATTGTACTGCATTCACGAGTAAAATTCTGCAACATACTCAAAATCCTTCACTTCCGTCTGCTACTTTTGGTGGCTGCTGTAGATGCAAGTACTCAGTCCAGCTGAAAAGCCAAGTTGGCTTCTAGAGAGAAGTGAAGAAGTGAGAAACTTTGCTATAATTTGCAGAGCTTCTGTCAATATGCTCTGCTGGGGTATTTACAGCAATAGCCAAATTAGCGTTTTTCATGCTATCGTTTTAACTGCCGTGTATTAATCACAGAGCCAGTATGCTTAGTAGGTGACATGTGCAGATCACTCGCTGTGCACATGGGGAAAATTTCTCATGGGATGCAGCCTCTTTTCTCAAAAATTGAAGAAAGGAACTGATGGGCAGCAAGACCCCTCGGGATGTCTGAGTTCCCACCAGCCCAGCTCACCGGTGAATCTTTCCCACTGTACAGGCAGGTGCTGGCAGCAGGTCCAGGAAGGCGAGTGTTTGGCCCTCTGATTTTCCATGCTTGCTGTGGCTACTCCTGTCACTTAGAAATACATATTTAGGTGTCCTTTTTTTATTTAGCAGATTTCTTTCAGATGGAAAGCAGTTATGTCACCTTCCTATATGAGGACCTGAGCACTAACAGAACATACTGCTCAAAAATTTACCAAAAATGGTAAATTGTGGCTGCCCCCACAGCACACAAGTAGTAAAGCTTTATGCGTTTTTGAGACACACACACACAAAAAACCGCAAAAAGATGAAATAACAGCTAATAAGATTGTAGAGTCTATATTTTTGTCCACTTTTTTTGTTGCAGTTTTTAAACTTTCTGCCTCATTTCAGAGATTCACCACAATTTATGCAAATGTACTATATAATAATAGCAGCAAAGGTGGTGAGGTAGATTTGTGCTTCCCACTGTTAGAGGCAATAACTTATAAAACTGAAATGCAGTAATTTCTGTGTTAATATTACTACATAATTATGTAATCAATTTTATTGTATTTAAAGATGTCTCTAAAAAATTACAGAGAAAATGGCCGATTTTACCCAACTTGAAAACTATTTTATTAAAAAAATAAAAATCACAAAAAAGGCTATCCGAAAAAGTAATGTCCATCAGCTATTTTTATTCCCCATCCTGTATTCTGTAGATTTGATTTTCCAGCTTTAGGTGTTGTAATTTTAGCATTGCCTGACTGTCATCTTAACTTTGTGAAATATAATATTAGAGCAAGTGTTTATGGAAAATACTGTTCTCTACAAAGATGGCAAGAGAGTCATGAAACATTAAAATTCAAGAGGAATTGTTTGAGGGGGGAAGGGAACATCATCTTCAATCATGCCATTTCTTAAGAAGTCAACAACAAAAGACACAGGATATTTATCTGTCATGATCGCAGCACTGTATACAGACAGGAGCCAAAAACGGAACTGGCATTTTAATTCAAATATCCAAAATTGCTGGTCCTGAGGAACCCAGTTACCACTATTAAAATTATTCTTTTTCTTACTTTGGAAGCTCATCATTGACAGTCTTCAGTTTGGGATGCTGAGTGTTCTCGTCGGCCGCGCAGCTCACACCACTCCACTGCTCCCCCCTTTCTGACACTCGGATACAGTGGGTAGCTTGCCGTGGTGCGTTTTCTCCTGGGGCTGGTATGGGCAGAGCAAGCTGGTGTCTGCAGGAAGGGAGCTGAGATACTTTTCGGAGATAAAAAGTCAGAGCAGACACAGGAGTCTGAAAACAAGAACAAGACGAGGTGAGAGAAAGCTTTGCCGTTTTCTAAGTGACTAAGGATGATTTAACTGATCGACTACGAACGCCAGAACACAGTGTATTCACATGTACATTCCTGTTGGATTTGATGGACATGCTTAATATTTTATCATCTTTTTAACATCTCAGTTCTTAGTGTACTTGCTTCACTATTTGACGTTTAAAGTATCAATTGAATTAAATCTTGCAAAAGGGAGCATCCACTCTAAAACATTCTGTTTCATTAGCTTCAATCCATACCTTTTAGTACTAATCACTATTTATTTACTATATCAGAGACACCAATTGAAAATGCCTCAAAACAGCTACAGTTTTTTGTATGATACAATGAAGAAAGAGACAAAATCCTAATTTCCCCATATTCTTTCCAGATCTCATTACAGATTTCCCTCCATTGCTAACCATGTATCATGTATTTTTCCTCCTTTCTGTTTACGTTTTTTAAATCATTTGAGTGGGAATGTGATGTTAATTTTTATTTGAATGATTTGCCAGTAATCTTTAGGCAGACATTGCTGAATCTCTGATCTGGTCAGTACTCTTGAGTTTGTAATTCTCCTTTCCCTGGCTGGAGGGTGGAACTTGTTTCGGAGTATGATGGTTTTTGGAAAAGGAGATCAGAAATGTTACCTCGCCCCTCCTTCCAGCTTACAAAAGATTTTGGATCTTCCTGAAGGACTTGAAAATGGACTGTCTGAAAAGAAAAAAAGAACTGCATATTAGGTTTCCATAGTAACAGGTATAGCATATTTACAAAAGTTTGGGTTTATTACATGGTTCTATTGTCTGGTATGAATAGATCAGTTTGGCATCATGAGTTTTGCTTCACATTTTACTGGGTTCTGGCTCGTCATGGCAATATAAACAGCAATCAGTGTGATGTGCATATGAAGGCAGTAGTGTTTGGTGGCAGTCTGTATAGACAATTTAACTTCTCATTGTCTTAAAAATGGTATTCATCTACTCTATTGAATGGAAGAGCCTAGTGAAGAAAGCTGCAACCTTTAGCTTTGTTTTGTTACAAACCCCTTATGAAAAACAGCGTAATATTTAAAGTTTGAAATTCTGTGTCTTTTCCTTAACTATTGGTGTTGCAGACCTTTGGTGTTTCAAAGTTGCCAATGTATGTTGCCTGTGTAGCCACATAAGGACACGCCTTACTGATGTTCTGGTCTCTGGGAGTGAAATCTGTGAAGAGTAGTATCTGTGGGGCTGATGTAAGTCCTGGTCGTGCAGCAGTGGGCCCCAAACGTGCGCATTCATAATTGCTTAAGTAGTTCTGCTGAGGAGGACTAGCAAGGATTGGATCCAGCTGAGGTCTGATGAGGAATCAGTCACAGTCTGATGCTTTTTTTTACTACTTTAAAGCATATGTAAATTAATGGGGTACAATAATAATCTTACTTCTGTGAACTAAAATACAATTGATCACACTCATGATGATCTGGTCTGCAAAGATTATAGATTTTCAGTTCTTTCTAGTGCGGTTGTGTGGGAGTGGAGTGACAGTGCCTTTATTCTTCTTCTCGCAGGATCAATCTTCCTTCCTGCAGGCTGCTAGTGAACCTCAGTTTTTGTATATAATCCTGCATCTCCTTTGTAGGAAAGGTAACACAAATAATATCCACACATTTCATTAAAGAAAAAGATATAATCAGTAACCAAACATCACAAAGAATTGTATGAGGTGGATAATTTTCTCTCTCAATCTTCGTTTAGGAACACATTCCGTATCTTAAGACCAAGGATAAAGATAAAATAACAGATTTCCTCTAGTAACCTGTTGAGACATCTTTAGCTTTTTGTTTCTGTTTTATTGCTCTCTCTGTGCAACTTTCAGCCGTACTGGCTGGCTTGTAAGGAAAGTAGGATGTAAGCTGGGAGTGACATGCCAGATGCTCAGATCGAGCCTTTTGCCTTAATAAGTAAAAGTACATCATCCTGCCAATACTTCTGTGTCAGTTTAAAACCTATCATTTTGTCCACTATCACTACTTTAGTTGGTTAGAAACCACTTTAAAATGTCCAGCCGTAGCTTTAGTCAGGGTCAATTTATTCTTTTTGTTATGTGCTGATACTGCTTTAATTTGAATAGGTCTTCTTGTTCCATTGTAAAGAACAGTCATATTTTTTCTGTGTGTTCGTTTGCTAGGATGAACAAGATATGATTTTGTCATGTACTATTATTTGATAGTGTTGCCATTTCTCTGATCTTTCTAATAGCTTTATTTTCTGTGTTTGATCTAGTTTAAGTTTACATTTTCTGAAGCGAGATAGAATTGTATAGAGTACCTTAGATGAGATTTTATCGTTGCTGTGGCATTTACACATTTTAGGACAACATTCATTATTTTCACAAAGCCATATCATGCAGACATTAGTTTACCAGATTAAGATAGTCATATCTTCCTCTTCCTTTGTTGTCTCCAGCTGAGAAATTTCTTGTCACTAGCTTAGCAATCAATTCACTTGGTAGTATTACATTTCACCCCATAACATTTCACACTACTTGAATTCTTCTTTGATGATATTCTGATCTTAGCTTATTGACTTGTCTGAACCCTCTATTGTTTGGAAGGTTTTTCTTGATCTCTTCTGTTTCTGCCTTTTTTTTTCTTCTTTTTTGTCTATAAGCTGTTGTGTCGTTTTGAAACCATGTTGCAACCACGCTGCAGCCCTCACAACCTAGAGACCCAGGCTAATATGGCCAGAGTGAATGCAAAGCTGACTTAAAAAATTTTCTTTCTGTAAACTGTTTCTTTGACATGTGGTTCTGATGGTTACTTACATATTGCTTTAGGTCCAGTCTTGTTTGTTATACTGTGCAGATGCTTTGATAGTCAGTCTTCGTTGGTTTCTTGGCATTGTTTTTATAAGACTATAAACCAGACATTTTTTTATAATATATTGGGGAGTAGAGGTCTTTAAAAGTAACTTCTGGACATCTTTTACATATATATAGCTGATCTCAGCACTTGCTAAGATTACAAAAGGAATTTGGGAAGGAAGGATTCTGTAAAAGGCAACACAAAATCATTGAGCGTGGGGTTTTTTTTGTTGTGCAGCAAAACATCAATATGTTACAATACACAGGCTCTACTTTCTGTGATGTGTTTATTCCATCAGCAGATAATACTGACATGCAGGATAGCTGGCATTCTGAGTAATCTCACTTTATTTTATGTAGAATTAAAAGCAACTGTAGATAAGAGCAGCTGACTGTGAGATTTCAGAAGTTTCTTTTTTGATTGTTCTGGTACATAGACTGCTGAGCACTCCATAGCTATAAAATCTCCTTGCTCTTTGAAATTAGGGAAGCTACTTTAGAAACCATCTAAGTAGCGCTTTAAAAAATGTTCTAAATACTGTAAAATAAAATTCCTTACAATGTGATCGTCATAGATATCAGAGACAAAATCAGCAGTCTTCAAATTTTGAGTGCAATTTTGTTTTCCCTCAGGAAACATTGTTTTCCATTTCTGAGTTTTTCAGTGCACTAAACCGCTGATCTTGTATCTCAGGTGTTGACAGAGCGGGCAGAGGAGCAGTGATGCAGGCCAAAATGAAAAATTAAGATGATTATAAAAGAACAGCATAACACCTAGTGGCATTTATCACAACTTGCTAATTGAAAATTATGTTGGATATGGAAATCTCATGATAAGTACAGTTTATAGTTTTTTCCAAGGTAATTCCTTTGTTATACAATTTGGAATAATCTAGAAAGTAAGCAGAGCGTCCTACTATGCATCTGCGTTACATTTGATTTTCAGTCTGTTACCAAATAATGTGCATCGTCACAAAGAAAGCCCCTCATCCTGTTGTGTACCAAAAGGTGTAGAGTGGTCATGTTAGGATCAATGATGTTAAAAAGTGGAAGAAATAGCAGTGTCAGACACCCTTTCCTATTGAAAACAGCATTGTTTCTTGTACTTTAAAAATCTAGAAAGTGCTTGAGAAGGTCACCAATGCTTTTTTTTTTTTTTTTTTTGAGGACTTTATTTAAAATAGGTGGGTTATCTATGAGACCATAATATATCATGAAATTCTACTTATAATCTCAGCATAAACTGAACTCATACACAAGCATTTTCCCAAGTCTTTGTGGTTTTTTTCAATTTTAATGTGTTTATTTGTGTATTACTGATAAAGAAGCATCTTGTGCCATACCATTATATGTAGCTTGAATAATTTGTAACATTTATGCTTTTCATGATTTAATATTTGCTGCTCTGTGGATTGTTTTGTCTGTTAGCTTAATATAAAATTACTTTAATTATATCCTGAACTATACTTGTTCTTCTTACTTCAAGCTAAAGATAGCCATTTAGAAAGGAATGCTACATTTCCAACAAAAATTGAGCAACAAATTTGATACCTGCTGTGAGTGTTCAGAGAACTGCTCCCAACTGTGATATTAATATTGCATTGTTTATCAGGAAGGTAACTTGCTGAGTTATTTCAAGTTAAAGGCCAGGGTTATCTCCCACTGAGATAATAGCAGCATATTTCTTTATACAAAAGTATTGGCCTAATTATGTTTTTAACTGTGCTACTAACTACATTAGCCATACAGCTACATACATCAGAGTTAAAATGACTTTACATTGTACATTTGGCCCTAAATTATCCTGGTTTTAAAATATATTTGTAAATTTTTACACAGTAGCTTGCTGTCCTGTTCTTGGATTTTGTTGTTACTGAACTTTAATGTAGGGATTCAAGAAAATTAGCTACATAGACTTCTTAAACATTTGAATGTTTTAAAAGCAAAGGATATTTTCTTGTGTGTTAAAGAATGGTACTAATTATATGATTTATTAAATATTAGTAGTTTCAAGAGGAGGTTACAAGTTTAGTATGTGTTAAGGTGAAAAGAGCATTCTTAGTTGTAGTCTGTCAAAATTCTACATTTTTCAGGAGTAAATAAAAATTAACATTGAAACAGTATTCAGTCAACTAGATCAACTAAATTCAGCAGCACCCTTCCGTCATATTGTATGTCTGATAGGTGTTCGCAAAGTTTGAGGTAAAAATGTCTCTAGATCCTTTAACTGAAGCTAAACAGATGGGTTGCCAGCATAGTTTGTTCGCCACCAGAGACAATGGTTGTATAATATTATGAGGAAGTATAACAGCAATTAGTCTTATTGCTCTTGGTAAGCATTAGTAATAATATTTTAAACTTCTACACTCCCTCACACCTGAAGGCTTTGGCGCACTTTAAATATGATTTACTGCTCACATTTACTGTTAGGACGTATGAGATTACAGGTTCCTTTTAAATATAGTGTAATGCAATCAGAGAAAACACGGATCCACGAGACAGACATTTATAAGGGCCGCACAAGCACGTGAGCAACTGGAGATTGTAATGCATTGCAGAATTGAAGGTGAGGAATTTCGTGAATAAATTTAAGTCTTTGAAACAGAAACGAAGAAAAGGAGAGTAGAAAGAAAGTACTTTTAGTCAGTTCAGTGCAAACTACTTCATGTTGAGCTTACGTAAAAAATTAATACCTAACAGTAGCAAAATGACAGGCTAAAGCAACATCCGTAATACTGGGTGAAAGTTCGTTAAGAGAAATGTTAACTTAGTGTTTTAAATTGAATAAGCAGCTAAGGCACTGAAGATCTGAACACTTGAATCCCATTCAGTAGACAGTATACAGCAAGGGAAAACTTCCCTTTGCTTGTTGTAGCCATAGTTACAGGTGACATTTTTAATAAATGGACTCAGCTCATCCAGATATAGTCAGATAGTGATTATCTGAGGATGAATTATTCAGTCTCAGGGTTAAGTGTGCCGCTGATGCGGAGACGCGGGAGCTGGCTCTGCATGAGCTGGTTTCATTTCAGGAGGAGTGCAGGCATGCCCAGGCTGAGCGCACAATATGTTCTTGACTGCTCGCCGGGTGCCAGCTGGGGGATCTCCCTGCTCCACGCTCATCAGCAATGCTGCCTTTTTCCTGCTGCACCCTTGCTGTGTGTTCTTGTGGACAATTTTCACGTGTATCTTGTGTTGTGTGTGGTTTTGAGTTACCCAGGTTATCCAAGCCCTTTGGAGTCTTGAGAGCATATAATCAAGAGCTGATTGTTGCCTGCTGTTTCCTCTTTACATTTTTTATGTACCAATTTGCTAGGAAACTATATTAAAAGTAGGAATAAAATTAAAAATGCTAATTTTAAAGTTCTAACTTATATGTGACTTCAAAATTAGGCTTACTGCTGCGTTTTAGTAATAGGATTCATTATCTCTTCTAGTGACAAAAAGACATTCCTACTACTAACTTAGACGTTTTGCTCGCCTTGGGCTTTTGGTGCAAAGTGAATTTAAGCCATTCCTGCAATATAATTCTTCTGCACAAAATTGATAAGACCATCCACTTCAGAACTGTGTGTGGAGTAGATGCACTCTGCAATAAATACGAAGTAGCGTGAGATTTAAATTTCACACGGTTTTATTTCAGATCCCTTTCACAACAAGTATTAATTAAGTCCTGCTTTATCATATTTTCACATCTACATTCAGAATTTAAAGATTCTCATCATTTGTTTTCAGTGCTTTGCCATAGCATGCAACAAGTTTTGGAGTGGCAATTATACACATATATTCACATATGTAATTTTTGGCTGTGAACTGTATTTTGTTCTAACAGAAGGCATCATTGGCACTCTCAGACCCATTGGTTCTCAACCACACAGTCCAATCTGTGTCTTGTGAGTTGGCTTTCTATTTATATGCTATATTAGACACAGTCATTTGGGAATAATATAATCAAAATCCACTTAGGAGATGTACTCACGTTGCTTTTAAATGAAATTAAATTGTAAATTGTACTACTAGTATTTAGGTTTTGCACTACTTTTTTGTTTTAATACAACATTTTAAATGTTTAGCATAACAGTTTATATTTGAGTTATATCCCAGGATGTAAGATATAATCAAGCTTCTACTTCATGTAAAAAGCTTTACATTTTTTGGTTACTTCCATGATGGAAATAACACTGCGTCAAAACACTCTGCCCAGGATGACTTTACCTACCAGCCTAAAACTTTGGAATCTTCCACATTCTCTCGGTAAAATGTCTATAATTGAATTCTTGGTCCATCAATGGCATTACCTCTGTAATCAAGAAGCCATTTGTTTCATCAACATCATCAACTGCCTCAAAAAAGATATGGCAGTGTAATATTACCCTCAGTAAAATCATGTGAAGTAGATATCTGAAAGGTTAAAATCTACATTTTCACCATTTCTGCCAGGGAGTATCTGAGTGAGGAAAAAAAAAAAGGCATTTTGAATAGTAATCTTTTCCTCTGGCCTTTAGTTCCACATAATATGCTAAAATGATAGTTGCTTTTAAAATACCGAGCAAATTTTTCTTTGAAAGATTTCCAACTTTTTCATCTAATATGTAATATCAGGCTCCCGTTGAAATGGAAATAAGCTGGTATCAGTATTTTTGCCTATTAGTCCACCTGTAATTCAACCCACCTGCATATGTCCCTCTGGACTTGGCTATAATGTGCAAGCTGGTCTTTTTGTTACAAGGTCAGGGCATTTTCTTATTAATATATGTAACTGTGCTAGTGCTATATTCCCAGAGGCTTTGTAGAGCCTTCCTCTGTGTCTTTGAGCCAAATGGAAAATGTAAGACTTCCACAAAAATTTCAAAAGCTTTGATGTTGCTAGTAAGACCATAGGTAGCATTTGTTTTTGGAACATATGGCAATAAAGATAAGAAGATGTTTCGTATTTAAATCTCTAGTTTTCAAGTTTCCTAATTTCCAGGACACAACGACTAGTAAAGCCAGTAAAGTTTCTGCTCTGAAAATGACCTACTTGTCTTTAATTTCCTAGACACTTTCATCGTAATCTTTAGCAAATGATTATATATAAAAGAAGAACAGAGAGAAGATATATATATTTCTGTTGTGAGATCACTTTACTGTAATTCACTCATACATCTGCTCAGATTTTAGACTTCTGATTCTTTGTCTCACAGCAGAATGTGTTTTGCTTGTTTTTGCCATGCTACTTCGGGCTGTTGCCATTGTGACCTATTTTCACACTTGTTTTAAGCAGCTTTTGTACAAATAAGAAGTTCATATCAGCTGTGTGTTCACAAAGATTGTCTCTTTCTGAGTGGGTCCCAGTCGTTGAATCATTGTCCTTCCCAACCATAACCAGCTGCCTTTCATCTATGCCTGTTTGTTTCATCTGCCTTTTCTCTTCCAACCCTACTTACAGCCTGTCAGCATTAGTAACTACTCTTCCAACCTCAGCCTTCCCATTCCCATCCATTGTTACTAAAAATAATTGTTTTACTGCATTTTACACTTTGCTGTGCCTTTCCTTCCCGTTAAGGTCAGTCTACTATCACTGTCCTCAACACTACCCATCCAGCACGTGTATTTGCAACTTCTTGGTGACTGTATGTTGTAAGGCTTCCTCTATGTTGGTTTTAAAGTTCAAGTTGCTTTAGTCCAAAGACAGAAAGATGGGAAATTAGCTGTCTAAGATGCAATTAAACACCTCATGCAAGCTAAGTGCCTACATTTGATCATTATGCAGCTGATTCAGACCAGACAGGCTAATTTCACTGTACACAAGACATACTTGAGAGACCCAGGCATCCATCTTGATTGACAGTGCATCCTTCAGGCTCACCAAAATGCGTAAGCAGCTACAAGCCTGTAAAGTGTGCACAAAACACATAGAAAGCAGAGATGCAGCTCTCCATCTCACCACTTACATTGTAAGGGTTGAACTGTGTTCTTACTGATCAGCTTTACCTTATGGATGCTGCCTCAGTTGATTGGTGAGCTCCACACCATGAAGGTGTCACCAGAAGTGTAGAAGGCATGGCCAAGCTTACAGGAATAGAAGCAGGGTGGAGAAAGAGGAGGGAGAAGGCAGAGGTGGAATAAGAGCTCTGAAAGACCCTGGACCATGATCCTCACATTTTTTTCAAGTCTTTAGAAACAACCCAAATAAAATTCTTAGAGATATAAATCTTATCAAAAGTTTCCATCAATGGCAAGCCTTCCAAACAATGGCTTTTATGTCTTCTTTCTTGCACTCACTTCCAATACTTGTATCTTCACCTTTAGCTGCAACTCCTCAAGCCTGCTACAGGGTTCTGCACAGGTATCTTGATTTGCTATTAAGTCTGTTGTTTCTGTCTGCTTATTCCTGCAATGATCCTCTGCCTGAGAACAGCTGGTAAAGAGGCATGCATTAAACTCTACTCATCCCTCCTGGCTCTGAAACTCTGTGGGGCTGAAATGTGTATATCTCTCAGCAGTGCACGTTTGGCAGAAGCCCCTTACTGAAAGAAAAAGTGTGTGAGGATTGGAAGAGATGGCATTCTCTCATCACTTGCCCCAAGTACTCCCATGTTCAACATCATAAGCACAGAAGAAGAATATAAATCATCTGGTTCCTCTAAAACAGATCATGTGAAAGAACCACATGTTTTCTAAAACTTTTGTCCTACGCTCCCAGATTCTTTGAAACCTGCAGTGCACATGCTGACAGGTTTCCTGCAGTAGTGTGAATAAAAAGTCCCCATCTCTGGTCTCTCTTGTCTTAGTCAGAACCTTGGCCATTGACGACAGGAGTGGCTCTGCAGCAGATACACAGAGCTGCTTTACTAGAGCAACTTGATGATTAACCCATCTGCAATGAAGCTCAAACATCTGCACCGGGTAATTCGATTCATAGCCAACTCTACACCACCACTGAGACGGTCGGCAGTTGTACAATTGCTCACAGCATGTACGACTATACATACTAGGTATGTATAACTTCCTATTTCCTACCTCTACTGCCTGGTCTATCTAGGAGGTTTCTGGGATTATATTTAAATCCAGTTTTACCTCTTCTGTCTGTATTTCTATTATCTCCCTACATGCTGTGTAAACTTTCTTCCTATCCACCAAAATTGTAGTCTCCCTTGTACATAAATATTCCTTTTCCTTATATGAGAGACCCATCTCTACAGCATGGACATGTAGCACATATCTGCGATACATCTACCTCCCTCAACCGGGCAATTTTCTTGGGATATGTTAACTCTCCATGTACGTCAAGCACAGCAGCAATGTGTCTCTGTTGAGTAATAAGGAGAGTCGGCTTGTGAATCGGGGCCACTTGGTGGTGAAATAAAACCCTGTACATTCAACAGAGATGTGGATGGAGTCCATGTTGTAGCACTGCTGCTCAGATATTGTCCTTGCCCATCAGTGGACGTTACCTGCTGCGGTTGAGGAATCTGACAAGCCTTGATGACCATCTCAACTCCTGTGAGAGTTCTTCATAAGGCACTTTCAACTGTATGCATCACGTATTCATCCTGATTGTTTGATGGTGATAGCTTAATTGAGTGATTTTTTGGCAAAGTCCTCAAATTCATTAGAAATGCAGGTCTGTTGCTGGATATGACAGGGCCTGGTAACTCATTAGTCACACCTGACAAAGAGCAGAAACTGCTACAGTAGGTCTTTGGGATCTTGACTCATTTCATTAAGTCTGGCACAGTCTGGGCATTCTTATTTTAAACACTCAGAGGCATCAATGCAGATTCAAGACAAGAGCTTTTTTGGATGGCATCTTGCATGTCACAGAATAATCTGTCTAGTGATATCCTAATTTATCACTTCCTTCTGGGTATGCTTTCAAACTCAGATTTTTTTTTTTTTAGTATGCTGCAACATGGCTAAGTTTACTCAACAATCTTCTTCAAGAACAGTGGCATGATTTTTCACTTCTGAATAAATTTTCAAACAGTTTTTCCTCTTAGCATTTGGAGAGAACATGTTCCAGTGGTGAATATGTGATAGTAATTTCTAGAACTTGGTTGACCAAGGAGGGAAGCAAATATCTAGACTTGCTACAGGTAGAATGGCACGATCTGGTAGTGTGTTGCAGTGGTGCATCACTAGGATGGTGATGAAGTGCCGCGTGGATGAAGCACAGACCTCACAACATGTAGTTGAAGGAATGGCTAATGTTGTAGCATTCAGTGATTCATCAGAGCTCAGCGGTGGGGGCAGCAGTACCCTCATCAGTTTGCTGAATTTGTGGAACTTAAATATCCAGTCAATGACAGATGATGTAGGCAGAAATGTAACTGGCTGTGATATCATCTTAGGCTTTGTTCTTCAGCACAGCAGGCGCAATAAATGCCTATAATGGCAAACATGGGCAGTTGAAAAAAAGCATGTTTTGATTTGGGAATAATCTCTCTTGTTTCAAAATTATTCTTGAATTCAGAGAATTTTGAAAATGAATCCTGTGATGCAGAAGTGCTTATATTGAGTTGCTCAATGCATCCTGGCTGTGCTGATCTAGTTTCCAGGCAAGCACTCTATTTCAGTTACTGTGGCAGCCATTTATGCTGCA
This sequence comes from Steatornis caripensis, assembly GCA_013398225.1. Lineage (NCBI taxonomy): Eukaryota > Metazoa > Chordata > Aves > Caprimulgiformes > Steatornithidae > Steatornis > Steatornis caripensis. The sequence continues at coordinate 81,284 of VZSC01000696.1, forward strand.
ATTGCTTGCTGCCTGTCTTCAGGACCACTGCTTCCTTCTCTGAGGAGCAGTGCCACACTCCTGCTGGTTCTGCTTATTCTTCCGCAGGACTACACCATTCCTGCCAGAGCCCTGGAGTTGCCTTTGTGGAGTGGGACACATCTTGCAGAAGAGGCCAGCAGCAAACAAGCATGACTTTTTGTGGTTAGCAATATGAACAAAGCCACACCAGCTGCACCTTCACAGGGAGGAACTGTGCGTGACGTTATCTCCTTATAGGCCAGAAAAAACATTCTGCATGTACAGCAGTGGCATTTCATCTCCACTCAAGTAATTTAAAGCAGCCTTTCATGCTTACATCACATTTTCTGCCTCCTGTCTTTATTTCCCTGTCTGTGTAGTCTGCTGTCTTTTTCAGAGAGAAAATCGGCAAGTCCAAAATTACCATTATTGCTATTGCCTCATTCTTTGTATTTATCAATACCAAGATTTCTCTTCACCTTTCCTTCTTTACTCCTGTCATCTCTTCAGGAACCCACCAACAGCCTGACATGGCAAACGCTGACTTTGTTGTTATAACATTGTCCTCTTTATTGTTCACCTACCTGGTTGCCAACTAGCAGCCTGTCTGGTTTTGTCCATATGTCTTTTCTTGACTGGCACTGAAAAAGCAAACTGTTGGCGATAGATATATTTGCTGCTTACTAATTGCCTTTTGTAATTCTTTGAAACTTGGCTAGTTTTTTATAAATTAATGAAAAAAAATTTATAGTGTGCTATTAATATTACTGACGCTGCTTTTTAAAAATGCTTAGGTAAGACCAGATTGTTACTATAGCTGGGCACATGCTCTATGTTAAAAGTAATACTATTAAATTAAACAATCTACAAAATATAGCTAAGATAATACACCATGCCACAATAAGTATATCACCAATAGTGGTCCATAGTAAAGTATGCAGATGTCAAGTCTTGCCATCAGTGTTTGAAAACTACACCCACTTCCTAAATAACAATGTTTCTGGAAGATATTACACATGCCTTGTTGAGTTGTTGCTATAGAAATCTGACTATTCCACGTGGGTATCATGTAGTCATGGCTGTTTGGAAATGCTCTGAAATAAATTCAGTGGCTTTATTGTTTTAGAAGACTAAAATCTAACATACTTGGGTGATCTTACTTGTTTATATACAAAATGACAGTCCTACTTGGGAATAGCTAATAGTTTCTGTTTCCAAGAGGTCTATAATGAATAAAATGAAAGTTTCTTGCATGAAAAATAAGAGATTCTTGGGGAAATTTGCAGAACATCAGGGCTTAGTAGTTTAAGTCCACTTGAGAATTAATTTAACTCATGGTTTAGAAAATTGGAATGCAAAGGACATTCAGTTTAGTAGCTTCGAAGATGAGATGTAAGCTTTAGTGACAACAGTGTCACTAAAGAACAATTTACTAAATTGTTTCAACAACAGTCTCAGTTGCTTTCATGGACTATGTTTATAAAGATTTACTTTTCATTCTGTTTACTCCAATACTGTATTGTTTTTAGCGCTGCTAGAGCTGTCTTTTTTACTTGTGACCTTTTTGCTCTATCTTTCAATATGTAAGTGCGAACCAGCAGAATAGGGAGAGAGATGGAAAGTAGAAAGGAAATCGAAAGTTCAAAGCTTTCACAAAATGCCTTTAGGTTCTTGAAGTCTTTCAAGTAGAAAAGTATGATGAAAATTAATTACTTGCTAGTGTTAACACATAATTAAGAAATAATAATGGATAACACAATATAAAAAATTAAACAACAGTCATATTATTAATATCTAAAATGTTTATCTATAAGCAATTTTTCAACAACATCTGAATATTTTGGTTTTTAGGTACACTAGTATAGTACTAATCATCTGAAATAAAGCCTTGCAAGTGAGAATGGATGGCTTTGGTGTTATGTTATTGTTGCATTTAGGTCACAGTTCGAGTAAGACCTTCACTAGTAAATTCAAGCCATTGGAAGTTGGCTATCCTATTTTAATTTGTGTTTTTGTTATATATGAGCTTGTCCATTCCTCAATTTTTGCTAAATAACAACAACTCTATCTGGAGTAATGTTCAGAGACATGCTTATGGCTTGAATGTGCTTGTGGTGAATCTTCACACTGCAAAATTTAGGCTACCTTTAAGTATCTAATCTAGGTAAGGTTTAAAGCATCTGTGTTTAGTTTGTACAGTCAATGGAGAGAGATACCTCCAGGGGAACCTGGAAGGATTGAGGTTGCATGTCTATTTGAAGATAATGAGATTACCTCCTTTATCATTAACTTGATTTCAAATGGGGATAAGTTCATACTATAAAGTGTAAAACTTTTAATTTTTCAAATGTGTCTTAAATATTTTTAAGAGATGATGTGAAACTAATCATAATGTTGTAGTACAAAATGAGCTGTTTAGCCATTTAGAAGAAGTAGTGTTTGGAAGTATGAAAAGGGAGAAGATCTGCTGGCAGAAAGTGTCATGTAGGAAAATGAAGTACACCTTGCCTTAAAGCTGTGCTGCATCAAACCCAGTGTCTGTGCAAGCCAATATCTCTGTCCAGAACAGCAGCCAGTACCCACTTTTTTGTGAATGGAGAAGGTATTTAGTCAGAAATGCACATGGATGGCGTGGGTATTTAGTTAGAGGCATGAAGAACAGGCAAGATCGATGTCACATAGCAAACGTTCAGAAAAGTATATGAATACTGGTGATCCTATAGTGATACTTCCTGCACTTATATATAAAGATAGGAAAATACTTTACTGTTAATATTTGAAATGTAGATGCTGGGATACCAAAGCATGAGCCCTCGAAATAGATACCTGGATATACTTTGGGAAATAATTTTGCAAACTATGTATTTTCCCTAGAATTTAATACATCTTGCCCAAAAGAAAATGTCACACCAACAAAAGGTAGAAGATTTTGTTGGCAAGTGATAAACTACTTATTTTAAAGCCAACGTTAAACTTTACCTACCTAAAATACTTTTGAAGAAACTTTATTCACAGAACCTTTGTAATATCTGTATGACTTGTTCATTAAATTTTAAAATATGATAATGTTTTATGTTTCAAGCAGAGAAAACTTTGAGACACCAAAGCACATCACTTGGTGTCCCGAAAAGAGCTGAGAAAATAATTCATAATTTATTTGCAGGATTTTAGTTTTCGTTTCTCTCCTCCATGAATATTTCACATAGAACAGTTTCCCGGTATCAAATTTTCAGGTGTTGAGAACTGGGTTAGTTTTAAGTTAAGTTCCTAATTTTTAGTCAGTAGGATTTTTTTTTTGTCAACAGTTATTGAATTTACAAACAGTTGACATGTTTGGACTGATAAGATATTTTTGTCCCCTAGATGTAGCTCTGTATACACCCCTCTTCTAGTAGAAATGAGAATAGATAAGGATATTTTTTGTACACGGTAGCATCTCAGGCTTCAGATGTCTCTCTGATTTCGTGTCTGGAATTCCAGGTCCATGACCAATGATGCTTCAATTCTTTCATTGGAGAATGTTCATTAAAAAAAATAGAATATAATATCTTTTCCCCTAAAAATGAGTAAACGCTATGATGTTTGTGACAGTGAAAAAGAGTGTTAAGTGTAGTTGTTGATAAACTTAGAACAAGTTTATTATGGGATCAATGACAACAAGAAAAGCAGAAGAAAAGAAAAAATTATGATCAAAGGATAGACCAGTAACAGGGAACTACAAGTGCTTTTATAGAACTCAGGAGAGATGGAATTTCCCACCCTCATGATTTCTCCATAGCATGAAAGAGAAGCCACAGTCTCAGATGTTTGTTCTCACAGAGCAATGGCACTGTTTAAAGTCTAGTTGGTTTTAGATAAGCATCTGACCTTGAGAATGATGAATAGTCTCCTAGTTCTAAATAAAATGCTATGTGCTTGAAATTTTTAAATGGCAAGAAGATGGTGAAGGATATTAACTAGTCTGCCTAAGAAAAAAATTACATGTCTTTCTGCCCATTGTAAAAGTATTTTTAAGCTCCTTAGCCTTGCATATATAGTTAAATTGTATGTATCTTTTTTTCAGATACCTACTTACCAAACTAGGCACATAGTATTTGTTCTTGTGTAGTGTTTCCACTAGCACTGAATATTTCTTTCTTCACTACCAGTCAGAGATTTATTTCATTTATTTGTTTTATTCTAAATGCTCAGGGGCAAAGTGGGAAATACTTGTTTCTTGCTTCAGCTAGTTGAAAATCTCTGACTTGAAGGGCAGCCATTCTGCACTGGAAGGCTTACCCAGACCAATAATTTGCACTTTACACTTTAATGATAATTACAACGCCACCTCTTGCAACAACCAATTCAAACGTAACTGACCCTAGTGTTCTTGAACATGTATCATCTTACAACATGAAATACCTTCTATTACTGGTGATCTGAAACACCAGTAACATGAATGGTACTTGTTTTTTTGTTGAAGTGCACTTACTTAAAAACTACATGTATTTTGAAAGAAACAGTTTTTGAAATAGAAGATGCATAATGGACAAAGTGACTTGTAAAGAATTAGCTCTATGAAGCAAATTATGCATGGTTTCTCCTCTCAGTTTAGAAAACATTTGCCCAGGAAAAATGCATACCTTGGCAACTGGACTCAACTGACAAGATGTTAAATGGAGAGCAGTGTAAACCCCAAGTAACATCTATTAATTGTTGCAGTGTTTGAGATCACCTATTTCTGTGTAAATTACTTACCAGATTAAAAACTAGAGTACCATTAGAAAGGATAAAAAAATCTGTGATTTAATACTGGGTGGCAAAATTTTTTTTAGCTAAAACTCCTTGTTAAAAGAGTGTTTCTGAGATAAATTGGACATGAAAAAAAGAATGAAGCCATTGAAAATATTAAAGTGCAATTATTTTCTTTGCAGATACAGGTAAAGATTTGAACAAGTTACTTTAGGGTAGATGGGTGAAAAAGCTGAAGCAGCTTTTTTGTCGATTCATTCTTGTCATGGTCATGTTTATGAGAGTGTGATGAAGATGGTACTGATGTCTTGTCCCAGCTTGCTGGTTACAGGCAGTTCCTTCGGGACCTCGCATTTCTGTAATGCAATGCCACAGCTAGGTCTGAGCTGGTACCGTGCAAGAATATGAACATGGGGCTGTAATCAACTGTTGGTAACTTCTCTGCTCTTTCATTCTGTACTGAGCCCACTTAGTTTTGCAATTGGCTTATATGAATAAAGAAACAAAAACTCATGTGATTAAAGGTTACAGGTTTGGAAATGTGTCTGCAATTACTATAACAGAGTATTAGCCAAGCTTCTGTGGGTGTGTATTTGCCTAACTATTGTAAACTTGATGTCTCTGAGTATTTATCTCACGAGATCATATGCAAAAGCACCATTTATGACTCAAATTCTGTTGTGCTTTGCACCACTGCAACTTTATACTTTGCTTATTTCTTTGTTTGCATATGCTGCTTTAATATTGGCAGAACAATGCAGTTTTTTACCCAAACCTTTTCTTTGATGTAGGTGACAGAGATTATCCCATTGCTAAAGAAATGTTCAGGGCGGAAAGAAATGCAATGCTTTATATACCTTGCTTCTGCTCCCAGCTGCTTGTTTTTGTTATGGCTTTGCCTGCTATGACTAAAAGCACTAGTGTTGTCAGCCTAATTATTTCATACACCTCTTTCCATTTTCTGTAATTTTCAAATTAAAGCACATGACAACTTCCCTTTTTTAGGATTTCATGACACCTCATTTCTTGCCCCTAGAGCCAAATTCACCATTGTGAATAAGCTTATCTGCCAACGATGACTAGTCTGCCAGAGTCTTTGTATCTTGACTATGTTTTCTAGCTTAATTGCTGTGAGTCAGCAGTAGGAAATTAGCAACACGCTCCATAATGAACGGAAGCTGTCTGTGAGTACTCTCTTTTTAAAGTACAGTTGAGACTTTACAAGTATAAGATGATTTTTGTACTTTATTTTTTAGGGCCATGTTTCCATTCAAATGTTTTTTCACTTTCAGAACTTAATGGCTTGTCCTATATGACAGGTCATAGATAGGCAAGAGTTGTAACCTGTAAATAATCCGCCAAATGATCTTACATTTCAAAATTACTGAGATTTGTAAACATGAGCTGTAATTCTCAAAATTCTGATTGTTCTCCTGTCCAGCTTTTCCTGTGTGAAATATTCTTGTTTGGTTTTAGAAATGTTGCCTTGTCCGACCATGTGGTCAGAGTGAGCTTCCAAGACAAAGTTCCTATTCGAAAAATAATGACAGTGATATGTTACTTCATATAGTGACACATTGTTTTATATCACAAGGATTAAATGGATGACTCATTGGTTGATCCCAAAGATTTATGTATGCTATAAACTCTAAGCGTTTGAGTAAATTTAAGTTTGCACATAAGTCTTCCCAGGATTAAATAATAAGATTTAGGTGCTGATTGCCAAATATTTACACGAAATACCAACAAAGTGTTCTACTTGATAAACTTGATCTGATGATATGCCACCCCTTGAATTTTTTTTTCTTGCTTTAGGCAAAGACTATGAAATGTTACTGAAAGGGGGATCTTGGTGTGTTGCATTGCTAAACTAACAACTGTTCTATAGCTGGTTCTTCTGATAATTTGAAGTTTTACTCTGTCTCAAACAAATATATAATGAATCTAATCATTACCTTGAAATTATCCTTTCTACTTTTCCCTTCTCTGTTTTGCTCTTACTTAATTTGTTGGTTGTCAAAGACACAGAGTCATAGCAGTTAGAATTTTTTTGGTGTGTTTTCACTCTAATTTAAGGCCTGGAAGCTTTACATATTCAGAAAGACAATATAAACAGGTATTTATATTTAGATCAGATCTGAAGCTTGCAGAAAATGGTTCTTATCAGGTGATTAGGCTAAGCATTGAAACAAGATTTTTAGAAAAAATGTATGAGCAAATTGCAAGATACTGCACATAATAACAAGCTGCATTTTACTTAACTTGGACAGTTTATAGTCTATGGGTAAAAACTGAAGCATAGAGATGCCTCTTTTGGGATACCATGGGGAGTAATTCTGTGGGATTTTTGAGATATAGGGTCCATATGAGGGTATCGCTGGATGCTCCTTTTTCAGGTGGTTTCAGTCCTTTGTGTCCCAGTTTTTCCATCTGTGAAGTAGTTGTACTGATTCTGATTCCTTTCGTGAAGTGTTTTAATTTCTATTTATAAGATGATGTCTTTAAGAGCCACTTACAATTAGTACTCTATTAGTATAACATTCATGAATATATATCTTTTCATTAAAAAAAATCAAATAATGTGACATTTTACCAATCCCAAATTCTATGACAAGTCCCGTGATTTACCAAGAAACCTCACCCCCCACCCCATCTTGGTCTTCCTCCAAAAATCAAAACCAAGCTCCTGGAATTGATCTGATTACTCAGAATTTAAGCTTTTTTATTATTATTATTTATTATATTTTAAAATTATTACTGGCTTTTGTATGTTTGAAAAAAGAATGACAAGTGCACCTCAGTAGGATGAAAAGAAGATTACAAATCCTATTTCCTTCTTCCTGCCAGACTTTAAAGCCAACGTCATGATTATAGACTTATCGTTTGAATTTGGATACCTGGAATCGATATTATTTGTTTAAAAATTCTCTGGCTACCCAGACTAGTCATTAAGTATCTGAGTCCCAAGTACAGTTCACTTTTGTGGACTTGTGTCCCCTTATAGTTCATAGATGAGATGGAATCTAGAAGTTCACCTACTGAATAAGTGTGACTGTTAAAATATACTAGAATAGCTCCATCATGTATGGACACTGTGTTGAGAAATGAAATATTGTATAATGTTTTCATAATCCAAAATGGTCAGACCACTGTGGAATAACAGTAGTTATTGGGAAGCAGATACATTTTTAAGGAGAAAGACGCTTTCGGACTACTAGAGCCAATGAGAGGGTATGTGTTCAGCTACGTGTCTCACTCTGTAGAACTGACAAACTCTGTGTTAAACTGTAAAAAATGTCATAAAAATTCATAGCTATGTTTTTGTGGTTTCCAGAAAAGTATCAGGTAATTAAGCTTTTTGGGTGCTATAGTTCTGTGGCTTTCAGCCTCCCCCTGCTTTTTTGGGAATGCAGTGAGCTGTGAGTGGTATCAACTACCTGCTGCACACTGAAACCCTCAGTGAAATCGTGCTGAGTTGCTTCAATATATTTGCTTGAATGCAACAAAAGGCAAAATTTAGCTGCAGACATCTGATTCGCCTTTATTTCTCTTCCTTCTCTTTTGCTTCTGGCTTTCACCACTGAGGGGATGGGGAATCCTAATTGTGGTTTAGTATTTGTCCAGGAGGCCAATATCAGAAACTTCAAGGAGCCTGCCCCAAGCTGAAACAGCAAACCCTGCTGTGAAATTTTGTAATTCTTACTGAACTGAAACTTGCTTGAAAAGCAACCATATTCATATGACTTCTGAAGCTCGGGGGTTTCAGGAAGACTTAAAATTGAAAAAATGGCATTCCGGAAACCCCACTCAAAATCAAGGCTGTTACCCACAATTCTATAAAAGAGCACAAAGGAAACTAAGTCATCACAAACTTCTATGATGAGTAAAATTTGCATTAAAAAATAGTGGGTTCTGAGATCAAAGGAGGGCTTTTCCAAATTTTAAAAAAATTATTTGAATATTCCATTAATGCCACAATTATTGGCTCATGTTGTTCTAGAGACAGATGTGAAAATAAACCAAAATCTTGAACTGACACAGTGCTGATCCTCACATTTTTACCAAAGTGGATGGAACCAGGTCTCCTTTTCTTGGCAACTGTTTAATGCCAGATTCAGTGCTTTGTAACGCGTTTTCATTATATGTGCCCTTTTATTCAGGCTGGGGTTCAGATCAAAGCATTTACTCTTTCAGTCTTTCCTTGCCTGTGTCAAAATGTGTCCCTTTGGCTCTACTCATCTTAATTGGCTCTCCTGAGCTTCAGTTGCCTGCAAGTACCACAAATACAACTTTTTGTGGTGAATATGTGGAAGTCAGAGGCATTAAGAAAAAGCCTGATTTAATTTGCTGGCAATTAAGATAAGGTTATTCGTGCATGTAATATATTGCTTTTTTTTTCTGCTCCTGACTAATTATCAAAGGTCAGTTTTAGCATCAAAGTCCTGAGTATCTCCATAGTCACTGACTTTCGACAAAGTCAAAGAAGTTCACAGGCAGTGTTCAGCAGTGCTGAATGAATGGTCCCAAGGCTTCCATTGAACCTCTCGGAAGAATAAATCTTCCCCGAAAAGGGAATATGCATTCAGTTCCATTTCTGTGTCGGTTTGTTTCAAACTTGAGAACTACTCAGAGTACATCAGAAATGAGTGATGAATACATGAACGAGACATATATTTCTTTGGGAAGTTTCCTAGCCACTAAAAAGAATAAATGCAGCTCTGCTCATGCATTCATCAGTTCCATCTGCTATCCACTGATAGCAGACCTTTGGGATTTGTTTCAGGGTAAAATATTGAGGTAATGATCAACAAAAATACGATGCATGTATCTGCTTTAATGTATCATAAAGAAGCATCATTCACTTCTTTAGAAAAATTATAGCAAAAGGAAATGACTTTATTATCATAAAACAAGGTAAATAATAACAGCAAGTATAATAAAATTAAATGAGATATGAGATTTGTCATTTGTAAGTATCAACAAAATGTCTGGCTTGTGTTGAGGAATTCTGCAGTGGGGTTGCTGTCAAAGGGACACGATTTGATAGGCATTACTGGTTGGTAATCTTACCTGTGTTTTTTCCAATTTTTTCTTAATGTGTAAGTTTCCTATATTTGGAAGAGCCCTGCTAGTTCTTGCTAAACTTTGGTCTCCTTACAAATTGAACAACCGTCTCTTTCAGTTGAAAGATCCATGTATGGGAAAAGATACATTCTTTCTTACAGTCTTTTTCTGATGCATACTTGTGATTTCATGATGTGTAGAAATACTGCAAAGAACTTGTAACAACCCTAACTGAAAAAGGTGATGTTTGTGGCCATTTCAGATAGTCAGGATATCCTACATGGCAAGCTAAGGTTTCTCCTTGTCAGAGATTCCCCATCTGACTGTGGTACAGATAAGAATTAAATCTCAAGTATTATAAAAAAGAATTAGCTATAAAATCATGTATACTTTATTTCTTTTTTTTTTTAAATGCATTGCAAATGTTTGTATTCATTTAGAAGAAACCGAAAACAATCCTCTGTGGGTGTACTTTCATGTATATGTATTTCAGCAGATGTTTCTGCATGCGTGTGGAGACATCATCAATGAGGATGAACTAAGGAAAAGAGTTGATTTTGTAGTTTCTTGTCAATATGGCCCAGAATAATTTTATATTACTTCAGGTAATGAGTTCATTTATCTCTTTCTGGTTCCAGTGAATGTGTAGTGTCTTCTATTCAGAAGAATTTTCCTTTACTGTAAAATTCCACCATTTCAGAGGAACAGAACTATTGTAGAAAATCAGCATGCTTGGGAAGGGAAGAAGGGGAAAGATGGGAAAAGTCCTACAGGAGTGCTCAGATGCTGGGAAACAGGAAATGACTGAGACACTGTTCGGTGGAAACAGCACACAGGGAGCAGATAATCACCACAGTATCTTCCTAATCTTATGTTACAATATGACGTTTGTACATGAATTATAATAAATCTACAGCCCACAGCTATGGGTGATCATTATTCCCGTAGATCATCTGATAGATAAAGCATTTGTTATCTGAGCAGTCATGTTTAGAAATGAGCGGTTTTTTATCTGTCATGGATGTTTAGATGTCTTGTTAGCATCCTGAAATCCAGAAGACTGAACTGATTCATTTAGAAGTGGGTATGTCAGTCAAAATTTATGAATGATTAAGTTCTGTTTAAACCAATTTTGGTAGGCAAGTAAATTGTTCCTATTAATTTCTATTACAACTATGATATTTGGGTTTATATAACACACTATAAAAGAGGTATTTCATACCTACTCTGGAACCTTGTGGAAAAAAACTACTGATTAATGAATTACAGGGAAATTACAGTACGTTGGTACCAGTATAACTAAGTTCAGAGGGTGGTCATAAAATTTTTTAAAAACATTGCATTTAATAATCTGTTAATTTGTTAGTGTATTAGGTTGTTGTCTCCGTAGCAGGATCTATATCCACTTCTCTGTTTCCAGGATACCCAGAAAAGTATGGCCTGAACTGTGGGGTTCAGAGCCGTTACTATTCAGTGCTGTAGTGGCATACTATCAATTTAAGGCTGTTTTAGTGGCCATACAGGCATCATGTCTTCACAGGTGACAGAATACCAGTCTAACACCATGTCTGTGCTTCTAACATCAGGAGTGCTGAGGGCTTTCCTATAACTCATTAACTGTGAATAATTTAAAGTTGCTGACAGCTATCATAATTTAGAGAGATGAACCCAGTTCACAGGAAAGCAAAACTGGGAGAGTTCAAGGAAACCTTTGCAGATGCTCTGTGAAAGCTTATCTGGATTTAATGTATAGAATGAGTGAAAAAATTTTGTATTTAATATTAGTTCCATGTCTGTCTGTTGTAATTATGTGAACGCTTTTTCATATCAAAACATCATTAAAATTTTAATCATATGTATTATGTTATTCAACAAAATGAATCATGCTAGGACTGCAAGATGTTTCATCCATAAGGAAAAAAAAATCTGGAGAGAAAGCTTGGTTGGGTGGGAGAAGGGCGTTGTACATAGTTACATGTTGCTTGCATGAGTAATTTTTAAGTAAGACTCCTTTTTATCTTGTCTTGCATCTCAGTCAATAAATACTGTATGAGAGCTCATGGGAGGCTTTTTGAGTATAGCTTTATCCTATGGCAGCTGTGGCATAGAAGCGTTTTGTACCAAGTAGCGTTGCCCATTGGGCAAACACACTGATCATATTTCTGGGCGTAGCCTCTCTGAGCCATGGCGATTTGCTAGTATCTGCTTCCTAACATCTGTGGGCCCAGGATGGTTGATGAGTTAATAATGATTTTGTAAGATGGGGAAGTACAGAAGGAAGTAATAAGAAGAAATATAAATAGACATAAGAACCTCCTTATCTTTTACTTCCGTACTTTCATAGCTTCAATCACAGCACTTGATAACGTATTCTGACTTATACCATAGACTGGAGAAATGTTAAGCTGCTACAAAAAAGGAGACATATGCCAAGGGACATGTAAACACCGAGGCAGAGAGGGAAGTATTCAAATGGAACCTGTCCGCTACAACAGTTGCTTTTAATTGGAATGTGAAACTAGTATTCATAGAATCATAGAATCATAGTATGGTAGGGGTTGGAAGGGACCTCTAGAGATCATCTAGTCCAACCCCCCTGCTAAAGCAGGTGCCCCTAGTATTGTATCCCCCTACAGTATTGCTTTATCCTGGGAAATGAAAAATAAACCCGACTTTTAGGGATAAAACCCACACAAATATTTAATTTAAATGTCCTTAGATAAAGTATGTTGATAGCAGAATTGCACATTAACATCACATTTTTAATTCCTTGGGTACAATTAAGGGAATTTCATATGCTTTGTAAGTTACTCAGATTTAGAGCTGCTTTACCGTAACTCTTTTTTAAGAATGCGTTGGAGCTTTTCAGGTTCTTATCTTCTTCAATCAGCAATGGTGCTATATGTTTTTGGTGATATAGCATCAACCCGCAATATAACTGACCGTGGAAATCTGTCTGGCACTGTATTATGAATACAAACATACCAAAACAATATGGCTAGGGACTCAGCTGAAGGAAATTGCTATCTGGCTAGTCTGCCAAAAGAAGTGCACGGAATACAAAAGAGCAACATTAACCTTTCCTGTAGTTCTTAATAAATGAGAACTGGTTAAAAGGTGCTACATATGGAGCTCTGGGGTGCACAGGGAATAGTTATATGGCTAGAGGTATAAGTAAAGTTTAAAACACCTCCATTAATAAAAATTAATGCTATACTGTTGTGATTTCTATGTCAAAATATTAATTGTCTGTGATTACACAGAAACTTCACAGTTGCATGTGAAAATTCTTGGGACTTAATATTTTTTAGGTTATTAGTTGCTTAAAATTCATATAAAAATCACATTACTTGTATCTGTTATTCACTATACAAGGTCCATACAGGAAAAAAATCACACCTCAAACCTTAGTTTCAAGATGTGTGCATTTTGGTAGGTACTTCTTGACAACAGTTTCATAGTCTTATTCTATATTTCCTGCTCCTTGGTTTCATTATTGACAAGTAATTCCAAGAATTATGCCAAAATAAGGAACAAAAGCAGTCCAGGTAGGCTGTTCATTATTTTTTCCAGCAAAAGTATATTCAGCTAAATTGTCTGAATCGTGAAAAAATGAACATGTTTGGAAAACGTACACCTACGCATGCTTCATTGCCTCAGAAAGGTCTTACCTACATTTATAATGCATATATTCTCTAATGAATATTTAGCTCTGTGGTTTCAGCCACCCAAAAGTGTCAATCCACACTGTCCATGAGAATAAAAGCACAAGGCAGCTTTTTTCCCTTGACTCAGCCAGATGTGGCTGTGTTCATTTCCAACGTGGTGTACGAACACATTTAGTTTGTTCCTCATATGATACAATCTACTGTTCTTCTGAGGGTCTACAGGAGATAATTTTGTACTTGGCTCATTATGAACTATTTTTTTTCCTCTACAGTACATATTTCGTTCATTCTTCCTTAACGTTTTGCTGTAGCTGACAGATGCTCTGTGATTGTGAGCTTAATTAATAAAAACATTGCCTTAAAATAGCATCCAAAAGTGACTTGCTCTCCCTTTGCTTGCTGTGTTGCATACTTTGCTATATTTTTTTTCACTGTCTTTAAAGTATTTCTCTTAGCTGTAAAAGTTCGTATCACAAAATTATTTTTGGCGTAGGAAGGTGGTATTGATGCAAGGGTCCATTCAGAAAAAAGTGAACGTACATTTTGCTTTTCTTAGAAAGGTTTGAGCATTTGTGGGTTTTCATTGTAGTACTGTTTGAGGAAAAAAGCTGCCTGCTGCCAGCTTCAGTAAATTTTTGATGGATCTTTTGGGTACGCAGTCCCAGAACTCTGTCCTAAAAATGCTGAACCTGTATTTACTGATTGCTGTGGGAGGCTCTCGTTGTCAATCTGGGCTGTCTCATTTGCCTTGAGGGTAAAGAGTATGCTACTATTTGTAACTTATTTAGGAGTGATGAGTTGTCCTTTTACTTAGTCATGGAACAGAAAATTGCATTTTCCCCTATCTTCTCAATTTCCTATCTCTTTTTTAGTGTACCTGGAGATTTCTCCCAGATTCCTTTGTGCAGGAACATCTGAAAGGGGGAGGGTCAGGTATATTTACGCTTGACTGTCACAAGAAACAGTATTTTAGCAAACTCATTGTGCCAGTTTACTTCCCTTTCTTCTTTTGAATCTTTCAGAAAAATCCCTGTCCTTCCAATGACCCCCCAAAGGCACAGCATGCAGGTGATGTGCACCTCAAGCAACATCTGTTAAAAGAGACCAGAAAATTCACTTCCTTCTGCCTTCCCAAGGATTGTCCAAGCAGTCCAGAGACTTTTCTCAGGGCAAAAATGCAGAAAAAACAGCTGTATTATTTAGTATCAGAGCTGTTGTTCTTCCCAGGTGGGTGCACAAGAGAAGATAAGGAGGATTTATTAGTTTCTGCAGCTTCACAGAAGCCAGGCACCATCTGACTTGTAATTGCTCTTTGAAATATATATGTAATGTAAATTTCTAAGAAGCTGCCACATTTTTATTTGAAATGTTCATATGTGTCTACTGAAACATCTAAAAACAGACAATACAAGTCTGCATTAAAAGAAAAAAACTATAAGCATTAAGATGATTTCACCACAGATTTTCAGATTTCTTATGATGACTAGCAAGGCAGTCAGGAAGCCTTGGCCTCAGATCTATCACGGTTCTTAAAAAAAGGAGGAAACTTTCTTATCTATCTATGAAATTCTTCACGTGATTAACAATTTCTTCATGGGACTTTCTGTTTTATCTCACTATAGGTAATAGTCATTTTCAGAGATGTTTCAGAGATGGAGAAAAGGTCATTAAACTGAACAGAGACGACCTTGGTGGATTGAAAATGCAGAAGACACCCAATGGGTGCCTAAGTTTTTAATAATTAATTGAGTTTCAGTTATTTATTGTTTAAATAAGTACTGTTAACAGGGTATCATGACAAAGCTGTTTCTTGAACAGACATCAGTGTGGTAGCATCACTTTAGCTGCAAATAATTTTATCATGTCTTCATAACGTCTTGGCATTTCACATGCCCCTAAACCTCTTCAAATACCTATTTGGTTTATCCATTCAAGAACAACAGGCAAACTTTTACTATGTTCCATTACAGCATTTCAGAAGGGCTAATAAAACACAAATTCATAAAAATATAAAGATTGCTCTGAGGTGAGCTAAGAATATTCTCTCTCCTAGGTGTTTCTGACAAGTATTGGCAGGGACAAAACATGGGTATGAATAAATATATAATGCATAGATTCAAAAATAGCTTTATATGAAGAATTAGTGTAGCTTAAAATGATTTGTTTTTTTCTCTACTTTATATACATCTAATAGAAATAGAGA
>VZSC01000696.1:110397-173697 GCA_013398225.1 Steatornis caripensis
TTTAAAACATTTTTGCATTTCATGCTGCTGCTGAGGATGTGAAATATTTCTCATTCCCCTTGAAGTACAGATTATTTTCAGACTCCATAGACTCACCAGTTTTAAGAAAATCATAATATGTTACTCTTGCTCCTTACAAAGTAGTGGCCAGACAACTAACAAAATATTTTTTCGTGACAGATCCAAAAGGGTTATTATTAAGCTTTGTTATTACAGTACCTGTAACCATGGGGGAGTTTAACTGTATAAAGAAAAAATGGAAACCCTTTGCTGAGTTTGTCACTTAATTTCTGTTTCTATACTTTCTTTAAAGAAATATAATAATATTAAAATGGGTTATAGAAAGATACGAGTTAAGATACATTTCTTGTGCTGGGAAAATTACATAATTGCTTGGTTATGTCAATATTGGCTTGGAATTCAGTTATTTTTAAATAAGTTTAATATGTATTGACTGCTTTCTAAAGTGGAATTGACATCAGTAAGCATTCACGGAGCCTCTGGTTTAGGAGAGGAACTTGTCAGTGATCTGTTGCTGAAAGACTGTCTTCTGTTTGAGGCTGAGGTACAGTGGGGAACATGAAAGCAAAGCTGAGAGAGAAACCTTGGAAACAGTGTTTCAGAGCTGTCTACCAAGTAATTGATCATTTTGGGTTATAAATAATATTTTGTAATTCCTTTATTCACCATATTATGTAGAAAAGAAAAAATGAGTCTATCATCTGCTCTTCAAGACCTGCCAGTCTGGACTAAAACTAATCAAATATATTTATTTCGTAAGATGGTTATTATACCATCCCATCTGAGAGGATGCTTCCTTATTGCTTGAATAGTAAGAGCCAATTTCAGTAGTACTGGGATGGGGTGGACAAATAACTATTCTTCCTGAATCAATTCTCAAGAGGACAGCCTGAAGCGTTAATGGTTTTTATTTGTTTATGAAAATGTAAACATTCTTTATCTATCAGTTTTCATTCCTAAAGTGTAAATCTGTTTTGAATTACTGTGGTTTTATAAGAATATAAAACTTAACATATCCTCCTAGCAAACACTGCTACTTCAGAGTTAAATCTCTCTGACAGCTATTTTGCTTCTGACTGCAACACAAGTTGGAATTTACTTCAGAAAGTGCTATTTCATAGACCTCAACCAAACTACTTATTCATTTATCAGCACTATTAAGTCAATAGTTGTCTCTCATGCACCAGAAAGGAGAATAGGAGGAATTTCAGGGCAAATTAATATTTTTTCCTGCCTGTCAATCGGAAGTTGTTGAGATGATGCTGCAAGATTTATATACTTCTTCATTGCTCCAGTAAACTTAACACCTTCAGTACCTTCTTCCAGTAATAGAGATTATTTCTTTTGCAGTCTTTGCTGTTGTTGCCTGTGACTGCAACACAGGGTTTGTAGCTGTGAGGCGCGTGGCATGGCTCAAGCAACAGAATCAATCCTTTGATGCTAGGCCGGGCTGAGCTCTGTGCTGATGTAATTGAGATGTCTAAAGGAACACAAACTCGGTAGTTTAAAGTTAACTGAGAGTAAATTATGTGCATCGACACTACAGTGCCATCGCCCTTGACTTTTGTATTGATCTCTAATAGTGGCTTTTCCATATCCTCACGGTGTTTAGCATCAGTTGTATGTTACACAGAGTGGCTTGGATCAGCCTAATAGCTCTGTCTGCATCACACGTTTGCTATTAGGTTCTATTAGGTAGAAAGCCATTTTTTTTTTTTGATTTGATGGATGTATAGTTACCAATTTAGTTAAAGAAGCATGTTTTCTCCTATTCTGGAGAGAGTGTTCCATGACTGGAGTTCATGGGATTCACAAAACAGGGAACGGAGGATTTGAAGCTCCATGCAGAAAACGCAAACTCTCTCTCAGGGACTGCTCCACCATTCACTGGAGATAAGCTGGGGGCGGCATGCCAATGTTTGTGGGACAGTGTGCTAGCGAGGTCCTCCATTCTGCCTTCTCAGTGGAGGTAGGAGATGGAGAGCCGTGTGACAGCAAAGGCGCAAGGGTTATTGATAGGTTAGAAACCATGTAAGCACCTGAGAATGGTCAGGTAGGCATTAGGGCTTCTCCCCCCTCAAAGGTGATGGGATCAATAGCCCAACTGAAGTGCATCTACGCCAACGCGTGCAGCATGGGCAACAAACAGGATGAGCTGGAAGCCGTTGTGCAGCAGGAAAACTATGATATGGTTGCCATCACAGAGTGATGGCGGCCCTGTATGGTGGGGAGTGTTTTAAATACCCTGGAGGTATTTAAAAGATGTGTAGATGTGGTGCTTAGAGACATGGTTTAGTGGTGGACTTGTCAGCGCTAGCTTAACGGTTGAACTTGATGGTCTTAAAGGTCTTTTCCAACAAAACCAATTCTATTATTCTATTATATGATTCGATGATTTATAACCTGGTTTTGAAGAAGGCAAAGTACCTTTTGGTCTCACTTGCAGCCACCGCTCAGGAAGAGATTCAGTGCTCAAATAATTAATTTCAGCTGATTTTTTTCTGTTTATGTTCTTGTCTCCTGATCTCTTAGCTTACATGCTGCAGGTGAGTGAACTGTAGCAACTGGTGGGATAGTGGGGAGAAATAGGATATCTAGCATTTTGGTGACTGGGAAAAGTATAACGTTATTGTGCTTCAGTTCCCTATCACTGCTCTGGTCTAGCAGGTGACTGGTGTTCTCTGACTCTACATTAATAAAGCCTTCTGTGTCTGTGCCCTTTCAAAGGCAAATTGTGTTTCTTTTCCTTGAGAGGGTGGAAAAGCTTCACCGCTGTTTGGATGGCATGGTTGTCAGGCAAGGAAAGAGTTATATTTCAAACAGCCACATCATACAGGCTGAAAATACTTCTGCATCTAAACGGAAACAGAAAAATATGATTGCTGTTGCTGATTACTGGCACAATATAGTGGCAGGCATGAAGTAGATAAGTGTGTATAAGTGAGATCACCTGAACAGGATTTTTAATTGCTCTGTTTTATGTAAAAGTAAAATAATTCTTTCCAAAACCTGTCTTTAGATATGCTGATGCTTCTCGTGCTACTGAGTTCAGATGTTATAATAAAGGGCTTAGCATGCTTGTTTTTCAGTCCAACTATATCATATTATTTTATTATTTTCAGAATGCAGCATATAACCACAGCAACTGTAAAATTCCTGAGGAGGATACCAGGTTATTGTTACTAGACACTAGATATTTTCATAGTTAGTATTCACTGTAAATTTCAGTAATTTAATTAGGATTCTTTCTATAAATTTCTATTATCACACAGTTTATCAACCCCTTAGAGGAGATTTAGCTATTGCTATTAGTTAAGTATTTGTAAAAATTAAAAAAAAAAAAAGTTTAACACATCTTTTTGGAGAATCAGTTTTTCTTGGTCTCCACTGTGAGGATGGAGATTTCTTATTTCTTCAGTTCAGCAGTTTTTAAGCAAGCAGACTGCAACAGAGATCTAACGACTTCCTGTGCAGTATGGCCCTACCCATGACGATTGGGAAGGGTGGCATCTGTCTCAGTAAACAATTTTAATTAATTTTCTGTAAGTATCTACAAGTATTCTTTGCATGTTACATTTTCAGTTTTCAAAGGTTAGGATGTTTAGGCAGAGCACAGCCTGTACAATTTTGTTGATACAGCAAAGTATATAGCTGTTTGACTTTGAATACTCAAAGGAGTTTATCCACAGCAGAAAAAATCCAGCTCATGTTTTTCCACACAACTGAGTTAATAATGAGCCAGTCAACCTGTCTATGGATAATTAGTAAGGAAGAAATAAACACCCATTTCAGCAAAACAGTGCTCATTTTATGGTGTTTATTCTGCACTAGTTTATAAAATTTGGTTTGAGCTCCTAAAAGTCAGTGTTGATACCCTAGTCCTGTGACTCTTTCAGTCTATAGTTACTGGGGTAAGTTCTGTAAACTGGTAGATGTTCAGTCAATAGCCTTTTTCCTTCAAGAAGGGGCTTTCTAAATATTTAGAAATTTAAATATTTTGCATGTTCAAAGTAGAGCAATGAAGCTGGTGAAGAATTCAGAGAACAAGTTCTATGAGGAGCAGCTGATGGAACTGGAGTTGTTTAGCCTGGACAAAAGGAGGCTGAGGGGAGACCTTATCACTCTCTACAAATACCTAAAGTGAGGCTGTAGTGAGATGGGTGTTGGTCTCTTCTCCCAAGTCACAAGCCATAGGACAGGAGGAAATGGCCTCAAGTTGTACCAGGGAAGGTTTAGGTTGGATATTATGAAAAATTTCTTCACCGAAAGGGTTGTCAAGCATTGGAACAGGCTGCCCAGGGAAGAGGTTGAGTCACTGTCCCTGGAGGTATTTAAAAGACGTGTAGTTGTGGTGCTCAGAGACATGGGTTAGTGGTGGGCGTGGCAGTGTTAGGTTTACGGTTGAACTCAATGATCCTAAAGGTCTTTTCCAACCTAAATGATTCTACGATTCTATAAAACTATTTTCTCTTTATCCTTGTTGCCCTTTCTACTTGTAACTTTCTCTATACATTTCAGTCTATTACATCTAGGAGAATACACCTCTATCTATATATTGAGTCTGTGCACTTGATTACATGCTTATTGTTTTCTGATTTATTTAAAAGACATGAGAAATTGAGACTTTTATAAAGTCTGTATTTGCTGAACAGATTAACTGAAAATGTCCCCAAACTATAACGATTTATCATCAAAGAATATAGCTATCAACTTTTTTTACTCATATATGGTTGTGTGGCTCAAAATGTTGTAAAAATTGAAAATATAAAAAGCAAACCTCAAAGATTTCAAAATATTGGTCTGTACCTTGTACATACAACTTTTAAGTCATGGTCTACAGCCTACTTCATGTCATCCAGCCTAAAAAAACTCATTCAAGCTTCCTGTACCCTGCAATTTTGTATCAAAAATTTCTTTAAGCTTTAAAATCTTCAGAACTTCAGAAAGTACTAACCTTCAGAATTCTTCAGCTTCTTATAGAAGGATCATTACTGGGAAATCAATGCCTCATATCTACAAAAAACAACATTCAGCCACAAATTACAAACTTTACACCACGCATGAATAATACCAATTTCTCATAATGGAATTTGTCTGGATGGTGATACTAGTTAGGTAGAAAAAATGAATGAATATGTGCCCCAAAGGAAATGCATTTTCCTTCTGAATGTTTATAGATGGTAAATTTAGTATCATTAAAACATTCTCATTCGTGTTATGTGGATGAACTGTCGATGAATAAAAGAAATTATGTGTAACATTCAAAACACTTCAAAAAGGCACTGAATTCCGAGTCACTTATTTTCCATTTTCTAAACAGATATTTATTGCCTGTGTTCCTCTATTAGTAAATAAAACATTTCTCTGTACAGTACAGTAGTGATGCCATATAAACAGTCAAAGTGACACCTGGATACCATAGATCGCAAAAAAAAGGTACCTAAACCAGGGATACTTTGAGCTCTTTCTGAAGCTCTTATTTGAGATCAACACATACAGAGTCAGAGAAATATTTAATATTTTGAAAGAAATAATGCTAGGTACGAGCTGTTCACATGCACACACTATTCCTTATCTTTGTATTTAGCAGGTATGGCTGTTAAAAATGGTTTAATATTTTGACAGAAACAACAATTTGACAAAAGTTTTCCTTCCTTACAACTATTAGTTTTTAGAAATATCAAAACATTTTGCTTTTTTATCTGAAAGAACTGTTAAGGAAAACATAGATGATGGGGAGTACACTAATAGAATAGAAACCTTTGAAGCAAATACAGTAACTGTGACAATATATTAAGTTGTAAAGTTTCTTGAGATAAATAATGTATTAACCTATTAGAACACTCCTGTATCTCCTGCCCTTTCACATGTTCTGTGCTAGAAATGGAGACTGGAATAATCTGCTCCTTCTTGCTCTCCCCCAGGCTAGCTTACCTCGTTTGTAAATTTTGATGAATTGCCAGCAGCCTGACAAATGCTGAGAAGCAGCTGCTTTGGTGGCCACCTCTGTCCTGAATCTCCATGAGAAATTTGTCGAGAAAGCTCTTCCTTCTGTCCCCAATCCCAACTCATACATTAATGCCAGCTTTATGTGCAACTTCTGCACTGGAAATACAAAGGCTTTGTGTATGTGCGCGTGCTGTCTGCTGTCTCCCCAATGCTGACTGGAAACCAGTGTATGCCACTGGTTTTCCCTCCAAGCCTGTAGAAACCAGTACAAGCCTGCAAGCCTTGCCTGAGCGTATTGGCATGTTGACATGTGTGCTTGCTCATCTCCTGAGGCAGCATCTGAACAGAAGGTGAGCAGGCTGTGGAGAATGGGATGTTTAGAGCTACTCTGGAGGATAGTCTCTTAAGTGTAATAGGCATTCAACCTAGTGCTGTTGTTGATGTAGCCTATGCAAAAGCAGTGGAGAAAAGGTATTCTGCACTACCTGATGCAAAAGATCAGGCTAGTTGCAGAGGGAGCAAAGTAGCTCCTTTTTTTAAAGATCTTCAGTGAGTCACATTCTGATCCAGAATGTAATGTGGAAGCATTAACTGGAATCGTATATTCCAGGTGGTACCTGGGTGGTTTTGACAGCTCTTCCTTGAGTCCCTTCTGGTTTTGCTTGTGGTTCTCTCCATAAAGATCCCATGCAAGACTCTTCATAGAGAAAATGTACTTTAAAATTATTTATCAGTTATGAGAAATAGTTTGCATGATATTTTATGATTCCCATTCTGAATAAGAGAAGTAGTGCCCTTGTACCTTTACTACTTAATCCAGAGAATTGAAAGTTTCCTGCCAGTGTGATAAAGAATTCTGGTAACACAAGTATAAGTGGGAACGGTTGGACTCTGGCACAGGCTGCCTAGAAAGGTTGTGGAATCTCCATCCTGGGAGATATTAAAAACCTGACTGGACATGGCCCTGGGCAACCTGCTGTAGTTGATGTTGCTTTGAGCAGGAGTTTGGACTAGATGATCCCCAGAGGTCCCTTTCAAACTTAGCAATCCTGTAAATTTACTCCAGTCTTGCTGACGATTGTGAAAGTAACCTCTAAGGGTTAGCTAAACAGCTCTGGATCATACAGGCACGGTTTACATTGACTCTTCTGGGTCTTTTCAGTCTAAATAACTTTTCTTCCGTTACCAGCAAATGCTTCGGAGGTACCACCAGAGGTGATTCGAGTGGTATATGCTGTTCATTGTCTGCATGCAGGCTCAGTTTCAGAAAACTCCAAGTAAACTTTCTTTTGGGGTAGCTTCTATGGTTATTAAAAGACTCGATATATGCATCAACGGAAATGTATGAGCAATTTTCAGTAACCATCACCAAAGTGCTTTCTCAGCTGGGTTACTCTATCATGTATTGATCAGGTCTAATGGTACTGTTTGTTTTCATTTTTTTCTTCTACAAAAACAGCTTAAAATGGAATTTAAATGCCAAATTCTCCCTTAAATAGTCAATTCCCACTAGGCAAACAATTTGTAATGATTAATTTATTTAATTAATGTACAGGATGGTTTGCAAGCAGCCAATTATACTTAATCGTTGTTCTGTAACTTCGTCAAGAAAAGTTCAGTGCAAGTTTTCTGCAAAAAACAAAGACTCGTTTAGGTGAGAGTTTAATGTCCTTTTATCCCTCAAAACCTATAGACCAAATTATTTATTTTGCAAAATGTAACAATATTAGTAGGATTTAATAAAATAAAGTAGAATTTAATAAAAAAATATGAAAACACATCACCAAACCTAGGCTACTGAACGTAATTTTAAACTGAGCAAATATAAGGCACTCTATCACAGCACGGTCAAATCAACAAATTATTCTCTACTGAATTGGAATTAGATAATCAAAGTAATTAAATTCTTATGTTAAAACAAAAAATATCTTCTCTTTATATGTATTCTAAGTGAGTCTAAAGAAGTGGCTGCATGTGTGGGCTGCAGATCCTAACTAAAGAATTTTCCCAGAGTTGTTTCACTGAATAATTTGGATAGGTGAGTGCTTTAATACTGCCATAAGTCTATGCTTTAACATCTTCTTAAGGTAAAGGTAAATCATATTCTTAGAGGTAATAATAAAAACATCCAACAAATTAATTTACATGGAGATTTAAACCTTTCCCCATATATTTATCCAATACTAAAAAGCATTGACTTTACCAGGAAGCTCATTGAAAAATAGAAGTTTAGCAACCTTATTTATCAGAAAGTGCCAGGTGACAGGCTGCAGTCTTCCAAAAACTGCACAATACCAAAGTAATCATTGAGCAAATTCCATCCCCCCTCCCCTGCCATGCGGACTCGCTGGTTGCTGACATAGTAGTAATTAATGCATATAAAACATAGTAACCATGCAGGGGTTGCATGGACACAACTTCCATTTCTATAAATTGAAAATATAAAGGACATCTCCAAATTAATAAAAACAAAATGAAGAAGAATGAGCCGCTTAAGGCATAGTGGAGCTTGGACACTTTCCCTCCCATAGGACAGGTCTTCGCAGAGCAGTGGAGCACATCTCCAGGCAAGTGCTGATGAAGCTTGTCCGATGCCAGAAGCGATACTCTTAATGCATGTTAGCACTGCCCTGGTGCTCAGGTGTAGCATTGAAAATATGCCATAGATAATTCTCAGTGTAATGTGTTAGCTGTCACTAACTCGGATAGTCTCAAACTGATGCATAGCACAGAGCCAGTGGTTGTTATAATAGTGAAAGAGTTTCATACATAATAAATCCTGTTCCTGTGCAGACCACATGGCATTAAGCACTACTTTTGCTCTTAGTGTAGTGTTGTAGACTTAGTGATCCATGTGTTTTTGACTTCTGGGTTTGAGGTATGGCACTCACTATGCGAAGGAATGAAGCGCATCTGGAAAAACAACAGCCACAGGAAACTGCTCTTCTAAGGGGCCAGAGCATTTACTTTGTAAAGCATGGAGTTAACAGTCCAGACCTGCTCAATGTTCGGGATGCCCAGTCCACATCTATACTGAATTCTCCAGGACCACTTTTTCCTGGTCAAATACGGCTTTTCTTAAGAGGTCAGAGTTTCACAGAGGAAATCACACTGGTGTTCAACAGAGAGAGACAATGTTTGCAGGAAACACATGAAGATCAGTTAATTATTTTAAAAACAGAATTTCTCTTTCTTAATCGACTTTATGTAGACATCAAGCACAACTATTAAAAAGGCAAATATTCAACTTATTTTTACAGCAGATAAAGAAAGTTAACAGAGGTGGGTTATTAACCTTCAGTTTTAAATATTTTTGATATCACGTTAAGGCAATCTTACACAGAGACACACAAATTGGGAGTTTACAGGATTAGAAATAGAAGGCTTATTTACTGCTGCTTTTCTCTGCTAATCACTGTTCCAGTTAGAGTTTTTACTACTGAGCTAATTTCATAGAATATCAACATACAGGTAAAAACAGGCAAACACCAAGTGATAGTTAAATCCACAAACACTTGTAGAACTTTGCCTCTCACTTCCTCTCCTCTGACTCCCTGTAATTTCATAGCGGGCAGATTGCGATGAGAAATTTAAAAGAATATAGACGTTTTCCTGACAGCCATAAACCCCAGAAACTTCTCTTCAACCTCCCCCTCTTGCCAGTCCCATGCTATTAGTAACGTGCAGACTAAATGTCTGTCTCAGTGCTTAATGCAAATTGTCATAGCATCATTTTTGAGTAAATGAAGACTATTTATTGTGCTTTGCACATGGCTAGAGCAGGTCTGACTTGTGGGAAGTGGCACTCTGTGTCAGTTCTCTCCTATCCTAGTTTCGTCAGATCTATTTTAAATAGAGTAGAAATGGTGACTATTATTCCTATCACGCCTTGGCCTCCACCAAACAGTAACACAAAACCTCCTTTTGCTTCCACGTGACCTAGGTTTCATTTGCTTTCAAAGCTTTTTAAAACGTCACGTGCTCCTTTTCAGACATCTTTTTAATGAAGAGCTGAGAAGAGCCATGGAAATATAAAATCCCATCATTCACCTCAACCTAAAATCAGAATTTTAATTCAGAGAGATATATTAAGTTCTATGGGCTTTTCAGTCTTCAGTTTTGCAGTAATCCAAGAAATACCGCTTCTGTTTTCTCGCAGTCGTGTCCCCTCTTGTCTACTTGGTTATGTGTGCTCAGCCAATGTATGTTGCGCTTGTTACTTTCTGCCCTGATTCTGCAAATGAGGCCAACGATTCATTTGTGTTTCATTTTCCATTCATGCCCTGTGAACTATAGATTTTAATCCAATTGATAGCGTGTGCAGAGGCAGCTACATGGAGCCCTGCTGAACACAGGGTGAAGCTTCAGCATCTGCGTGCTGCACACTGATTGTTCTGTTTCCAGAATGGGGCTGTGCGCAAGCAGCCCAGTTTTCCAGTCTAGTGCTTCCCTTCATTTGAATCTTTCTTAATACTTTTTAATGATATCAATAAATGAGATCATAATTAAAACCTGAGCAGATCAACAGTGCCTTTAGATTTTCATGTGTTATCTCTTAATCCTGTACTAATATTAAACATTGGTCTTTTTTTCAAATCCTCTGTTTAACATGTCTGTGCTAGTTCTTAATTTACCCAAAGATTAGCTTTGGTAAACTAACCCATGAGTCTTTCACAGCAGTCAGCTGATTCCCTTTTCAATTTGTCTTTTACAAGATTTATTGCTTGCTGAGAGAGCCTAATTAAATCTAATGGACTGCTAGTATACATCTATTGGAATATTGACATTTTATCACCAATTAGACTGTATTCCCTATCTTATTATACTGTTAGAGGGCTTTTTATCACTTTACTTTATAGGATTAGGAAATTCTTCTTCCTCTGTTTTTCAACATATTTGTTTTCAATTAAAGTGTTGACATTTTTTATTTGGAAAATGGAAGCTTTACGTATCAGAAGATAAGTATACAGAGCATGAAGTTGCATGTAACTGGAAGGCATAATCATCTTAAATATTCTTGTCTTTTTCTCCACCTGTATTCTCTCTCTTTGCAAAATACATCCCACAGTTTGATAAATTAAGCTCCTGTATGCAAATCTGCTTTCAAGCTAGAATTGCTTTCTTTCTTCCAAACTGTTTTGCAAAAAGAAATCTCTGATGATTTCAACTGTAATATCTTGCCAAACTGTAATGCACACTTGTTTGAAGTATTTTTTAGGCATCTTAGCAAAGGAATGAAAAAAAGCCAAGCAAAAGTGAGTGCTAAGTAAATTTTGGACTTCTGGACTGTGTTCATGGTATCGACTGACAAAAAAAAGGGAACTGTGCCTGAGACCAAAAGTCCTCATTTATGCCCCAAAAATCTCTTCACCCAAAAACACTGTGGCCATGTGCAACCCATGTAGTGAGAACAGACCCTGACCCATGCTGTTTCTAAAGCCTTGTCCAAACGTTGTCTGGAAAAGAGCTTGTTGGCATTGGGTTCAAAGAAGACTGCTAGCAGTTCAGTTGTACACTCTGGATGATCCTCGGCCAGTAGCTGAGTTTTCTTATATTCACCAGTATGTATTTATCTGTAGAGATTTTCTTTGCACGATTCAGCCTTATGCTACAATCTGGAGATTGCACTGTATTTCACTAATTTAGGTTACAGAAGAAAACCAACACTGAAATGTCTGTGCAGAGTAGTAAAAGTGGGACAGGGCTACATAAAAATTTGAAAAAGAAAAATAAGGCCAAATAGATTTCTGCAGCAAACACTTACAACTGCCCTGATATCAGTAAAATTAAAGTATTTTACATAGGCGCTATGCAGTATTTAGAGTCCCAATGCAAGTCATAATAAATAATATTCACAATAACTTCCCATACTGTCCAGTATCTTGCATTTATGTGGGTTGTTTTGCACACATTGNGTAAAATTAAACTATTTTACATAGGCGCTATGCAGTATTTAGAGTCCCAATGCAAGTCATAATAAATAATATTCACAATAACTTCCCATACTGTCCAGTATCTTGCATTTATGTGGGTTGTTTTGCACACATTGTGATGCTAATTAATAAGGTGCTATACCTATCTACATTTTCTCTTAATTTTTATTAGGTGTTAATGATGAAATTGCAGAGAGTGTAAAGCCATTATATTAAAGATAATCTGCCAATGGTAAAGTGTTTGCTGCATGTCAGCAGACTTGCTCACCAAGAATATTATCTGTGGGTTATTGAGCAAAACAGCCAGTAAAAAATAGAGGATTTAAAGTAGCAGGCTGCAATGTTGTTTACATTAGAAATACATGGTATCTCAGTGATGCAAAGAACATCTCTGATGTACCATGATTAAAACAAGAATGGTATTTATTACTGACTGGTCCTTTAAACCAACACTGGAACTGTTTTTTTGTTAATACATTTGGTTATTGGGCTGTGATCGAGGCAGCTGAAGTGCCAGCACATTATTTTCTTTGGTGTTTCAGGGGGCAATCACCTCTTCTAGAGGTGCATAGAGAACAAGAGGGACTTTAAGCTGAAGATCTTATGTCCCCCTTCAGCAAGGTCCACGAGGCGATGTCTGTCCTTGCTACTCTTAGACGTCCCTTGAATTCTACCCCTGTTGATGACCACTTGTGTTGATGTATGTTGATATTTGTCCTACAAATATACTAGGAAGAAGAGATAAATGTGTATGCACAGTTGTGCTGTGGCAATGCTTTGTCTTCCAGAGGGATTGGGAAGTCTAAGGTTCCCCCCTGGAGTCATAGCCGTGGTGGGTAAATTTAGGGTTTTTGGCATGAGCGTGGAGGAAACCTTTAAGGTTCCTCTTCCATGGACAGGTACTTAGGGTCCAGGGGCAGTGAATATTGCATTCTACTCAGTTGTTGCTGAGACTCCTGGAGCGAAGTATGTTAAATATTTCCCCAGAAGTGGGCACAGTATACTATTTTTTCTAAGTGGAGTAACTGATATCTAATGCAGATAAACTAAGAAAATGTACAGGTTATTAACATAACCCCAAAAGACTTAGTTTACTGAATTACAAGAAAGGTTTTAATATGTGTTTATGAATTTACTTCGTAACCTGTAGCACTAATGACCCTGGAACACAATTATTTGTTTTTGTTCTAGACTTACAGCTGGCTCTATGCAGATCGCAGTGATGATGAAAAATGAACTGTCCTTGAAAAATACTGTTATTGAATAGTTCTTATATAATAAAGTAGCCTGCTTCATAATGTATTATTATCCTCATGATGATTTAACAATGGGTATCACAGATGCATTAGATGAAGTAGCAACAGCAGCAGAGATAGGAGCATGAACATCATGCTCCACTGCCTGCCCTGTGCTATAGAAATTAGAGTGTAGGAGGAAGAAATGTAACATTTTGAGTGCTGAGACTGACAGCCATGGAAGTGATGAGGTCTTAGGAAATCAACAGCATATAGGATACAGATTCACCAATTATGATGACAGGGTTTCACTATAAGATGGACGCACTATCATTACACCCAAACAGAGCTGTTAAGACAGTTTCCAAAAGATCAAGAGCAGCACATATAGTTTTAAATAGATAATAAAAGTTGATTGAATCCAGCAGCTCTTCTAACACAGTCTCATCCTGTCTCCTATCAGTATGAAGTTTGAGGTATGGAATATTTCTTTCCATTCTGAGTTTGGATTATTATCCTCATCCGGCTTGAAGATATTTTGTATCCCCTTCCTGTCAGGGATGGCACACTGTCTTCTTCCCATACGCTTCATTTGTGAGGTGTGACAGAATTCATGTTGTATTTGTTTGTCCTTAAGGTGGTACGCTGTGCTCTTTTATATAGGCTGGACAAAGAGAGGAAAGATTGCTTTGGCCTGGTGCCCTCACTGGGTGTCCTGGGGGTGGAAAAGTTCTACAGAGCTGCAAGGTGTGCAGTTCCCGGAAAAAAAATCTGGTAGCCCACAGCACAAGCGACTCAAGGAAAACCTGCTTTTGAGTTTGGTTTTTTTTTTCTCCTTCTCTCATTTGTTAAAAGCTTTTGAGAAGTACCTATAAAGAAATTATCTAGGCAGATCCACTCCAAAGCTGTAGCTGATTTGGGTGTCTCATCATGGATGTGGCTGAAAGACAATTCCCAGTTTACTGAATTTGTACTATCACAAGCTACCAAATGTAATCCTCTTTATAAACTTGCCAAACTCCAAAACCTTGCTGTTTTGCTTCTTAAAAAGCTTCTGAATTCATAATTGGTTAAAATCAATCTGTTTTTCTACCAACATGATAATTTCTGTTTGCATTGCTTTTTCTTCTTTTGGGCTTTCAAATTTAAAAAAAAAAAAAGAAGAAGAAGAAAGCAAGCTAGAAGCACTTTCTTTAGCTTGACATTGTCTTTCATAAGTGTGGGAAGCTGTAGTTAAACACAGTATTCTAGGTCAGGTCTTACCTTTACCTTGTAGAGCAATACAGTATTTCCTTCTGGGTATGCCTCACTTGTCATGTTCTAGAGTC
This sequence comes from Steatornis caripensis, assembly GCA_013398225.1. Lineage (NCBI taxonomy): Eukaryota > Metazoa > Chordata > Aves > Caprimulgiformes > Steatornithidae > Steatornis > Steatornis caripensis. The sequence goes on from VZSC01000696.1 coordinate 124,864, forward strand.
ACATACAACTTTTTCTTTAATTACTGTATTGCTTTGTTCGGAGAAACTGTGTTCAATTAGCACTGCCAATACTTTATTCTCCTTTCGTTTCCACTCAGATGCTTAAAGAAGAATTTTTTGTTAATAATATCCAAAATGAATTTTGTACCATTAAGTTTCATCCTGTTTCTATCATTTTGGTCTTTAGCATCACTTCATTTCTCCGGGATGGTATTCTGATCTTCCCTCGTAACAGTAATATCTTACAACTCTATGTCAACACAAAGTTTTAGCAGCATGCTTCTGTGCAGAGGTCATTACTACGAATATTAAATGAGACTCGTCTCAAGAATGATTCCTAACAAAAAACACTTGTCACTGTTCTCTAGCTCAACAATTCAATTTTCAGTGCGTCTTCACCTCCCATTTGCTCAAGCCTGTAGCCAGCTTTGTATCAGAACCCGTATCAGTCCTCTTGTTGTCTGTTTTTTTGCAGATCATTGCTGTACATGTTTCACAATACTCCTCAAATGAGTGAGAAGTTGTACTGATGTCTTAGCAAAATATTTATTGCTCAGAATTCATCTTTTCATGCAGCTGCAGATTCTATTCCTATCAGAGTATTTATAGTACACTCATCACCAAAGTCCAAGAAACTCATGGAAAAAAATGTAGAAAAAAAAGTAAAAAAAAAAAAAAGCATACTTACACAGAGCCCGCCCCAGGGACTGCTGCATTTAAACACTGAAAGTTTTTCCTTCACAAATATAATTTTACAAAGCACTTAAGGTTTCTTCATACATAAATACCTAAGGAAAGTAAGGCCTTATTTATATTAATTCTTGTGTAAAACAGTAAGAAAATTCAATGAAATCCTGGACGATCTCTAGTAGCTTTGTTTAAGGCTTGTTTATAGCAAGCCGCACACATCAGTTCATGTTCATTTTACAATCACAGTTAAAATAAGTTCATTCAAAGAACACTTTAATAATAACATGAAGGGAAAATGAAGAGAGTTTACATTTTTAGGTCTGTCTTGTGTTTTTAAGCTCCATGACAAAACTGATTAGTACCATTTTACAGCACACAGAATAATGCTGCCACTGTTTTATGGACAGTCCCAACTGAGAAGCAGCTTTTTTCCCCTTTACTTGGTGACGTTTTCCTTTTGGTTATTAAAAATAGAAAAGGACAGCTGCATACTTAGATGTGCATTAACTTCATAAATTGTTAATCCTGAAAAGACATGCTGCTCACAGACGGGGTTAGTTTAATGCTGCGGACTGCCATTCAGTGACTATCACTGTTTCTTACGTCTGAAATCGTGCACATTGTGCTTATTTGCTTCTCTATAAATTGAGCTCATTCTCAGGTTGTCCCTTGATGCAAGCAAGAGTTTCATTTGTTTTTGAAAAAAAACTCGAGTAAAAACAATACATGTAACTGAAATGGCTATCTAGCTTGTGTCCCTGAGCAGAAATGAGTGGGAGGCAGGTTTGCAACACGTCTTGAAGGTCATCACCGATGTGCCTCCTTAGAGAGCGTTAGCTCCCAGCTCTTCCCTGAGATGGTTCTTGCCTTGGGTGACCCTGTCCCGACAGCCTGGCTGGGCAAGCGTTAGGGCGTGCAGCTGCATGTTGAACGAGGTGAGCAGGATGTCTGGCCCCACTGCCCGTGTGGTCAGCGCTGCAGTGGACTTCTCGGCAGGAGGCAGGTGCCCGTTTTCCTGCATGGATGCTTCAAAACAGGGCTGGACAGCACCAAGTGACACTAGGAACCTGCAGTGGTGGGCAGGATGGGAAAGGAGCACGAAGCATTCTTGTGGATACTTATGTCCCAGTTAAGAGCAGGATTTTTCCGATGGATTTCATCTCATGTTACTTTTGTTAGCTTTGTGTCTGCTCAGCTACGGCATGTATTACCATTTCCAAAACTCTTGCACTTATTCATTTCCCAGCCATAAGCTTTTGCTTGTATTTTTGTTAAACTAAAATGCTCAATGTGCTTAGCGAAGTCTTTATGGAAAAACATGAATGGGGGAGACCATCAAAATTTTTGTTGCTTACATAACAGGAGAATAGCAAATATCCCTAAGCTGTGTTCCAGTTAGGGGAAAACTGAAAACCACACACAAAAAAAAGATTTAGGTATATATGCTGTAACTTAGACAGCTAAGTCCAAAATGTCATCCTAAGAAACCCGACTCAGCTATCGCTTCACTCTGGAGACACTTACAGTCTCTAGCATAGTTTCCCGCTTTCCAGGCTTTTAGCTTGCCCTGTGCGTGTACCTGAACAGCCTACTGAGGTTGTTCCACAAGGCAGAAAATAATTCGTCATCTAAAAATGATGAATGCTTTCCTAGCAGCTATGTTTTAAAAAAACTTATCTAAATAGAGACTATAAAAAATGACCTGCAAGAGCAACACAATGGTTCCAATACAAAATATAATCCTAACAGTGCTGTTTGATGATGACCATGACCATGAAAAAAAAAAATCCAAGTTTTTGGAAGCTAAGAGGTTTTAGAAGGTGCTAAAAAGAAGAGGAGCTGAGAACCTGCAGCTCCAGCTGTAACATTGCTGAGTATAGGAGTGTGGCTCTTGCACTTATTCAGGTTGATGTATAAGAATGAGAGAGATGAGCTCACTGAAACTAACTTGTGTTCTGTTCTCAGCGTGGTGAAAGACCAGAACACCTTCGTCAGCACTGCTAATGTGAAGCCAGATTCACAGTGGTGTAACTCTGTTTAGAATCTGAGCCACGCTATCAGAAATGTATCCATATGAATGTGCCAGAATTGAAATTCTCATTATTAAGCGCAACAATAGCAGTAGGAAGCAAAGGACATGATGATTGTAAAATAATTGCCTGTCTGCACCTGCTGAGGAAAGTGACATTGTTTGTGTTATATGGATGAATTATATAATGTCTTGTGATTACTAGAAATGTATTTCTATATATTTTTAGTACTGTATCTGCATTATCCAGAGATGCTCTTATTACTCTTATTGTAATTACTTTACCATACATGTTAAAATTATGCCTATTCTTTGTCCCTTTTTCCCTTTTGTTCTTTCATATAAAGACATTCAATAACTTCAGACAAATATCATACAAGTGATCTGTGGACCTATTGGTTCAGTTGTGTCACAGGCATAGGGTGATGTAGGATGGGGAGGATATATTTATACCACTGGTTGTGTTCAGAAAAATCTCCTGAAATATTTTTTCAGTGAGCAATGTGGGTTTTCTCAAAAGCTAAAATATTTTAAGCACATGGATTTTAACTGTTGTTTTTTCATAGAAAAAGTTGGTTTAAGAAGAAAACCACGTGATTTCCGAAAGCATCGGAAGTTAATTTAATAACTTTGATTTTTTTTTTTAATTTATGTGGATTTCCCCAGTTTCTTTACATTATTGTATGAAAATACGGCAAGCATCTTACTTGCTGAAATTGAAAACAAGAGATAAAAGTTAAAAACCACCCCAAGCAAGAGAAGAAGCAATTCTATTCTAGCCCTTTATATATTTTTTGAAATGCAATACCTCCACTATGATTAGATATTACGAATACCTGTGTTTTCTATTTTCTTATTATAAATGTCTGCTGAGAAGGATAAATTATGAACAATGATTATGAATAATATCAATGACAGAAAGTTGAAAAGTAATGTCAAAGAAGCTATTAAGTTTACTGTGAAGACTGGTCTTTTATTTTATTTTGTTTTTCATACAAGGAACTGTTGGTGGTATTTGTGTCAGAAAGCATTTCGTGACTGGTTTAAAGAATCCAGTTTAAAGTCTTTCCCTAAAGAAAGAGAACATATAGCCAAGATTGTGCCTCATGCCTCATGTTAGTATAATTATGAAGAACAGACCCAGCTAGAACAATGGAATAGCACCGTATTGCAGTCACCATTCTGAGTTCGTGAAGCCCCTAAGCTTGGTTGTGGGGAGATGGAAGGATATATCTGGAAAGGGAGTTCTCTCTACGCATTTCCTTTTTTGTTTTATTTTAAATGCAGCCAGTCTTTTTCAAAGGAAATCTCAAAGTTTTTGTTCTGTCAATAAAAGTCCCTGCCAGTGTTCATCTCCCATCTGTGACCTTGCCTGGAATACAGGCAGCTCTGCCATTTGTGCGAACTAAGGATAACACTAAAGCTAGAACTTAATTCTGTAAATTACGATGTCTTGTGTGGAGAACGTAGAACTCTATATCAGTACATTTTTCTTCCTCTTTTCCACCGTTGTTTCTACTCTTTAAGGCTAATAAAAACCAAATAGGAAGGGTAATTTCATAAACTTCTGACTGCAGAGTGAAAATCAAGGTCAACCAGAAGTGTCCAGAAAAACCAACATTGTGAACACTGGATTTTCACTCATCTTTTCCACTCCTTTGCTTTCCTAAATTTGTCAAGTCACAGTAGTGCTGTGGCATACCATGCATTGGCATGCCAGAAATACTAAGAAGGTACAAGGGGGAACTCTTCTACAGTCTTCAAGATAAACTGGTTACTAGTTTATGATTTTGATTGTACTTTCTCTTGCTCCAGCTGTACTTTATTTTGTAACCCCAAAATAAATTTGGGATTTATTTAGTAGTAAATACTGGGATTTAATCTAGTATATTATTAGTATCCAGTTGTCGTATAATAGTATTTTCATTATTTTTCTTGAAGCGTTTTACAGAAGGGACAACTCACATTTTACAGATGGAGAAACTCAGGCACTGAGACAGGCAGTGAGACACTGACGTTGAAAAGCAGAAGAAAATTACATTTTCAGACACAAAACCAATTTGGTCAGGATAACTGCTTTGTTATATTTGAAAGATCAATGTACAGCTGAATAGGAAAGACACACTATCGTTGGTAAAGCTTACTTAAATTGAGCTAGCATATAAGGGAATCAAAATAGTGATAGTAGGAGAAACAAGTATGTAGGGAGCAAAATATTTCACTGTAAGAAGCCTGAGACCAATGAATGTAACAACAAATGAGTATTTTGATCCTGGGTTCCTTTTTGGGGATACAAAAAGTGAGAAGAAAGGGTACACATAGCTCTTTCCCTGATTAATAACTGTACAGTTTGCACTTGGAAATCTGAGTCACTGAAGTCACATCATTAGCCTTGACAGTCCTTATGCTTATAGACTGGTCTTTTTTGTCAGCTCTGGATAGTGACAGAAAGCTGTCATTGGAAGCAGGTTTCAGTCTGAGTTGCTGTTGGAAACTTCCAAATGCGGAACTGCAACTGTTATTGCAGACTCATGTTGACATCTGGAAGGCAACAAATGCGTCTTGTATTCCGAAAGAGTAAATATTCCCAAGCCTTATGGCTATTAGAAGAAAGATGTGTTTTCATATCAACTGCCATTTATCTTTTTCTTAATTTTCACATTTTGTGCATTTTAGTTTTTTGTACAGCTAAGATATGATAACTCTTACATGAATGCAATGAACATGCCAATTAATACAAGATAAGATTATACTCATTGTAAATGATGATTTACTAAAATGCAATGAATGCTGTTTTTCTAACTCAGTGACTTTTCTTTTTTTGTGGTAGTATTCCAAAGTAATTATTCCATCTGCTGGTCAACCCTCTATTGAGCCAGTCAAAGATGAGAAAAGAAAATAAGACAAAGTAAATTGGTTTATCTTTAATGAAATTCTAGTGAAACAATTATTGATTGTGCCTTTGGTAAACTGAAGTAGAACTATTAGTGATAATCAGAATGAGGTTATTATTTTCTGTGTAATGTAAAAATAGTAAAAATACTACAAGGTAGGTTACTATGATAAAATGAAAATTACTCAGGTTGGTTTGGCAAATGGAATTTGATGTAAAAATTTCCAATATTACCATCTATTCACTCTTGCAAGATTATTTTTTATGTATTTTTCCTTCCTGCTCTCATTCCTTTTATTGCTATGCAAAGCTACAAAAGCCACTCAGCTCCTAATTGAAACATTCTTCAGATAATTTACTGGAATGTAGGATCATGGTGGAATGTGTAAGTAAATGTGAATTTCTCCTCTGAAATTCTCATACTTTTTCTTGTTGGGCTTTTTTTGTTGTTTTCTTTGCCTCCATTAGAGCTAAATTCAATAACGACTAATAGTATCTACGTTTCAGTACTGCTAAGACATGTTTTGTGAATCTCTCAAGATTTGGTATGTTTTATTTAAAAAATATTCTAAGAATAACGTAAGAAATGAAATCTTCACGAAAAACACTGTCACCCTCTTTAGATAGCCTTCTGTATTCATTTGGTATTCAATTTGCACGATAGTAGAAAATCAGTCCATGTTTTATTATTTAACATTTTTATTATTTAAAAACTTTGCGAGTGTAGTTAATATTTCAAGAAAGAATGAGTTTAAACAAACAAAATTCGGTCTGAGCTGGGCGTAATTTATTCATTGCAAACTGTAGTGATTAAATGTCTCTGTTATGTATATTGATTGTGTTTCTGGTGAATATCTGAAACATTTGGTCTAAGAGGAGGATAAAGTCTTCCTACTCTTTCTAATGCTGGTTTCACCTGGGCTAGTAATCAGAGTGTTTGTTACTTGGTTGGGATGGAAATGTCACATGTAAATGCAACTATTGGATGCAACTAGCAGTCACCTTACAGAAAATATTTCTGTAAGGGATGAGGGATTTAAGGAATAAATAAATGTTGCAGGCAAGATCTCTCCACTAACACATGTTCTGCTGAACACGTAGGCAAATTTAGATCAGAAAGATACATAGTTTCTGTAGGACCAATTTGACAAACCTGAGTTTGCTCAAAACAGGTTTGGTGCTGTTTGTCCCTTGAGTTCTGCTGCAAGAAGATGGGAGGAGTTCATTGGGAAGAACTAGGATGAGGCAAGAAAGTGTTGTAGAAAGTCTTGAGGAGAGCATGGAAAAGTCAATCAGGACCTGGCTGCTCCATAGACCTATGTAGCTGCTTAACCAAGGACAGAGGAAAGTCTTCTGGCAAATGATATTTTCAATTCCATCCAAATTAAATTCAGATACACGGAAGAAGCAGAATCTTGTGTTTGGATGGAAATTGCTTGTGGGTGCTTTTGTTTGTATTAAAAGCAACTTGAATTTTAAGCCTTAAGTGGGCTTAGAAATAGGAAGAATTGAATTATATTTCTAAGAAAGCATCTTCATTTTCCACGTCTTTCATCCAGACTTTAGGTGTCTTTCTGGGGAAAGTACTACTTTATCTGCTTCCAAAGCATCTCCTTTGTCTTGTTAAAAAAAATCAATTTTGTAGTTTATTGCTTTGACCCTTGTTTCTCAGTCTCAGTCATTTCTGAGTCTCTCATTTTAATACCAGATGTGGGTTGCTTGTCTTAAGACCTTTGGTTGCCTATCTTCAGCTAGCCCCTATCAGTTGCTGTTGTAGTAGTAATTCTTAGCCCCAAACATGGTGACTTTCACTATTGCTCACATTCGTGTCGCCTCTGATGCTGCTTCGTGCTTGAGGGAGAAGATACCACTAACATCTGCAAAGCTGTTGTGTTATTATTCTTCAAAGTCCTCCTTAAAACTCTGTGGGTTTATGCTGCTCGTATAAATTTTGAGAAAAGGTTAGAGAGCTATAGGTCTGAGACAACCAGCCTGTTGTGCTGACCAATACTGCATTTTTTGGTACTTTCCCATCTGTCTGTCTCTTCCCATCTGTTGTTTCTTGTCGTGTTCTTAGATTTTAACCTGGCTAGGGCAAAGATCATGCATTCATTAATGATGATGCAGCCCAACTACATTATGTACAATGGAGCCTGTTACTAGAACGTATAGTCTGCAAGGGAAATAAAATTAATATTAATAACAACAACCACCTCAGTAATAGCAGTAAATCCTTTTTAGACTTTCCTTAATATTGCTTTTATAGGATTAAGCGATGAGGAAGCATTTAGGTTAGTTCAAGATACATAACATCACTTTCACCTTCAACAATTATCTAAGAAGTGTCTTAAGAAATTTTGCAATATTCTAAATATTGCTGTTAGGAATCCCTGTATGTTTTGAATTTCCAAATGTGTCCTGTGTAGTCCTGTCCCTTAAATGCTCTTTGTTCTGTCTTGTCAAAAATCTAGTTTGTTCTGCAAATACTCAGGATTTCTGTTAAAAGCTTCTCGTTGTCTTTACTGTACTGTAGTTGTAATCTATGTGGTTTCACTGTTTCCCAAGGACAATTCATTTAATGAATTCAACCATCAGGTTTTTTGTCTGTTTGTGGGCTTCTGACATATAGTCGTGGTACTTTGTTTGTGTGGATATATAGTATTTTTACATGCAAATTATTTGCAAACTGTTTTGCTTTTTGCAGAGGACAAGATGTTGTATGCAGGGTGAATGCATTATCCTTTATGTATTCAATAGTTTTTATTTTACTTAAATATACATCATATAAATAAGATTGGTTTTCTACATATGTTTTCGTATTTTCTTTAACTATTTACTTGGAGTGAATGCCTTGAATGTTCCATAAGGCTGATCTAGGAATTTGGAACTAAAGAGAGTGTGTTATTATCGGCATGTGTTTACATAGTTTAGGATGCAAAGCCCCATTAATTTCATATTGTTTTACTTTATTTTTCATGTACCAGACCTTAATGATAAAATAGATGAATGGCACTGCTATAGCTGGAATGTTAGTCTGAAATGTACTTCATGCTATGTACACAGAAGGGAGAAAGACCTCATTGATGACCAGCCCTGTTACTGAGGGAAAGCTTTTAGCAAGCATTTTTGGTCTTTTCACAGATTTCTTGCAGATTGAGATGTTTCTATTATGCCAGGGACCAGCAAGAAAAGACCTAAAACCACAAATATAATCTGAGTCTATTCTGAATTGCTTCCTTCTTAGTGCTTGAACTCTGAAGATAATTCACTGTGGACAGTTCCTATAAGTCTCTGCTAGTTCTCAGTAATCAAAAGTAAAATGCAGACTTGATTTAAGTGTGCATTTCCCATTGTTTTGCACTTCCTTATTGCCTAAAGTGCTATCATAAGTATCATGTAAGCCTGCTGAGATTGCTGGTGTCTGAAATATTTCTTTAATGTAAGACTTTTTCTAATGCCAACTTTCTGCTAGCATGTTTTATACACATTCTGTAAATTCACATTAACATTAATTTATGTTGCAAGCTAGTTGGAAAGAAACTTGTAAAATTGAAAGAGCTGGAAAGAAGGAATGAAGATTACACATTTTATCTAAAGCAATTGACAAAGTAATTGACAAAGCAAAGTAATGTGAGAAGTTACTAGACAAACAGAAATAAAAATTATCAAGGAAGAACGTTGGTTCCGTATCTGCAATTGAGTGGGGCAGCAAGCCACAAAGGTGAAGGTTGATTCTGGCCCTTTTTTGTTGTTTTGCTTTTTTCCCATTGCTCATACTGTTTGAACAAAGTAACCAAGACTGAGGCCACCAACAGTCTCCAAAAAGGAGAGTTGTTACCAGTGAGTTGTGGAGTAACTTTTCTTAGAGAAAAATATAAAAACAAAGATTCCTGAAATTGCTGTGTTAATCACTCTCCCTCTGCTTTAATTCCAGTTGGAGCTTCTAAGAGAGGAGCAGTGATTTTGGAAGTGACTGAAGTCCCACAGAAACACATTTCTGACTGGTAGACTTTAGTTGAGATGGCGTTGTGTACATTCCATGGGTACTTTTATTGAAAGTAAACTATATTTTGATGAGGGCGTTAAGTCAGTATATTTAATGTTTGTGTGTATCACAAGAAGGCAAGTAACTGTTTCACGTATGTTTCAAATTGCCATAAGCCATCACTGGAAAGTGCAGTCCCTCCCCTTGAATGCTCTTTCCTATCTCTCTGGTGCCTTTTGTTCTGGCACAAGCATTTGTGTGGCCACATATGCCAGCTGAGAAGTTAAAGTTAGGAAAAATGAAATGTGAGTGGTTCAAAGAAGAGCGTTGCTTATCTGAGTGGAAAGAGATTCAGCTTCATGTTGCCTAAAACTCTGATTAGAGCTTTGCCAAACACAGACCTGGTGGCTAAAAGACTATTTCACAGTTGAGCAGATGCCCAACCAATATTAGTATTTACAAAGCAGGCGGTGGCTGCCAGCAACGTGGTTGACAACAGACTGAAATTCCTGATTTACTTACAAATAAATATGTTCTCAGAAGAAAGGCAAAGGGATCGAGGAAGGGGAATGAAAATATCTGGCAACCTCAGAGGGACCCCCAAGAATCGGAGGGCTATATCAGGGAGAAACATGAATATAAAATTCAGTGTCCTTCCCCAGCCCAACAGCTGTTTCCTCTAAATGCAGTGTGAGGACACCGAATAGGAAATAGAAATCAGTTTCTAAACCCCCAGGTTAAGCAGTCATTTATAGTTTGTCCTGTGAATCCTGGGAGGGAGATGCATCTGGGATGTGTTTCTGCAATGCGAAGATGGAGCTATTGTCTTTCTTTTTTGTCACTTCTGCCCTTATAAAGCCATTGCAAGTGTGTTGTCAGCTTATTTTTTTTCTTCTTGTAACTTTAATCTTATGTTAGAGGTGATTTCAAGGAAATGGTTAAGAAAGAACATCTTAAAGTCATTTGCATCCTTCACTCTGAGATTCTCTAGTAGTGCTCAGTATCCTGGTGTTGAAAGAATAAGAATGGACTTGTCCTTATAGCTGCAAGGGCTCGTGTGGGACCTGAAAGACTGAGGTCTGGGTCACTCTGCCAGTGATTGGTATTAATGAAGTAAACTTTCTGCCAGCACCAGTTAGGGGAAAGAAGCACTGAAGTCTTAAGGGAGTTTATAAGAGCAACGTGATAAAATGTCCTGCATTTGGTACCATTCCCCTGACTCCTTTTTGTGGTAAATTGGGAATATAACTCTAGATAAGTCTTATTAACTTTCAGATGCCAAATTAATAATTTGAAGATAATTTGGTGGACTTTAATATCAATTAACCCTTTCTGTAAGGGAAAATACTGCATCTAATCAGCAACTAATAAGCGTTTTTCATCAACAGAACAAAATATTTTAGCTCTTAACTGATAGCCACAGCAAAATACCAGTAAAAAAAAAAAGCAAATAATATTAGCATACAGAGCTGAGCATGAATCTGCTTTACAGTCTGAAAATGAATGACAAGCACATCTCCCAGGTGTGGCGAGACATTACTGAAATACAGGGGCTATTCACTGTAGCAAGTAAGTTATGGAAGAGGCATGCTTTTTATGGAAGTTGTTTTCATTTGTCGTGTATACCAATGCATTCATTTGTGAGATTTCTTTCAAGCATCAAAATTATGTAAGTACCTACATTTTCAGATTGGGGCAAGGGAAAAATATTTCTACAGGTAGAGAGACAGCAGTTCAACCATTCTTCATGCAAAATGCGTTTGTGTGAAATTGCTTTCAATGTAAAATAACCAAAACCCTCCGATCTCAAGAGCAGGCTAAGTCTGGTTGCTACTAGTATGATGTTTGTATTTTGTTGCTGTTACTCTACTGTTAGTGGAGATTAATATAGCTTATGACCACCACTGAAAAGCACAATGACTTACACGGAGTTTGTTTCAGGAAGAAAATTCTGTGCTGCTTCATTTCAGACCCATTTCTCCAAATAACTTACAAAATATGAAGTATTTAGTTGACTCTGGAAGCTTGCGTTGTCTGCTAGAAACTTGTGAGATAACTTTACAACTGGGATGGACTTTTAAAATTTTGCGTCTGGGATTTTGCAGAGGATCTTGCAATCTGTGTGCTAAACAGTGGTCTCTTCAACGATAATCAGGAGGGTTGACATCTTTGGCTGCAAAGTATTGACCTAGTGATATAGTCCTGAAATGGATAAAATCTGTCATGCATCATACACAGTGGGTGGATATTGGCACTATTGGTGGCTTCCTGACTTCAGTCTTTTTATATCGATTTAGCTGGTATCTTATCTATGCCAAACGTACAATTTTCTTCTTGAATCTCCAGCATAACATTGATGTGGTAGGCATCTCTAACTCCACAACATAAAGATATAATCTTCAATATTTGACTCTGTTTGTAGTTGGATATGACAATTACTGTTTTTTCCCATTATCTTTAGCTTATCTGCCAAGAAAAGACACTTCTCAGAATGGATTCCAAGTTTTTAGATTAATATATTTAATAAAAAGCTGTGGACTCTGCATTAGTTTTACTGGAATGCAACAAATTGTCTGTGTCAGAATTTCACTGGCTCTCTCCTGTTTAAATACTGTTTTGCCTACCATTAAACCCAGTTGGAAAAGTAACAAATGGAAGGGGTATGGTTTTGTTATTTGTTCAAAACAAGATTAGAGTAAAGTTTCTAATGAATTCGAGTTGGGCACAGGATTGTTTATTGTATATCTTCTGTCATTCCAAATAACAAAAGTAGTTCCCTCTCCATATATTAATTAGTCTTTTTATATTGTGAGTAATGTTAATATTTAAAATACAGCCTGACTGGAAATAAGCTAAGAATTTTTTCTCATTGATTTACTGATCTCATTCTACTGTACCCTTTCTAGAAGTTAGTTTAACATCAGGTGGTAGTAAATGTGACAGAAAAATATTTTTATGTTGTTTTCTTTTTTTTTTCTTTTGAGACAAAGCACTTATCACTTACAGGCATGTGGTCCTAATCTGAAAGATGAATTGGTTCATTCACTTCAAGTACCACATAACCATTCACACACCATCGAGTTTAACACTATTAAAGGGTAATTTCCCCTGTGGGAGCTATGCCCAATACAGCCGCAATCTCTGTGCAGTGTCTTTTTATCTTTCCATGGCAGGTAAGGAGATTTAAATAAAAGACTTCATCAAGAGTGCAATCAGAGACACATTCTTCCTATTGAAATATCCATGAAACAGCAAATAAACACTCCTAAAAATCTTAATGCTCCTAAACATTACCAAGAAGTCTTCAGTGTACAGTTCCCCCTTTGAAATTTTGTATCGGAACCGAAGCATATGAGATGCCTCATGGGCTTGGCAGTAGAGGACAGGAAATACTATGGGAAAACTTGCATTTCCTATTAAATTCTGAATGTGGTAAAACATTTCAGAATAATCAAGGAGTATATTTTGCCTTCATCTCTCATAATCACCATGTTTTTTTTAAGTTTCTCATCGTTTCTTTAGTTTGTGTACAATGACTCATTGAACACCCTATTATTATAGGTTCTATATTCTAGCAAAGATGATAATTAAGTCTACGGTGAGGTTTTCTTTAAAACATAGTATTTTCGCATGTTCTTGCCGAAATATTTGGGGGCTGAAGTATTATCTGCAATAGTTTTGCTTGGTTTCACCTAAAGATATATTTTCCAGGCATGCCAATAAAAATATACTTTCTGAGTAAACTACTGAAAAGTTATAGAAACCATTCTACCGTCCTTCACTTTTCTTTAAGAAGACACAATATTTTTTCACCCTTTCTGCTTTCACCATTAAATTGATTTCCTTCTAAGATTTTTTTTTGCATTCACGCTAGAATGAACAGGCTTTATTTTTGAATTATTTTTTTGTAACTTAAGGTCACAGAGTGTGTTGTCTTTGACTTGAATGGAGTCAACATTTTAAGTCTAAAGCTTTTTTTTTTAAAATGAATGCAGTTTTGGACCCAGACTCACAGCTCCAAATCAGCTTGTTAGTGAGGCCAAACCAATTTACATGCCCTGTAGATAATGAATTTGAAGCTCTGCCAGAGCATAGGACGTATTTACAAAACTGTTTTGATAAAATGTGAGTAACCTAAGTGCTATTCTTCATGTCAGGGAAGCCCTGTTGAGATTTGCAAGACCTTTCTGTGGCAGTCTCATCTGCAAGCCAACTTTCTTGGCTTTCTTAAATCACATAAAATTCAGCTTGCACTCACAGTACTGAAGTTGGTATGTCAACAGTGCTGGCCTTTTACCCAAGAGTTCAGGGCTTAGCACGTTAATAAATCAAAGCCTCCCAGATACTAATTCTGTCTTGTGCCTGAGGGAAGTTAACTCACTTCTTTCAAATGAATGTTACCCTGAAGTAATCGAAGGCGAAGGGAACATTCTCTTCATTTTATTGAAGCTATTCTACTTTGCATTGACTAAAGTCAAGCCTCGGTTGGGTCAAAGAACATGAAAGTGTGAGCATTTGGCTATCCATAGCAATTCATCACTCATCTGAAAGGACGAAGAAAAATAGGAAATGCTGAGTTTCAGACCTCCTTTCTGAAACATACTTCACTATTATATACTAAGCATTCTTTGGATCAAGCCTTTAATCCAAAAAGTGGTTTGAAATTTTTTACCAGATGAGACCCACATTGGAAACTGAGTATGTGGCTTTTTTTTAACTTGAAGTGATTTGAAACCACACAGCATAAAGACTCCCACACAAAGTTTTGTTCCACTGAAATCTCTACACTGAACTCTTCCATTGTACCCGTAAGTGCAAGCTGTCAAGAGAAGAGCTTGTCAAGAGCACTTAGATATTTCTGTCATTATATACTTAGTTATTAGTGTTATTTGTTTGGGATGTTCATAATGGATAAAATTCATCCATGGGCAGACGGGCAGCTAAGGACTGCGTGTCACTCAATTCCTGTGTAGGCCTGCATATTAGCCTTGAAATAGAAATGAAGTGGGGCATGGCCTTCCCTCTCTCCCCTATGCCAACAGGCCTAAGTTAGATGTAAATTGCAATACCTAAAATAAGTAGACAAGTTTCCTCGACAAACTGTATGGAGTTAAAAAACTACATAAACTCTCACTGCTAAATCCAAGCAGTGGATTTANCTATGCCAACAGGCCTAAGTTAGATGTAAATTGCAATACCTAAAATAAGTAGACAAGTTTCCTTGACAAACTGTATGGAGTTAAAAAACTACATAAACTCTCACTGCTAAATCCAAGCAGTGGATTTAGCTTGATTTTGTAGTGCATTAAAGAGGACAGAGTGCAGTGGTCAGGAAGTTCCTTGTAAATTTGCCTGCCATAAAGCTAGTTTTAACCTACAGCTCTAATGGTAAGAGGCAAGCTGAACCCCTTGCTGGTCTCAGGGAGTGAATTCATGTGTTAAGCTGGGCTCTGAGAACAGGATTTTCTTCTAAAACTGGAAATATCATCAATATGCCACAGAAAATGTCAGGGGTTTAGAGATATCCTTTTATAACTCTTAAAAATAATCTTTTTAAAAAATAAAATCAAAGTGAAGTTAGACATAAAAGATAATCATTTACCATTGAAGTGTGATATTAAGTACTCAAAAGTCTGGTAATGAAAATGTTCCCACAGTAGCCATAACCCATCATAAGATTTCACAGGTGACTTATCTCTAAGCATTCAGTGTAGTTTAATAGTTTAAATCTTGGTGAAAAATAATAGAAAAACCTAGATAGGTAAGGTGGACAAGTTCATCATAATATGAGAGTTGATGAGTTATTTTTTCTATGATTGTGTATTAATTATAGTTAATTTTACTTTGATTCTTGAGATTAAATTATAAAACATAATAGGATTCATCTTATATTCACTCTGAATATAATGTAATTTTGAGATAATAGGTAGAAGTAAAGTTCATTCAGCGGTTTAACATAGCTGTGTATCAGACTGAAGGTCCTGTGTAGCCTGCAAAAATAAGGACTTTTTCCCTATGCAAAACAATGCAGGAAAAAAAAAATCTGCATTTCATGCAAAATCATGTGTAAATCACATACTGCCAATATTCTCAAGCATGCAAAAATTATGAATCAAAATGCAAATAGTGTTGTTGGATTAGGTATAATTTCTTTTACAGACACAAACAGAAATAACTTTTGTTCTCTTTGCTATTATGTTTCTGAAACTTCCAGTATAATCAGTCAGTTTAAAGCCCTATTGCCATCTTGTTTTCATTTTTGACAAAATCAGTTAAAAACATAGAATTTTTTTACATCATAATTTTATTAGCAATTTCGCTGCAATATTTTTGAGATGTGTTCTCAATGAATATAAAATATTTGCTAAAAATTTTTGACTTATGCAAAAGTTAGTTCTGTTTATAGCTATATAAGATCAAAGGAACCCTTAGTTGGATTATTTGGTTAATTCAATAGACTATATCTAGTAGAACTGAATTTTTGAATAAAAAAGTACATTTGAAGAAACAGAAAATTATGAAGAAAAAATACCCTCAAGAACTTTGTTTTCACTAAAATTACATCATAGAAAACCTCAAGATTTTGGGTTTGTTTGGTTGGGGGTTTTTAATTGGTTTAGTTTTTTGTTTAAATCAACGAACAGGCTTAATTTTATAGTGCTGGCAAGCGGACTAATAAAACTCAAATGTTTTCACTTTTTTCATGTATATTTTCTGGACCAACAGTAAAAGGTAGCATCTCTATCACAGATTCCATTCTTCCTGATTGAGGTACTGCATATTGAACATGTTTAAAATGTTGGTTATGTTTTGTTTCCAAATGACTACTTTTATATTAACTGCAACTACCTACATGTCTTACATCCAGCTATAACTGTCATACTCCAGAGCTAAGATTTTCTGTTCTTCATGTCAATGTGTTTGTGGCTAAAATAGCTAACCTCAGCAATCTATGCATATGTTCCCAACTTATTTTACATTCTACAGTAAAAATAAGCTGATTTATAAACAAACAATTGATCTTTGAGACACTTCAGGAATAAAGTAGAATCATAGAATGGTAGGGGTTGGAAAGGGACCTCTAGAGATCATCTAGTCCAAGTAGTTAAGTGAGGAAGAAGTTTATTCATGAATCTGCCACTGCACATGTAATAAACCGGGCATTTGACTTACACAAAGAGAGAAAAGAATGGAGCAGTCAGATTAATTGGATTAGGATATTATTTCCTTTAAGCCTGTTGTATTAAAATTTAAGACAATAAGTGTACATAAAAACTGAAATATAGATAAGCAGAATATCACTATTTTATGCTTTTAACATTTCCAGTGTGGTATTTTTCTCTGTTGCAGGAGATAGAGCCCAAGAAATCTTCAAATAGTTATTCAGATTGCTCTTTATGAATATCCTCAGCCAATTTAGACCTGTCTAAGCTTTATGGATTTCCAGAAGTACTTGGTTACAATTTTCGCCCAGTATTTGTTGGCCGGTGGATGGTTTGCTGTTGTATTTCTCATTTTCTGTTCCTGACTGGAGCTCTGCTGCTCCGTTATTGTTCGACAGGGAAGCCAGAGAGAACTTCTGGTTCTTGCTTTGCTTGTGGTAACTGACAGAAGCAGATTTTCACTGCAAAGAATTACATTTGTAAGTTTCTAGTTAATTTTCCATTAGTATTTTGTAGTAATTGCTTGCAAGTGATTATTTTATCAGCCAGTTCTGCCAGTAAATGTTGGCTATAATGTGTGCAGTCCAATGTAGATGAGCAATAAATACAGTCAAAGTAAATGAAATATGCCTTCCTGATCAAATGTATTCGAGATATTGTCTCAAGTCTACTAGACTTGGGAGTCTAGTAGCTGCCGTGGTAGAAGTGGCGAGTAAGCCCAGATAAAGGACAAACTCTCTTTCTAACTTTCTGAGAGAAAGGAAGCCATTTAAGAGCAATAAAGGAAAAAGAAGTGGGAACTTCAGTGTCTCCTGGAACTGCCTGGAGGAGAAGTTGGAGAACCAGCAGCAGGTGGAAGATCCTAGAAGGGCCAGGAGCAGGAGAGACAGATTGTAAATCAGTGAAGTTTTTTAGTGTTATGTGCATGTTGGAGCAAGTACACTTTGTCTGAGTTTTTAAGAACTATTCTGCACTCCTGGAAAATCAGTCATTTCAGGTAGACTGAGCTATTTGAAGGTCTTTGGAGTTCTGAGAAGATACAGTGGAGACAGCATCCCATCACACAATCCCAGCCACAAATGAGTGTGCCAGCATAGAGGGAAATAAGATGTTTTGTGAATTAGAGATGTAGCCAAATTTATCTGATAATCCCTGATGTTGAAAATTGAACAAATATCTTTTGAGAATCTTTTCTTATGCATTTATGAATTCTTTTGGGTTTCAGCAGGTGGAAAATGTTGTGAGAAAAACCTCCCCTCTAGCAGAACTGCTGCTTCTGTTAATAATACACTATTGAGAAAGAAGTGCAGGAGCATGTAAAGAATTCTTTGTGAGGGAGGATTTGTTAATTTTTAAAAGGAGAAGTGTGGGAGAAACCTGTGTTTGGATTCAAGTCATCGTGAATTTAGGCGATTCAGTGAAGCATACAGAGCTCAGTGCTGTGAGGTACTGAACCTCAGGGCGCTGATCCAAAAAAGCATTTAAATACCTGCCTATTGTCAGGCTCCTGAATAATCTTGTAGCAGGAAATGGAATTTTTTATATTCTTGAAGCAGTATTTCAGTGCTTTTTTGAAACAGATTCTTAGTACATTGAAGGTTTTTGAGCCCTTGAGAAGCAAGGAGTACCAATAAAAAAGTATAAATAGACCAACTAGGAATACCTTGATTTATGAAGTTACAGCAAAAAACTGGGCAGGAAAGACAGACGGAAGAGTACAGGGTGTTGCTAACAGAAAACTTTAATTTCTTAGTCCTAGAGTGTGTTGTTACATTTGAAGAAGCTAAGATTGTAAACTCAATTAGATTATGATGTTAATCATGTTATTGAAAATCAGAGTAACAATACTATAATCACTATCTGATTAACTGCTCAATTTTATAATCGCATGCTGCAAAGACAGAATTATTCCATAATGCCAGCTGACTCTTGATTTAGCATTTCAGATAGTGGTTTGAGGTATGAGAGGAAATAGCAGACACAACAATAGAAGGCCATCAGAATGCAAGCATGTAAACCTATTTAAGAAAGTGAACATATTTCTGGAGGAGAAAGGAAGGAAATTGCTGCAGCCATGTGCTAAATATTTGGGGTGAATATAATGAAGTAGAAAATCACTTGTGTTTTTCACTCTGAATAATGCAAGTACAAGCCCTGATGGATTGTTGTCTCTCTTCTTTGGATCTTGATTATTCATGGGTTTCCCTAGGTGGACTACAGAAATGTGACACTTCATCCTCAGATGCTGGCTAAAACAAAAAAAGCGCAAGCTGTTGAATGCTGCTTTTGTTAGATTATTATGTATTTGCTTTTGTGTTTTGTTTTGTTTTCCCCCGTGTGTCTCATAAAATATTGTAGTCTTCTTAGATTCCTTTGAATTGTAGAACTGTGCTGTCAAAAAGACACTGGAGTGTTCATATTCCTCCTGCATTCTTCATAATTATAATTATATTTCTAATTTGTAATTCTGGAAAACGGAATACTAAGTGACTCAAAAATCTTGCAACTCTGTCCCAGCAACTCAGGTTGAGCTGTGGTACCCTGAATCTTGGTACTGGCAAAGGTGAGTAACTGATGCCAGTGGTAAACTGTAAGGATAATCTAGTTTTTCTAAGGTGTTTGGATACATAAACTGTTTGGTCTGTTTCAGGATTTGTAGCAGACACACAACTGGTACTGAAGTCCTAATTTTCATTTTCATTTAGAAGTTTAAAGATCTTTGAAATTTTTCCCTTTGGTCTGATCCAATGCCTCTTGGACTCTGTAGATATTTCTGTGACCTTTAGATAGTGTCCTAAATTAAGATTGTGATGTTTGTGTGATGCCAGCATAGCACCATTTCACTTCATAGCTGGAGTTTTGAAATAAGGCTTCAGAGATGAAAACACTTGTACATATTTAGCGGCTACCACCTAATTTTCACATTCATATTCTGCTCAAGACTTCGAAGCAAAAGTGGTATCTGGAGAGAATAACAGCCTAGGTCCGATTTCCAGGCGCGTGAAGCGCTGAGCAGTGCCTGCTGACAGGCCGTCAGATGCCTCTCCCAGCCATCGCAGAGTGCCTCTTTACCGATAACTTCATAACCTGCTTCTTTTCCCTGCCAGCTTGTGCAGTAAGAGGTGTACAACTGAATTCTGAGCTTGCACTGAGGCAAGTCTGGGGATGATAACTGACAGTAAGAAGCGCAGAGAAATCACTATAGGATAAAAAAAAAAGCCTAAAGACTCTGTCAGTAGTGGGTGGTCTCTCTGTTTTCTACAATTAATACTCCTTTTTCTCTCGGGGGGTTCTGCAGAGTTGACGTCTGCGGAGCATAATATCAGTAGACTGTTCTGGGAAGGTGAGGTAAGAGCTTCCAAAAAAATCTAAGCCCTTGGAATATTTTTATTTAAGCAAAGAGTTTGCAAATTGTATGGTAGTATTTTCATACCACTACAAAATGTAATTTCTCAGAATAAACTTCTTGGGCTGTAATAGCAAACTAGCTCATTTCAACTTGTCTGCAGGTATTTCCGATGCAGATAATCTGTGAGCATTATGCACATTTCATTACCTGATTTCTTAGGCAGGCAGTGAAGTTATTCTTGCCGTAAACATTTTCAGGAGTGAGAATTTTGACAACTGAACAAGCATGTAGGACCAGACCTTCAAGCTGTGTACCAGTCTAGTACAGTTCTTTTGACTGAAAGGAAATGCCACCAATTTATCCCAGCCAAGTCACATTTTTCCAAATGGTAGCTGATCAGTTTTCTGTGTAAATCAGTGCTTGCTTAATACTTTTTCTTTCCTGCCTTGTGTTAGGACCCCCCCAGCGAACCGTTTCCCCCAAACAAGACCACGAAGAAAGGAAGCACGACAAAGTCTTGGACAAGGGCAGTGAAAGTGGGACTTCCTGTAACGAGCTGTCCACCTCGAGCTGTGACAGCCACTCAGAAGCAAGCACCCCTCAAGAAAATGCCACCAGCACTCAGCCATCCACAGCCCACCAGCCAAATACTCTGACTTTGGATCGTCCATCTAAGAAGGCCCTGGTGCAGTGGATGCCACCACCAGACAAACGCAGGAACAGTGAACTCTTTCAAACTCTCATTAGCAAGTCCAGAGAAACAAATCTTTCCAAAAAGAAGGTATGTGAGAAGTTGAGTGTTGAGGAAGAAATGAGAAAATGTATCCAAGATTTTAAAAAAATCCACATTCCAGATTACTTTCCAGAGCGCAAACGTCCCTGGCAGTCTGAACTCTTACAGAAATATGGGTTATAGTAATCGACTCTTTCATGACGTATCTCTGGGGCATTTGATGTTTCTTAAGTTGCCACTAACTTACTGATGTCCTCGTTTTGGCCAACTCTGCCACCAGAGCTATTCCTGCTGCTTATTTCTTTCTGTGAACAGTGGATGTTGGATAGTACATGGTTTCTTTAAAAATATATATAAAAAGATAGAAACTTTAAAAATGCAAAAGGCGTCTCATCTAAACCACTTCATAATAGCAAAGAAAAGTATGCATGGTCAAGAAAGATGGTTTTTGAACTTGAGCTTCATTCTCTTTTTTGGAACTTACCAAATAAAAACTCAATCTTCAGTTAATGCCTCGTTTTATGTCACTGATAAAAACGACTTGGACTTTCTATGGATGAAGAGAAACAGGGTTTAAAATTCGATCGGACTGATTTCAGAACTAATTCCCAACATTCTTTCAATGTTAATGCAATAAAGCAAATACCTATTTTGCATGAGCACAATGTTACAAATAAATCACACAAGAACAAGAGGTTTTCTGTTGCTTGGAGAATTATTTGTTTGATACCAAGCCTATAAACGTAAAACGTCTAAGGGGTTGAATTTACTTTGTTCTGGATCTGTGATTTTTTTGTGTGTACAGTGTTCTGTATGTAAGGATGGTATAAATATGCCTTATACTGTTTTATTGTTGCACCAACAACGTTCATCTATTAGTGCTTGTCAGGATTATTTCTGTGAAATGCAAACTTATGGCAGATTGTGAAAACTGGTTTGATGGTCTGAAAGTTTCTGTTATGTTAGTCGCTAAAATTGGAGAAAAATAAAAGAGACTTTAATGTATTTATTAAAAGAGCCATCTGGTAGATTTTCTTGGCTATCGTTATCTCCTCTCTTTTTTGAAAATAGAATCAAGCTAATTGTTACTTTTTGTTTAATGTTTTCATAACTATTCTGCTGAAAAAAAAAACAGAAACAAAACAAAACAAAAAACATGTTTCAAGAGTGGGTGAAAAATATTTAGGGTAGTGCCATTTAATCGGAACCACCCTATAGACTCTCCAGGAGGAAGAGAGTTAACGCTAAGAAGCAGTGGGAAATGAACTAAAAAACGGAGTGGTTTTACTAACAGAGCGGAAAGCAGTTCCAATTTGACAAGTTCACAAAAATCAGCTTAGAAGATTTAAAATATCACAGCAGAGTGCACTACATTTACAAATGAAAAGTTTTCTATGAATAGTCAACTCTATATGACAAACCTATTTTCTCAGCCCAGATACAGGAAAATCAATACCATTCTCATTACAACACCACTAAGAAGATAGCTGTGGTTCAGACAGCCATGGAATGGGTAAGGACGGCTGGAGTTTACAAGAGAGATGCTGAGTTCTTACAGACTTGAAATTATTACTGCGTGCACACACAGAAATGTACACATACACATTTAGAAGGGCTCATCCCCATATGTGTTCTATAGCAGGAACTGTACAATTGTGTCAGGAGAGATGTTTTATATCTGGTGGTAATTTTAACTGATTTAGCTAAAGTAAAGAGGACTTTTTGTGTTGTAATTTCCAGTG
Organism: Steatornis caripensis; assembly: GCA_013398225.1. Classification (NCBI taxonomy): domain Eukaryota; kingdom Metazoa; phylum Chordata; class Aves; order Caprimulgiformes; family Steatornithidae; genus Steatornis; species Steatornis caripensis. The sequence goes on from VZSC01000696.1 coordinate 147,448, forward strand.
TTATTCCTAATGCCTGTATTACTTTCCAGTCCTCTAACAGGCCACTTTAAGAAAAGACTGCATGCTTTTGACAGTAGCTCAGCAACTTCATTCACTTTTTTTTTCAACCTATCTAGAGCTAGTTACTCTCCTGCTCAGTTAATCAGTTGGCTCCAACATTCATCTTTTGACAACAGTTTTATAACTTGAAAGAGTGTATCTGGGGTAAGTCTAGTCTGAACTGATGCAGTCCAGTGTGAGATCATTTGGCTTCTCAGCTCTGCCCTTACGTTCACTGCTTTATTCTTTCTCTGGGGTCCAAAAGACCCATTCCTTCTTTTGAAAGTTTAGTGCTTCTTGAACATGTTTAGCATTTGCTTTCTCTCTCTTCTTTGATCTTTGACTTCCTATTCTTTACCTGGTGAAATTTCCAACTATTTAATGATGACTAACCTCCAGTGGATACAATTCTGTTTTTATTTAGTCTAAAGTTAGACTATTCTTGAGAGCTTTTAAAAATCTCACACTGAGTTTTCTTCTGGCCTTTCAAATCTATCTTCGTTGCACTTCTCACACCTTATGCTGTTTTCTGTTACCTTTGTTTAGGCTAGGTTTCCGTTTGGGATGATACCTTTTGGGTTCAGACAGCATCTTGAACCTCCCCATTAAACCTTGCCATTGAGTTTGGAGATTTGTTTTGCTGCCGTAGATATTCTCAGTACTTCAGGCAGTGTCTACTTGTGGTGTGCTTAGGTGTTTGTTTGACCTGTCCATCCATTTTAATTTGTCCGTATATTGATGTTTTTATGAGCTTTTAATTTTTTTCTTTTAACATACTACCTAAAGTTTCTCAGAGCTTTTTTAATTCATTCTTGAGGAGAACAGAATATTATCTTAATACATATCTTAATACATCAGCAGCGTGAGATTTATGATAACCGCTTTCCACGTGTTCACAAGGCATGCGAGTGATGTGGCAGATAAACTACATTGCTGTTACTTAGCAACACCACCAGCACCTTAAGATGAAGTGCTTTGGTTTTGGAATTGCACAGCGTACACTGTCCTCCTCCTTTTCCAGTGAAAAATTGGGATGTGGTGTAGTCGGAGAGAGACTGGGAGAAAACCACGGCTCCTGTGAATCCTTCGGTCATAGTCTCTAATTCCCATCGCACTTTTCGTCCAGTTCACCCAGTTAGAGCTCCAGCCCTATCTATGTGGTTATGAATCTACAGTTTTCAGATTCCAGCCTGCAATCAGGGAGAAAGCAAGCTGAGGCATTTAGTGGAACAGAGGAGCTTGCGGGTGGTTGGAGGGCTAAGGTTGGTAGGAAACTCCCAGGTGTTACAAGAGAATTGTGTATAAGAAGCACATGGGGGTTTGATTGCTTCCCTTTGTCTTCCATTTTTTTTACTTTTCTATGATAGCTGCTTTTTCTATTTCCACTTCAGTCTTCTTTTTCTCTTCTTTCCGGATATTCGCTTTGTTGCACACTGCAATAGGCTACCATGGGTATCTGTGCCTTTTATTGGACTTCAGTGGAGGTGGTCAGTACATTAAAATTCCACTCCATATGAAGTTTATGGTTTTAAAACATAATGTTTTTCTGAAAAGGAAATGCTGATGTTTCTGAATCTTAAAAAAAGGAATTGGAATAATAAAGTTTGTATTTTTCCTTCAATATTTCAATTATGATTTTAATATTATTTTTTCAGTTTTGTAGGGTTATGTTTTACAGTTATAATTATGACATACTTAGTTTAGTATCATTAAAGACCAAGTCAGCAGTTGTTGTTATTATAAATCATAATTGATAATTGCTTCGATAAAATATATATATATTCTAAAATAAGATAAAATACAAAGAAGTAACGTAACATGTAAATGAAGCCTATTTCTGGAAGGAAAGTAATTCTTATAAAAACGGAATTATTTCTTTTTCAGAATTTTTTTCTAAATCAACACAATCCCTTAAATCATGGTTGTATTTGGAATTCAACGTGGAATACATATCTCTTTATGTTTTTCAGCCGAGTTTAATTCATAATTTTTAACATGTTCAGCAATATAGAATGCTATATTCTAGATCACGTTTAAAGATTTGGAGCTGATAAAAATAAAACAGATCTTCTTTCAAGTAGCCTCCCAGTTAAGCTAATATTTCACAAGAGTAACATTACCAGAATCTGCTGCAAAAATACTGTTATCATTGCTCATGTTTATTCACTATAAAAGTTAATTTTAAGACCTCATAATGGATGTTATGTGCACCAATTTTTATATACTTTATTGTTCTAACTGCACAGATGGAAAATAGAGAGACAGTTTTGCCATACAATGATGTTTACACTTTTAAAATGTGTGAACAAAGATCAGAATTACATGGTGGACTAATTAGTCTATTGCTGAAGGAACATTTCCAAGCCTTTCTTCCACTAACAATAATTTACAAATCTTAGAATAATTGAAATTAGTTCTGGAATAGAATTTTAGAATTCACTTTGGATGAATTTTTTAAATGCTGAATTGTAGAAAAAGCACCATTTTGTGGCCAGCTTTTAAAAAAAGTGCTTACGCAAAATTGTTTGACTTGCTAATGCTGTCTTTGTTCAAGTAATGATACTGAAAAATATACTTCCTACTGGAGGTGGAAAATCCAGTTCAGTATACTTGGTAACGAGATAGCAATGTTGGTTTCCCTCTACGAGTGACTCGTCCTGAACCAAGCTCTTTGGGATGCTCAGAAATTCTCAACAAAACTTGAGCTTTTTGTAGGATCACACCACTGGTATGGCTCATCATAAAAATAGCATTCACCCACTACTTCAGCTTATATATTGCAGGCCGTCAAGTATTTTCTTCTGGTCCAGGATCTGTTATCTAGAAATAATTTCAACCTGTTTCATATTTTCCACTCTACCCGTCTCTTTTCTGTTGTTACAATGGTCGTTCATACAATCACTTTTATTTAAGAGCTTATCTGTTTCTTGCTTGAAGACACATATGCAAATTCAGAAGGGACTGCCGTAGACTTCACACTGGAAAATGATGGGGGAAGCTGGGCACACTGGGAATGTTGCTAGTTTGAATAACCTTCAACGCTGCTGGCAAGAAGACACCATAAAGCACAAGCTGGAAGACAAAGTCACATCACCCTACAGCTTGTGCTCTCTTTCAGACTGTTGTGCACCAAATCCCTTTAGCGCTGTCCAGTCATCCAATAAGTGAGCCACAAAGACATTATTCACCGGTAAATGGGCCGTTGATGCTGTCAGCATCCAGTTTGCCATCCACACCTGCTGTGTGTGTGGCACTGCAGCTAAATCGGTCATCCCGGTTCAGATACGGTGATGCTCAGTTGCACGAAGCCCCTTCAGGTAAGAGCTACTATTCACACAGTACATCTCTCCATGGAGATACACGATTTATTGCAGGCTGCTGTAGCGGATACCTGCCTTCACAGAGGTACACCCTGCATCACTGTGTCTAAGCTGGGACCCTTGTTTTATTCTGCTGGATCATCACTGTTTGCACAAAAACCAGCTGTCCTGTGGGACCAAATCCTGGTGTCCTTACATCTAGATCCCCAGCAGAAGATGGAGATCTCTACTGCTGTAGCACACTGTTCCCTCTTTTCAAATGGGCTCGTGACAGTGTGAAATGGGGTTCTGAGGAAACAGAGTACAAACGGTGCCCAGAAGAGAAACTCAGCACCAACTATGCTGCCATCTGTTTGGAGCCTGGCACCCTGGCAATCCTCGGCTGTAGGCATTAGATTGCTTAAGATGCATCAGGGAAAAGAACAAATGGAGTGAGTGCCGTTAATGACGAATGTAAAAGAATAAATATTCGGGAATTTTCTCCTCCCCTAAGGTCTCCTCCTTTCTTACTGGGCCATCTCTTCTCCTCAGGTAATAAGAAAGGAAAAGGGATTATGAAAAACAGTAATAGAGCAGATGGAGGTAGTGGGATTTTCTGTGTCTCTGCGTTGCATTGCCTTTTAAAATTCCTGTATTTCTTCACAATGTTACTTAATGTTCCTTTATATGCAGAAAAAGGAATGTAGAATTAGCTTGATGGGATTAGTTCTGAGACCCTAGACCACATAATCTGTCATACACATATTAGATGAAGTACTGGTATTGAGCATGTGAAGTGTTTCTATTACAATGCAGTGTACTTTTTAGCAAGAGGTCACCCAAGAACAGATGAGTACCAGTAACAACTAGATTAAATTAACATAAAAGGAAGGGAGATCACAAATAGGCAATAAATAATCTTTCCAGATTCTGAAGCAACGCTTAATGCTGAAACAGTATAACTTTATCTGCTATCTGCTTAAACATCCATGCAATTCGTTAATTTACTATTGATCAATTCATAATGTGTCCAAAGCTTAGATTCCTCATGACAAATTTGTGAAGGATGGTTTTCATATAAATGTATACTGTACGCCTCAAATGGAAATTTTGACAGCGAGCAACAGCGATGCAATGTTTCTCATCCCTACTAGATTGCTGGTTTGGCCTAGGATGAAGTGTGGATACTATCAGTCAAAGACCCTAAAAAGCTTTTTTTCTGTTTCTCTTCCTATTTAGATGAATTGTGTGTTTCATGTGGTGTCATTTTTCTGTCGGACGTAGCATTAGATTCAATGCAGCACAAAACAATCACTGACATTTTGGCCCTGAATTGTTCTGATTTATACCTACCCTTGATTTAAATTACATTAGTAAGCTTCTGACATCAGCAGTTGAGATGACTGCTGAGTGATTGAACACCTGCCATACAGTTGAGAAATGAGCTTAAGAAAGATAAGGTTAAAAATAGTCCTTGGTGCCACTGTGGATTTGGGGGCAGCCCAAAGGATTAGAAGCCTCGGCCCCTCAAGGACATGGCACACGGTTCTTCTGTCTCCAGACAGGGAGGGATGTGAAGCCCTTGCATACCCTTCCGCAAGGGAAAGCTTGGTTTCACCACCATGCAGAACAGCCTAGTCTTTGGGAAAAAACAGTTGTTCTTTCCCAAGTTTTATGATGCTAGTCCTGAATGTCCTTGTGGAAAAATAAAGCAGAGCCCTTAAGGTGCCTGAAGAGAAAGTAGGCTTGGCTTGTGGTTTTGCAACTACAGTCACTAAATTTATGTGAATCTTCATGCGGAATTTCCCTGGCAAGAGCAGGTCTGTCTTTTCAAACATGTCTTGTTACTTTTCCTTGAACTTCTTCCAGCCATTCAATATGCTTTTGGAAAAGAGATACCCGCAAATTCTAGTTTTGGTCAGTAATGGAAGGACCGAGGTAGAAAAAAAAGGTCATTCCCTTCCTGCACTGTGATGGCATGTTTCCACATATAAAATTCATTATTGCGTGCTCTTTTTACTGCCTCCTTATATTGCAAAGTGATATCACCTTTCTTGACTTTTTTTTTTAAAAACTTCTCTTCCTGCTGGTTACTTCAGCCCTCTGGAAATACACAGCACAGACTTTCAATTATTTCTAACCAGACCACTTTCTTCAAATGTTCAGTCAGATTTTACCTTTCTCTCTGTTTCTAATTACTCACAAGTCTTTCTTTTCTTTTTTTTTTTAAATGGAATTTCATGAACATCCCACTTACTTTATCTTAGATAATTAGAAAAGATGGCAAATAAAACATGAGCGAAATTTTCAAAGGCACACAGGTGAGTGATCCCCAGTTCCCTGTGGCATTTACTGAGGCTTAGGCACAGAACTTTTTTTTTCCCCTGTCCCTGAAAAACTCGTGTTATCTCTGCAGTGATCCCTGTGCCCTTTCCCTCCTCTCAACAGGACCTGTCAATGTTCTTTAACTGCAGTTCACCACTTCCACTCCAACCCACTTTGAATTAATTTTACAGGTAAGGTTTCTTGAAATCGGGAATTATTATACTGTCCCATACCTTTCATCTACTAATTCTGTGGTGCTTACTGAAAGGAATAATCGAGTTTGTCTGACAAGAGCTATGTTTTAATACTCCTTCTGAGTGTGTCCCGTTCTCATGCTGTGGTAAACAGCAATTGCCTGAGGCAGCCTGTGATAGGCATCGCAGCAGGAGGCAAGCAATGGTGCTGCTCTGTGGGGTACAGAAATGGGAAGAACTCTTACGCATACAAACTTCCAATAAGTTAGCTGTACATCAGTGGTTCTGAAAATCTACAGAAGGCTTCTGTGCCCCTCTGTAAGTCTACACACATGGAGGGGAAGAAAGGGGGGGAAAAAATCAAGAACAGGACAAAAACTTCTCAATGGCTCTAAAAATGATTTTCCCCAGCCTTCAGGTACCTGGGGGAGATCTTTAAGTGCTTTAAATTCATCCTTCCCACGTGATTATCTTGATTGTCTGCTAATGGGCATCCCCTGAGCTGGGGCTCCCAGCTTATTGAATAGTTCCTAGCTGGTGCTCAGGAGCTAAGATCCTACTTGACTTTGTAGCAGCCATCACAGGCCTCGTCTCTCGAGCACCATCAATACCTCACCTTGGAAAACACAGATGTAATTTTATAGATCATGCCTTAACAATGGTGCGAGTGTAATATGCTACTAGGAATTATGGTTTTGGATGTGCGCCACATCTTGTCATGATCCTGACTTTATAAGATCTCAGCAAAACTGCAATGTTATGCAGCACCCGTGTCCACAATTATCATATCTTGTTTTTACTGCAACTATTAAAGGATTATTTTCAGCTGGTAAGATACCCAGCTTTTAAGCAGTACACGTGCTTATGCGATTATCTGGTTGATGCTTCCTCCCAGTTCTGAAGACGTGTTATTTCTTTTTCCTCTTCCCTGCTGGTGCCTCAGTCACCCAAGGATTTTCAGTAAGAGTGATCATTTATGCAGTAGGCGTGTGCTGATTTACTTAATATTCTGGAATGCCTATCATGATCCATTTTTTTATTTATTTTGCATGAGATGCATGGTTAGTGCTTTTCAGTTAAGCATAAAGACTTGTCTCCTGCCCCAAGACAATTGAAAATGACAAAACAGGAACTGGGACCATTGAAATGAATGTTACATAAATGCAAAGAGATTGGTTATTCTCTGTAGTTTCTATTAACATTCCTTAGAATGGCGCTGTTTAAACTTTATTACAGTGTGGGGTAAGATCACAATCTCTTTATATTCTGTTGGTTTTGAATCAATGAAACTCCTTGTGAGTTAAATCAAGTCATATCTAGACCATGCTTTTCTGGCCCAGGTCTTCCTAATTACCTAATATTGAGTCCTTAAGTTTCCCATCTGTTCAAGCCCTAGCAGTGCAGAGCAATGTTCTGATGCAGCTGGCAGCCATGAGATCTTATGTCATTGAAGAGTGATTTCTGGAAGAACATCACGTTCATCAGAAAGGTTGGTTAAACAATTCAAAAATTAACATTTAACAGCTTTGCAAGCTCAACTACCTGTCAGAATGGAGAGCCAGACCTTTCCGGAGACTCAAGGCAGGGTCGGTCCAGCTTAATGCCACCCAGCTGAATTCTGCAAGCAACCCCATTCACCAGGCAGAAGTACCCGGGTAGGTGGCTGGAGGGCACTTTTCTGCTCTCCGACTGCGTAGGACATTCCACCCAAAGTCTGTCAAAGGCAACCTTGAGAAGGGGCTGCTCATCCTCTGTGTTAGGCTGAAATTGTCTGAAACAATTGCTTGGCCCATCACTGCCTTTAAGTGTTGCAACGCTTAACATTTGCAAATCCGCTTACATTACCCAAGTGCAAGGCTGAGTGTTAGAAAAGGTGGATTTGCCTCCTTGCAGAATCACCCTTTCTGCACCTTCTGTGCTCTGCTGTTTTGTATACAATCCAGGTGGGAAAACAAGCTTCTTTTTTTTGAAATTTTTTTGAAAGGCCGAGCGATTTACTTCTGGCAGTGGGGATATTTTCTGGTGGTTGCATAGTGTACTCTCTGTAAGCCATCATCAGCAAATTTGTATTATCTTCCTCCTTCTTTTTCAGGCTGTAACTCCTGGACTGCATAGCAGAGCGATGTTACTAAAAGCATTGCTCCCCCTTGGGATTCTCAGTTTATTGGACACCACTGGAGGAGAGAGAGTGACTACTGCTGCTCTCCCCACCACACGAGAAAGTAGTTACAGCCTTAACCTCCTTCTTTGTCTCCAATGTCTTACATGGCTGAATGATGCCAACTGCACAGTCTGCGGATTCAGCATGGAATTTGGGTTATTTTGTTTATTGGTTTGTGGTTTTTTCCCCTCTGTAAGCTTTCTTCTAGAGACACCAGCTGCAAATCTGGGCCAGCAGCCAACTTTGTCTCTCCTTGAATAAAAATAAGATGGAGCCAGTGGGAAGTGCAGAGAGGGCAGCAGAAGATCACACAGCCACTTGTACCAACCACGCGAGGCTTGCCCAAGCTGCAGCGAACAGCTGAAGCGCTGCCCCAGAGAAGGAGTCTTAAACAACGTCTGTGTAGACAGATAGGCACTTGCAGATGTGTGGGCCCTCACGGAGAAGTGCCCAGGCGGTGACAGCGGTGAGCTGATCTCAGCTTCTGCTGAATTTGCAGGGCACGGATCTGCAGGCGGAGAGGGCTTACAGTCCCCTGCACCAGCTGCACCTGGGTTCTCCCTGAGAACTGCAGGTGCAGTGTGCTCAGTGAGCACGGTTTTCCTAGGCTGAGTTGAGAATCAGGAGCAGATTCACTGGGGGGAAGCCAGCAGCTCCTCTGAGCTGTTTGGGAGAAGTCGCGAGAGGGGTCTTGAGGCTGGAGCCAGGGGCATTAAAATAAGCAGTAACTGCTCAGTAGGTGGATGATGAGGGCAGAACGGGAAGCAAAACTACAATTTCTTCCTTCTCCCTTGCAAGCCACAGAGAGTAGAAACAAGCCTCCAGAAGGGAATTAAATTCAATAGTGGGGAAATGAAGACAGGCATTTCCGAGTTTTTGCCAAACTTGTCTGGCCCCAAAAAACTTTCTTTCTGATTAATCCACTTTTTCACTGAACTGATAATTGCCTCCCAGCACAGACCTTCCCTTCCCCCTCTGGACCCATCTGCTCACGGTGCTTTCTTCTCAAGCTGCCTTTTGATCGATTGCATTACAGCGGTGCTGCATGTTGGACATGGATCTGTGGTGGGGAGAGACGGCTCAGCTCCAGCATCACTAACTGAGCCGTCACCAACCGCACGACGGGTGCGTCCCTCACCTTGTTAAAAAAAAAATCAGGCTTTCGTGGAAGTCCGAACGAGCAAAGGCGTTCTGGGATGGGGCAGATTTGACGGTCCAGATGTTCTGCTGGATGAGCTGGAGACTGTTCCCAGTTACAAGCCCTGGGGTGTGACCATTTGGTGTGTACTCAGGTTGCAGGTATTTGACTAATTAGGTGATGATGGATGGACAGATAACTGTAGGTTTAGGCAGCAGATGAATTGCNATCAGGCTTTCGTGGAAGTCCGAATGAGCAAAGGCGTTCTGGGATGGGGCAGATTTGACAGTCCAGATGTTCTGCTGGATGAGCTGGAGACTGTTCCCAGTTACAAGCCCTGGGGTGTGACCATTTGGTGTGTACTCAGGTTGCAGGTATTTGACTAATTAGGTGATGATGGATGGACAGATAACTGTAGGTTTAGGCAGCAGATGAATTGCAGCTCAAAAAATGTCTGGGATGCCTGGATTGTAATCAAAGCTGCCAGGCTGCCTCTTTACGAACCCACAGGCTGATGTCCTGGGTCTGACGACCTGATGTCCCCTCTGTCCCCATGCCCAGGGAGAAGCCCAGTGTCTGGGGCTGGGACTGCCCTGCTCCCTGGCTGGGACGGTGGGACCGGCCCTGGCTGCCAGGGCCTGCCCTGCTGCTCCCCAGGGAGTCCCCACTGTCCCTGACAGTGTGCATGCATGCAGGAGCTGTTCAACTAGATATATTCTTAGGAAGAAAAGTAAGACTGGAATACTAAAGTGATAAGAAAAAGAAAAAAGAGTAGCCACAAAAATGTAGGAACAGCAACAATGCCTCTGTCATAGCATAATTGTGCCTGATTAAAAGTAATCATTTTAACTGCAATTTTTCTGTATTTGTCAGGTCAAGGAATAGGAGCTGTGCAAATACCTGCCTCGGACAGCTCTGCTCACTGTTCGTCTCTGCTTCCTTGCATTCATAACAGCTCATAATGATTTCATTCAGGACAAAAAGGTTATGTGCTTAAACTAATACAGGACAGGAATGAAGCTGTAACTCTGTGTGATGGAAGCAATCACCCACAAAATATAGACCAGGAGAGTCCAGGCGATGATGAAATGTCAGCGTGCTTCTGGAAATATCTGTTTGTCAGAGAAACAAAAAAAAATAACCCCATTCTCTGTCACCCTCCTTTCAATTTATGTAACTGCTAAGACCGGCTTTTAAAAACAATGGGGCTGGTGGAAGAGAAAATACGAATCTTAAAAAGTCTTATCAACAGGGAGAGAGTTAGGCATGTCCCTAGAGATACTGAGAAAAGAGCTCTTCCTCTTGTAATACATGAGCAGTGTATCAAACAAAAAATGGTGTATATACATATAATGAGCTCTAAACCCTAGAACTAGCATTTGCCATTCACTGCCCAGTCGCCTCTACTCACAAAATCTTAGATCTTCCCTAATTTAGACATTGTCAAAATAGCTGTCCATTATATCAGTAGAGAGAGGTCTTTGAAACTGGAGACAAAGCATCTTACATCCCTATCAGGCCCTTACTGTCATTTCTTGTGAAGAGCCTTAGCGCAAATGAAAATCTGGCACATTGCTCTTCATAAACACTGCCGTTTATTAGCAGGTTAAGATAGGAGAAGAGAAATCCTTTTGATGTGTAGCATAGAAGATAACTAATTAGAGTTGTAATTTAGCAGAAAAGTGTTAAATTTAAACTTCAGAAGAATTATAAAACTTAATGAATTGACCTGGAATGTGCTGGAATTTCTAGCAATTTACTTAATTGCTCTAAATTAAATTACCTAAAATCGTGTTCGGACATTAAAAAATTGAATTGGTTGACCTGACCGGTGAGCAGGCAGTAAATAACAAACTGAAGGAGGATTGATAGTAAGTGCATATTCTGAGAGGAAGAGAATGCATCTCTATAGGAAAATACAAATCGTTTACATAATAATACCTGGTCCATAGAGATTACCATCTTAAATCTGTTGCCATCCATTTCTAGGAAAATCCAAAGGCTTTGTTCGGCAGGTGGACTTCAAATACTATTTTGAATGAAAGAGTTCCCAATACAAGCATTTAAAGCAGGAGATGCCGAATGGGCAGTTTTCTTTCTGCTGCTCTGTTTTCCTACCTCACTTAACTCCCGTCTCCTTTGTGCTGTGAGCGCCCAGCAAGCAGTCTGTCAGCTTTTGCAGGTGTCTGAAGACATGGACTGATGAATGGACTCTATAAACAGTATCTCTGCTCTTCAGATTTTAATGTGTTTCCTAGATATTTAGCAGATTTCCCCAACCCTTACACCACATCTATAAAGTCAGCGAAAATGGCAGGGACGTTTGCCTTAGCGGACTATGAAGCTGGTACAGCTGAACCTGAGGGCACATGCAGAAGTCTTTAAAAAAATGTTTCTAAATAAAAACAAGTCTATCAAAACAGAACCACAACGTAGAAATAAAAAAAGGGCTTCTGCAGCTTTTCAGCCCAGCTTCACTCTCCATTTACATTGCTGTAAACTCCAACTGATGCCATTGTGCAGCAGAATAGAATCTGCGCCGGTGTCTAAGTACCGTGGCAGACTTAATCACGCCATATGTTTGTTTATTTTATCAATTCCTCCCACACATATGACTAATGCCTGATATTCGGGCCTTCCAGGACATGAAGAGATGCTTCCATAGTGTTCCCCATGGGTGCCATTCCCGCTGGATCTAATGCAACCGGTTGATTTAATCGCTGCCCTCCCCACGCAGGGTGTCCTGTAGCCAGCCATGAGCCATGCAGGGAAGGTTCACAGCCTTTGCCACCTGAAACATTAGAGGATATTTACTGAAATAATTTTCATCAGCTAAGTGTCTGTTTCCCCACAGCGATAAAAAGTTAGCCGATTGCTCCCCAAGTGCCAGCGTTATCCCTTTTCGTTGCCTTTCTCGTTCTGCTGAAATCGTGGCATGTGTTCACCGCAGCACTGAGTGCTGCCAAATGGCGTAAGATCACTTGTGCTACAGGAATGAAACTGTATGCAAATCTAAGGGATTGGAAAGTCTACTCAGAGGCTCAGGTGGCTTTCTTCAATAAAAGCCATAAGCAAACAGGCCCCGAAATACTGCTTGGTAGGAACCTGTGCGTCCTAAGGCGTAAACACTGCAAATGCTGTGAGTCGGCGCTGAAGTTCTGGGCAAGTTTCAGTGCTTGTCAGAATCAGAAAGTCATCCACCCAATTAAGGATTGATTTTAAACTTATACTTCCCCTTCATTATTATGCACTGCAAAGGCATACTACAAACATTAGTATCCCATTATTGGTTCATAATGTGGTGCCATTACTCTGTCCCAGCTCAAATTACCACCGTAATGGCTACTGGCTTCCAATAACCTACCCCAATGTGAGAATCCACAAGGGAGACGCAGTTTATGTGAGGCACCACTATAAACGTCTCGTAATATGCATAAAAGACCAAATTGCGCATAAAAGATTGAACATCTTCTGAATGCAAAGCCTCTGTGCTCTCTGTAACAGATGTTTTCTTTCGTGCTGCCCAGAAAGGATATAACTTGGGGGTTGTTTTAATGCAAATATGTATCATTGTCTCTATAAACAGTTGTTGGTGCCACTTGTGGCATCTACTTCCCTTCTACTTTACCGTTGATTTCTTTCTCCCTCTCCTTCATTTAGACTGGGAAGCAATATGTGAAATACTGTAGGACTCACCCTTTAGAGTGCAAAGGCATGCAGGTGTCGTCCTCCATGGAGCTGCTTCCCTCTCTCCTGTCACACGCTGTTGATCAGTGTAATTTCAGTTAGCTGTACTGCAGTTAAGTTCGGCTCCCGTTGCCCACAAGTTGTTGTGTGTCTCAGTGCCACATCTTGGAGTTCCCTCCTGTTCAGTGCGCACATCAGTCCTTACAACGGCCGTGCTCTGCTAAATGAACACCACACACGCTCCGTTCCCCACCCAGCCCCTCTAAGGTTATCATTATTTATTTATTTTGAATTTTGCCCTTTTTTTTTTTCAAAATACTTTAATTATAATTCTCTGTTCCTCTCTTTCTCTATATACGGTTGCCATCACGCCTTAACTAAACTTTGATTGAATAATCTTTGAAATACATCTGTAGGAGTAAGTGTATTTTAAAACAAAAGGTAACCTATCACTTTAACAGGAACATGCAATTCAGAGTACCACTTCTTTTCACACACAATTTATTTATGCATATATGAAATGTAGAAAACTACACAATCTATCAGGGAAAATTCTCCATTTAATTTGTCTTTCTTCCCTCTCCCTCTGTGATCTGCATCGCCCAGTCAATAACTCTTTTCCTCCCACATCACAGGTCCTGTCAGCTTTCTTTGCTACGATTTTAAATGAAAAAGAAAGACTTTTTTTTTTAAAGCCATGCATGATTTTTTGTGTTTGTCGCTGCATGAGCCTATAGCATTTCGTATTTTACTTTTCAGAAAGCTAGTTCTCTCTCATTAAACAACCACTTCTTTGCCATCCATCACATTAAAAAAACTTGCATACGTCATGGCGTTAAGTCATACCTTTTCCATTCACAGCAGTCAGCTGCAGTCAGAAGTTCTCTGCTTTTTCTTGCTAATTCCTAACTGAGGAAAGATTGAAAAGCATGCTATTAAAAATCTCTGATAAGGACTGGGGACCATTCCCGCTCAAGTCGTTGACAACAAAGTTTTAATCTTTGACTTAAAGTTTGACTATGGACATGTGAATGAAGACGTGTAAAGAGCCTACTATTGCAAATGGTGTTATCTGTTTCTTAAAGGAAAGATTGAGGATTCAGTTTCCTCTGAGCCCATCCTGACATGCTGAAGTTAACAAGTATTTTGACAGTGAGTCTTACTGAGTTTTCATTACCATGGGGACTGTAATAGACAGCTATCTAAGATATTTGTGTGGAAGTTATTGTTTTCCCCCTTCTTTAACAATAAAATCTCAGTTTGGTGATGCTCCTACTTGCCAATTTTACCATTATCAAAATTACGGGTCCTTATTTCTTTGACAGATTTCTAATAATGTGATATGAAACATGCTATGAAGTAAAGATTTTATGCTGTTGCATTCAGGAAGTACCGGGAAAAAGAAGCGCCTATTTCCATCAAGTAATTAAAAGTTTTTAATGTTTTGATGTATGGGGCAAGTGGTCTGCCCTCTGACTGGAATAACAATTTGTGTTTCAGTGCACAATCATCTGGCTTGCACCATATTAAAATCAGAAGAAAAGAAATGGAATATGGATATAACAGAAACACAAAACGTTTGTCGTAGTAAAATCACGTCATTGTTTTATAGGAACTTTGATCTCAAATCATATTATGTTATATTAGAATTAAATTATATTTCTGCTGAGATGGAACATATTTATGTTGGAAATGATCTAACTTTCAAAAAGCTATAAAGAGGTCTCCGGAAGGAAACAGAATGGTTGAGGGGGTACGTTTGTTTATTCTTGCTTTGTAATTAACAGTCATTAATGACTTAGAATCAATCTGATTAATGGAGCATTGTCTTTGCAAATTTGTTTTCTGTACTGTAAGGAAATGAATGAGGAAGAACTGCGAGAAAGGTTATTAAGACAGCACCAGCTTCAATAATGAGACTAAGCAAACTCTATCCCTTCTGATGGAATAAATTAACAGTGAACAAAACAAGAAAAAAAAAGCCTCTGTAAAGACAATTTACCAAAAGCAAGCAATAGACTGCAATCTCAAACTAAGACCTTTAGGAATGAAAACTGACCCCTAGCCATCATATGTGACCCAGAGATCCCAGGATTAATGTTCAGTCCCTTTCAAATTACATACTACATTATTATATACATAAGCCACATACTTTCTGAGTTAAATTTCTTGCAACCACTTGAAATTACTGTGGTCACGCACAGTAACTTTAGTAAGTTGTAGCTCAGTTCTTTGTCTTCTAATGAGACTTGGCTGATTTAGGAAACAAGTACTGGGCAAACAACAACAGCTTTAGATTGGAGAGCCTCAGCTTCTACCTTGACAGTAACTTGCAACACAAAACTAGCTGAGTTTCTCTCTTTATTAATTCTCTTCTTATTAATGCTGATAGAAACTGGCATCCTGATTGGATATGACCATGTTTTTGAAATTCTTCGTCTTCTGTCCAAACCTTCGCTTCCTCCTGTTCTAGGACGGAGCTTATTTCATAAGAAGCATTTGATTATAAAGGTTTATTTCTCAGAGATGCATAAGAAAACATTTCTTTCACATCAGCTGGCTCTACCAAATATTAGCTAAAATTTTTCATCTGCCATGATATAAGAAAAACTTAACTAAGTGTCCTACTGTACATGATGAGCATCTGCTCTGTTGTCAGCTATTTCCAACAACACATACTTAAATACATTTAGATTTGAGAAATTGTAATTTTCTTGATTGTAAACATTTGCAAAAGCTATGAAGTGTTGTCTTCTTTAAATAGCAGAAAAGACCTAAACTGAATATAAGAAATTGTGATATAATGATTTAAAATTATTGTAAAATAAATGATTTTGATGAAACAATGCAGCAACAAACAAATAAGAATTCCTTCCCCCACTTTCCATAAATCATTTGCTTAGGATGTCAGAAAGGTGCTTAGATTGCATCACTGAACACTTGAAACCCAAGCATTTCTGCAAAACTTGAGAATCCCCTGTGTTCTTTTTATTATGTTTTTTCTCTTTCCTAGGGAGCCACCTTATATGAGGTTAAAATTAAACCCTTACTTATCCGAAGCCTAGAGTGCAATATGAAAATTCAGCTTAAGAAAGTACCGCAGGTAAAAACTTTGCTTTTGTTAACCTGAATGAAATTATACCAGATGAGCACTCCAGTAAAAAAGAAGTGAAAAAACCTCAAAACACAACAGATACGTAATGCTTAATGCTTCAGACTTTTTCTGATGTAAAATTTGCATGCTTGGGAGGCAAAATGAGTAACCGCCTATGTTTCTGTCTTTATGGGATAAAGATATACTGGTTTCATTATGGATACGTTAGGAAAATGAGCTGATTATGAGCCAACAGCAAAATAGTTTATGTTTCATGATCTGACAGCAGAGGAAACAAACTCCATCTATTCAAGTTTAAAGCCACAGAAAATAATTCAAAATAACATATTGTAAGTAATGATGCTAACGTAAAGAAAAATAGCATGAAGACACTAAAATGAAAGCAGATAAGATGCAACTTCTCTGCGTCTGGATATGAGGCTGATTTTATTCTAGGTTATTTTGTCTATAATATTCTATTATAATATTCTGTTCCTATTCCTTATTATCACTGTTGAGATCTCTCCAGTTTCAAAAGCTGGTGAACAATTCCTAAATACAAATTTCATTCAATTATCATAATTTTTTGGATATGGACCCTTTTTCTAATATGGACATTGTATTTAAGCATAAAAGTATTTCTCTGTGAAAGACCTCTTGTGAAGCTTTTCATCACACGTTTTGCAGGTATAATAGTTCTTCGGTCCATATAATACTGTACCTAACTCCTGCCTGAAGAAGAGGAAAGTAAGTGAGAAATGTAACAATAACATTGGAAGAAGATTGAGATGGTAGTTTGTGTTTAAAATAGTCTTTCTTATGCAATTAATTCACTTGAGATCTCTGGGTGTAGTCGTTAGTAAAAGCGAGTATATTGTAAATAATTAATGACAAATAAAAATGAAAGTTTAAAATTCTGTTCCAGAAGCCTATCAAGGACTTACCACAGAACTCAACTATTACGTTATCCATCAAAGTGGTTATACTGGAAGAATGTTGTTAAAAGTTTCAAGGTCGGTCCTTGCAAAGTTAGGAATCTTCAGTTACACTTGGTATTTAAAAAATACACAAACACTTTTGATAGTCTTACGTGGATGCACACTGCTTTTTCTTAGGATTGGTGTCACATTCAGGGCACTGAATAAAGGAATCCTCTTGTTTTGAGCAAATGTTCATTAAGTCTGAATTTTTGAAATGAAAATCTGTTTTTGAGAGGGGCTTTCTTGCTTCTGCACTGGAACTGTGGCTGCACTGGAACTGTGGCTCCCAGGAATACTTGCCTTTTTCCCATCTTCCCCACTCCCTCCGTCATGCACGTGTACACTCACTTGCTCTCTCACAGCATAGCAGCAGAGGACCCTCTGACACTAGCTTTTTTTTAATACCTTCTGGAAAAATGCTTGAAATATACTATATATAAATCTCTGAATGCTTTTCATTATCTCTTGAATTCATCCTGGTTGCTGTGTCTTTATTTATTATTTTTAATATCTTCAGAAGGAATAACAAAGGCTAAATCACTTCCAAGAGTCCCTGGTGCAGAATTTAATGCACTGGTAAAAAATTGTTTTAAAGCAAATGTTTTGACCACATAACATTTAGGGAAATGGAGTGCAACCATCCAAAAATAAGATCCATAAAGAACCTAATAGGCTGAAGTGGAGGACATTAAAAGATGCTCTAAAGAAAGAAAAGCATTTCCAAGGCCTAAAGGTATTCAAAGACCAGTAGGGGCCAAGTCAGCCAGATCTGTGCTAACACACCCAAGAGGCTGCCCTCAGTTCCCAAGAGGTGAGAGATTTTTCATGGGAGATGCTACAGCAGCCTGTAGGAAGGACTGGGCACCGTTAATTTGCAGGTACCCAGTGGAGTGCAGCTCATTGCTAATCAGATTGCAGATGCTGGACGGTTTGAACCAGAAGTGCGTCCAACTGGTAGGACTGCGCTAGGAACGGGGTGCAGTGAACAAATGATTCTGTGATAGGGATGTGGGAAATTCCCGGCAAGCTACCGCTGACGTTTGTGCTCTGCCCAGGTGAGCAGCAAAGAGCAAGCCTTGCTCTCTCAAAATTGTCCAAACAGAGGAACGGAATGCATTCTCACCTCTGGCATCTTCTCAACGTTCACCAGCTTTTTTGTCCCGAGCTGGAGAAAAAACTTTCTCGTTATGTTTGTGGAAGCTAACATGCAGAGATAATATACTCTGTTATTCTTCTGCTCCTATGCACATAACTGAGAAATCAATATCAATGCAGGGGCTGGCAGAGATATACA
This sequence comes from Steatornis caripensis, assembly GCA_013398225.1. Classification (NCBI taxonomy): domain Eukaryota; kingdom Metazoa; phylum Chordata; class Aves; order Caprimulgiformes; family Steatornithidae; genus Steatornis; species Steatornis caripensis. The sequence continues at coordinate 165,659 of VZSC01000696.1, forward strand.
AGGGACAGCAGGATTTCAGCAGAGGGCTGTTCTGTTGTAAAATGAAGCAGCTTTATTGTTTCAGGTTTTTCCTAGGAAATAGAGGGGCAGGAAAGAACAAGAGACATGTTCAGGTAGGGTGATCTGCTTGAGTCAAGAGCCCTTGGAGGCAAGAACATGCTATTTTGAGCCTACTGGACCCAAGGAGAGCATGAGATATTCTGAGGAACAAATTATCACGTCATAATTGGCCACCTCCTACCATGAGTGTGAGAGAGAGATCTTTCAGACACAATTCTATTGAGGCCATCTTTGAAGGAAGTTTTGGGCTTTGGCTGCACATCAGACCGACATGGTACCAGTAGGCCTCTTCAGGACACTGCCTTATCATCTGGGAAGACCTTTGCACACCCCCTGCAGAGAGGATAATGCTGCCCTTCTGAATTTTCAGGGAGTGAATCTTGCAAATCCTGTTTTAGAGCTAGTTCAAGGAAGACATGGCAGAATAAATTTGAATTTTGAAACATACACATATAAAAAATATATGTCCTTTTGTTTTGGTCAGTCATATGCCTCATCATTCAGAGTGCTACCATCAGGACTCTCAGATTGCCTCTTTTTCTGCCATTGTCCCCTAGGGTGACCACCATGTGCCTACCCATGTGCTTGGACCTCCTCCCTCCCATGCCCTCACCCACTTGCTGAAAAGGCAAAGGGAAAGTTCTGTTTGGGAGCTGGAAGAGAGGTGCTGTCAGCCAGGTGGCAAAAGCTGATTTTAACTATGTATAACCTTTCCTTGTAGGCAGATAAAGGGTTACTACAGCCCTGTTACTTTCTGGGAGTCTGTTTCTGCTCTGCCAAAAGTGATTTAGAAATCTTCTTAGGGAGGACTCTCCACTAAGTAGCTTTTTGAACAAAGCACGTATTTTCGTGGATCTAGAGAATGTTTTTCCATTTACTTTGGAAAAATAAATAATAATTTAAAAAAATAAATATTTTTTATTTTTAAAAATAAAAAATAATTTATTTTGAACAAATCTAGCAGTCTGGGACTCATGACGTAAACTATCAAAAGAACAGTCCTCAATCACTATTCATACAACAGATTTATTTAAAAACCAGTGACCTAGCATTTGATAGCAATGAGTTACATAGCTAGTGGGAATACCCTCATTTTTTGACTGTCTCTGACATTACAACAACAGTAATCTGGAGTGAATTGGGGCTGTTAAAATGTCAAGAAACTAACTATCTTTGGAGGGTTGTGAGGGTAGGTTTACTTTATCAGTTTTCTGCACACTGAATCAGAGGAAACAAAAATCCACCCGCTCTAGGAAGATTCATGGGACAAAAGTGGCTCAGCATATTTGGAGAAGTCCTAATATTGTAAAAAAAAATTTAGAGCCACTGTTTAAAGAGTATTTTCTTCTCTCTCTCTCTCTCTTTTTTTTTTTTAGGTCCTTACTAGTAAATCTTTAACATCAAGACTTCATGTCTTAATATTTTCACAGTTAGAATGTGCAGAAATCCACACACACATATGTATGTGCATATGTTCAACTTCAGTTGCCATTAGTGTAGATTTCTGATACAACTAATTTAAGCTTTTTAATGTACAGTTCACTGAGATGATAGAAAAGATTATATAAAGTCTTGAATAAACTTTGTTATCTAAAAAACTCATTGTTGTTACTTGAGCCCTTTGCTCCAGGACAGTATATATGACAAAAATCAATATCCTTATTGCTGACTACTCTCCTTTTAGAGGTCTATGATTATTACTTCATTTGAATTTCTTCTGACATCCTGAGTATCTTAACTCAAGATGTATCTTATTCTAAACATCTAAACTATGTATGAACAGCCCTATAGGGTCACAACAAAACCCATCCAGTTTGATGCCCTGTATTGGAAAATGACTATTAATAGATGCCTCAGGAAACAGAACATCCTTATCCTCACACCCCCTTCCACAACTGAGAGACAGCAGCTGGGGGTTTTCCTAACCTAAGTGAAGGATCACTACGTTCAATAGGCGTTTAAGCGTCTGTTGTCTAAGAACGCCCATCAACCCATTTACACATTTAGTTTTGCAACGTCCTATAGCAACACATTTCCAAACTTAGATGAGTTGGCACCTAGAAGCAGGATCCATGGCCTTGATCTTTTGCATATACAAAGAAAGTTTAAGGGATAGACCTTTGTTTCAATTCAGGCTTTCTATGCCCCTCTTCATTTTCTGTTGAGTGGGGAGGTTAAAATTCCTCTCTTAAGCAATGAGGAGCTAGGCTAACAGGAAGGCATATGGATCTAAACACCTTAGGCTAGGAGGTGGCTGAGATGTCTTCGGGTTTATGAGATTATGAGGAGTTTCTTGACAGTTTTTTTTACAATTCCCAAGAGTCTCTGAGACCCTAAAACCAAACCACTGGCATCTGCAACAAGCAGAGGGAGAACAAAGATGCCCGTGAATGACGGCATAAAAGAAAGATCATACAGTATGGGAAGGGCTAAGACATGTGAAAGAGAGATTGAAGTACTGGGGACTACGTGCCAGTTGGGGGACAGTATCAACAGTAAATAGATGTAGGCATTTTTCCAGGCTAATCAGCAGGGCAGAAAAGAGGTCTATCATGTCAGAGGCAACATTCACACGCGCTAGAGGGGCTGGGAATTCTGGTGCCTGACATTTTGATGGCAGATTTAGAGTCTATGCGCAGATCTTTCCCTGCCTAAAAGCAGAGAAAAATTGGCTCACTGTCTCTTATTTCTTATAAATTCAAAGAATTGGCTTCATGAGGAATCTTACCATGCATTCTGGTGGAATAAATGCCCAGCTGAGATGATATTGTATTCAAAAAGGCTATGTGCAAGCTGGTTTATGTAATCTGAACAGGAGACTGGTAAAGGCAAAATTAGGTAGGTGACGTAAGGTATGCATGAAAATGGAGTGAAGTCAGTGTGCTAGTTAGATGTGTAGCACTTAGTAAGTGAAACAAGTGAACAAATCTATACAAAGCCTGAAAAACTAAATTAATGTAGTAAATTAATTAGAATACACGGGGAAGCAGTTGCTGGGTGGTTTTTTTTTCAAAATTTGAGAGGTGTGTTTTAGTCCATGACTTGCTCAGAAATTTTTGTTTAAAGGAAGCTGGTTTTGTTGTATTTCTTTCACTGTATTGAACCTATAATTGTAATTGAGCATGCAGTTCAACATAAATTAATGTAAAAGGTGCGAAGGAATAAACTAAAAAGAGCTAGCCTTCTAAAACACAGAGTAGCTTCAATACTTTACTTTCCTAAAAGCACTGGGGAGTATTCTCTGTGATGTGTCTTCTAGTATCAGTGAGAATTGCACAGGACAACTGGGGAGTAAAAATAGATCACTTACTGTTCATCTTTCTTCTTATCAAGTTTCACATAAACAAACAACAGGACAACAATTGAATTCATTGTAAATCTTATCTAGAATCTGCACCTTATTTATGCAACTGCAACGGAAAGTAATCAAATTGAAGTGAAGATGTGGTAGAGGAAAGTAATTCATTTGAATTGAAGATGTGGCTACTAATTAAGATGTATAGTGTATAAGTGACTTGATTTCTCAGATTATTAATTGCTATAAAATAAATGTCTATATGACTCGACCTTTCAAGCTTCTGACTTTAATGGCAATTCAAAGCCCTTGACATTTCCACAGTGTGCGCAGTGCTACAGAGGATCAAGTTCCTAAAAGAAAAGGAAGCATTTTTCCCTTTTCACTCAGAGTAAAAGTAATAAACATCCAACTCCTCAGAGACATGTCAAATACACATACGGATGCATAAAACCATAATGTGATCTTCCGCTATGATTAAACCAATGACGCAGAAAAAAATGTAGACTCCTACTGCTTTGGACTGAGTTTTGTATCTTTTAGCCTGCATAGGTAATCCTGCAGAAATTAAACCGTTTATTTTGATGACCGAGAATTACTGAATCAGGTAATGCTCCATGTGACTGTTTTAAATCTTAGTCTTAATCTAATCTCGGTGGCCTGATCTGTTTTTATATACCAATGTAATTGGGAGCAGCTCCAGTGATGTTGACAGTGTATATACCTGTAAAAAGTTGATATAAAGCATACTGGAATCTAGCCACTTTATCTTCATGCTCTGTGACTTTCTATCCTGAATTTCTTGTGGCCTAAACTTGCCTCTCTGAAAATTAATGGACGTTTTTCAATGACTTCAGCTGGAGCAGGATTGGACCATGGAAAAACTGTGTTAGTACCCTTCCCAATGATGTTCATACTCCAGTAAACTCCATTAGAAAAACTAATTTTATTCTGAACACTTAGGTAGGAAAGTGTTCTAAGCATTTAGGTACAAAAAAAGTACCATCAATCACTTGGTGTTATCCCACAGACAACACTACACACATCAGTGATGTGCTCAGAAGGCAATAAGACCCAGACGAATTGGTACAGTTTGTCTGTTTCGGTTTTTTTTTTCCACTTTATAAACTAAAGTGTTGCAGAGATATAAAACACTATGTATCTGTCCTTTCTGCTGTTAAGCATATAAAAAGGCCTTTTAGGAAAACAGCAGGACTAAACAACAAAGGATAAATTTACATAATTTTGCAGGGAAATATATGAGACCAGTATTAAAAGAATTAAACTTTAATATGATAGACTTACGATTAACAGCCAGACATTAAACTTTAATTTATATGTTCTGTCTATAGAATGATGTTGGCAATGAAATTCTGCTCATATATGATAGAAAAACCTCTACATGCCTCAACACAGAGTGTGTATTTGTTGTTACAGAAGTTGAGTGACTCAAGGTTCTGAAAGGAATATGATAAAGGGAATATAACTGATACTGGCTGTTAATATATTGACTTTCCTGAGAAGGTTGGCTACTCTTACTTATGTAATTTTCTGAGTTCATAAGGCAGATCAAATCACATTAAAATATCTGAAAATAATCAGAAAACATTTATTTTCCAAATTATTCAGAAACACCAGAATGGCCATTGGCCATTCAGTTACCATCTGTTGAGTAAAACAGATTATGTGAAGTTCTGAAGAAATAGCTGAAAAATTATGAAGACAGTGGACGTCATGCAAGATAGTGCATAATAACAAACATAATAAAATTGACTGAACGAAAAAACACTTTAAAAATTACAGCAAAAGGTTCAATTTAGTATGTCAATTGCTTTTTGCCTAGCTTCTGAAAGAATTAAAATTATATCTTTTCTTTTTTGACACCATTTATCTTGACAAAGTATGTTGACTCTGCTGCTTGTGTATGTAAGGTCATGATAGGTAATGTTACTAGCTTTTAAAGCTGAAAGAGACGGTTGCATCTTTCTGTGTAACCAAAGCAGTAGAATTTTACCAAGCAGTTCTTGCATCCAGCTCAGGAAGTTACAGATTAATATCTACAGAAAGACTTTCAGTACTGATTTAAGCCCTCAAAGTAATCGTGAAGCCAGGATATTCCTTGGAACAACATTATTAGTTTGGGTAGGAAAAAGCATTTTGAATTTTTATTTATGGAAGAGAAAACATTCTCGTTAATATGTATGCATCTTGGGGCTATTTAAGCCATTCTTATAAGCTGAGGCATTTATTTACTACAGTTGATCATTATTACTCGTTGAATAGACTGCAGTAATTTTCATTTTGTACTATAATAACATCAAATCTAAATAGGCCTGCTGTCTGTATTACGTTGCATTACACTGGAAATTATTCTCAATTTTACCCACCAAACTTGATGAAGTAATATGGACAGAATCTGATTCTGTTCAGCTGGCATTTGTGTCATAAAAGAGAGCATCAATCCGCCAGACCCACTTCACCTACACTTTTCCTCAGTGCAGTAAGTGTTGATGAGGTAGGTGTAAGTAAAAGGGAATTAAGGTCTTCTTTCACTTGGATCTTTTTAAATTCTTTTTTTCTACATGTTTTTGTTATGTTCAGCCAAAGCCAATGAGAATGCAGCTCTGAAATAACAACAAACAAAGTGTCCTTATGACTCCAGCAAAATTATTCTTTTCATGCAATAAAAATAGCATCCCACTTCCTTTCTCCTGTTCAGGCCTTGCCTATTTACCGCTAAAATGTCAGTAACTGCAGTAACTTAACCTTTGGTGTTCTAATGGACCTGCAATTAAACAGCAAGCTTTGCGTTGGCCTCTATTTGAGCGGAATAGCGCTAGGCACTGCAAAGCAAGCTACCGCAGAGCTTGTGCAGTGGGAAGGCATCCCATTCGTATGTTCATAACAACGTACTGTGGGCTGTGCATCTGCAATACATTATTGATCAAACAGTTGTTATAAATAGGAGGTATCTAGTTTTGCTACCAGTGCCAACCCTCAGATCTCTGGAAGCTAAAATGTAACTGATGTGTTCATATAGAATACATAAACTGTGACTAGAAGACTGCCTACAAACAACTGTGTAAGAAAAAAAAATAAACAAGGCAAAACTCATTAAGAATTATAATATTCATTAGATTAGATACCTTTATTGACCTGCACTTCTCCCCAACGTGCCCTTCTTCTGTCAACATTCAAAACCTCGTTACAGATTTGCCAAGACAAGTTAGTTCTTAGTTTGATCAGAGAATGAAAATAATACAATTCCACTAAATCTTCTGACAGTTCTGCTGTCAGGGCTGTCAGGCTGGGATACGTACTTTACATTAAATGAAGCAGAATATAGTAGTATAGAAGGGCCTGTAAGAGTCTCTTCATAACAATGATTTATTTATTTTTGCATGAAATATGCCTTTGAGCTGTCAGATGATGCAAGGTTATTGCCTTTGTTTATTACTTACTGTTGGTATTATTATCATTCTTTGGAGTAGCCGTGGACTATGATCCAATTGTTCTTGCTGCCATACGCAGTTCTGCCAAGGAACTTATAACTGAGAGTATGTTTAGGGAGCAATCAGTCAGAGGCGGGACTGTGGCATAACGGGTCACCTGTACTCACTCTAGCTTGGGTGACAACTGCAGTGAAACCACCGTGGTGGGCACTGTGGCTGCCTCAGTCCATTCCTGATATCATGTTAAGATCTTATTCCTGCATGGCCTTATGTTGCTCCCACCGCTGTCTGTAGTACAACAGTGATGGTGGTGGTGGCCAAGCCAGATAGCTTGATGCTTGTGCAGCAGCATCACGAACAAGATATAGGACAAGGTGAAAGTGAGATAGACAGGCAGGCAGCAGAGGAAGCAGTGAGGCCTGGTATTAGACGCAGAGTGGTCACAGGACACCAGCTGCCTATCCAGTAATGCCTTTATTCAAGGCTTCATGGGAAAAGGAGATTTTGAGATGAAGAAAAAACCACAGTGGTTATTCTTGCAGAGTCCTTTCAAGTCTCGGAAGCAACAATGGAGAAAACCAAGTCGTGCTTGCTAAATGGAGATATCAAATAGGGTCAGTAAGAGGGAAAAGCTTTTGAGAAGAACAAGCCAGAGATGAGAAGCTGAGGATGACCTGTCCAAAGAAATGGGCTAGAAACATGTGTTTTGCAAAAACTGCAAGAGTCCTTAACTTTACATCAGAAAGAAGAAAGCAATGGCAAAGACTACCATCAGAACCCAGCCTGTATCCAACACGTTTCCTCTGCTGAATAGCTCATGCAGACAGTGTGTCCATTTTGTAGGAGTTAAGTCACAGCTTCTTTTTCTATGGGCATGTAGAATTACAAAGAGACCAGCCTAACTTAGGTCCACGGAGGAGCTGGGCTTCTTTGCCTCTATTGTTCAGCAAGGTCTTTCGAACTGTTGTGGTGTAGGCCCTGCTTCCCCCTACTAACAAGCCGCATTGCAATGTCAGATCATTCAGCACCATATGAGAACAAAGAGCTGGGATAATGGGGCACTCTAAGACCCTGCCTGTTGGTACAATGAGCCAAGATAAGAAGTAATGCGGTACCTCTTTGTGCCGGGATGAGCACAGCGAGTTGGGACAATTAGGCACTCCCTGACTGCACCTGGAACTCCTGCTGCAATCACAGTGAGTTGAAGTGATCAGGCGCTCCCTGACCATCTC